>SJYA01001682.1:105484-347539 GCA_006410615.1 Neotragus moschatus | reverse complement strand
CCCTAGATGGGGTGGGCAGGGTGGGGTTCTGCCACTCAGGGCTCTTGCTGAAGCCCCGACTAAGCCCCTCAGTGTGAGCCCTGGTCAGAGCTGAATCTGATAGGTGGACAGGGACCTTCCAATCCTGTCCTGCAAGATCAGAGTGGAAACGGAGGAGCCCTAAACATTACTTGCAAACTACAGAGTGGGCCTGGGGAAAGGCCACCCAGTTGCACCGGAGGCCAAGACTCCGCCTCTTCCTTCCCTGCCTGCATGAGATGACACGTGGAAAGTGCGTAGCCCAGCACCAGGCCCAGACCTCTGGCTCAGTCAGTGTCTGTTAGCCAGCGAGGCAGAACATGGGGCTTAGGAGGTACCTCTGGAGACAGCCTGCCTGAGATCTAGTCCCTGCCACCTGTCCCCCGTGTCTGTGGCAGAATGCCTCTCTTGTTCCAGCTGTCTCATCTGTGGACAGGGGATAGTGGAGCTGCCGTACCTTTTAGGGAAAGTCATCAGTTAGGTCAGTGTGCCCAGAAAGGCATCTAACATTCTCTTTGTGCTGGATTTCGTCTCACAGAGCCTGTTTTTTAGGGAAAACAAACCCAACTGTCCATGGCAGGTATAGGTTCTATTTGCACTGACAGAGGATGAGATGGCTGGATGGCATCATCGACTCAATGGACATGAGTTTGAGTGAACTCCGGGAGTTGGTGACGGACAGGGAGGCCTGGCATGCTGTGATTCATGGGGTCACAAAAAGTCGGACACGACTGAGTGACTGAACTGAACTAACTGAGAAGCCTAGGGGAAGGGTTATGCCCAGAGGTGGAGGTGGCAGTAGGAATTAGAGATACGATCTTGGTTAAGAATTTTTGTTTTAAATATCAGCAAATCTGGGCAATTATGTCTCAACTGTGACTTTTGAAGCAGGCAGGTCAGGCTCTCCTTCAGGCAACTGACTCACCATGCCCCTTCCTGGAGCTATCTCCCTCCTCCTCCTCTCCCACACTTGGGATATTCTTCCTTTTCCTTGAAATTTTGCTGAAATTCTGCCATGTCAGCAGTGTGATAGTATGGGAAGTGCAGTTACATCACAGTCAAGCAGAGGGCTGGACTTGTCACTTGCCAGCTGTGTGATCTGGGACGTTACTTGGCCTCTCAGAGCCATCCTCCTCTGAACCAATGAACTTCCATCGTGGCTTTGTTGGGCGAGGACACTAAAGATCACATATGTGAACACACCTGGCACACAACAAGCGCTTATTGTATGCTCCTTCCCTTCCTTTTAGAGCAAAGCCCTCTTGAAGCCCACCTGGTTCATCACCCAGCAGCATCAGTAAGGTGGACATTCATGCATCTAACACAATAGCTACAGCTGATTATGTGTGTAACTGTCTTGCGTTCTGTTCTAGTGTTTTCCTTCACTTATACCCATGGAAAAGAAATGCAAAAAAGCAAAATGGCTGTCTGGGGAGGCCTTACAAATAGCTGTGAAAAGAAGAGAGGCGAAAAGCAAAGGAAAAAAGGAAAGATATAAGCATCTGAATGCAGAGTTCCAGAGAACAGCAAGAAGAGATAAGAAAGCCTTCTTCAGCGATCAGTGCAAAGAAATAGAGGAAAAGAACAGAATGGGAAGGACTAGAGATCTCTTCAAGAAAATTAGAGATACCAAGGGAACATTTCATGCAAAGATGGGCTCGATAAAGGACAGAAATGGTATGGACCTAACAGAAGCAGAAGATATTAAGAAGAGGTGGCAAGAATACACAGAAGAATTGTACAAAAAAGATCTTCACGACCCAGATAATCATGATGGTGTGATCACTCACCTAGAGCCAGACATCCTGGAATGTGAAGTCAAGTGGGCCTTAGAAAGCATCAGTATGAACAAAGCTAGTGGAGGTGATGGAATTCCAGTTGAGCTATTTCAAATCCTGAAAGATGATGTTGTGAAAGTGCTGCACTCAATATGCCAGCAAATTTGGAAACCTCAGCAGTGGCCACAGGACTGGAAAAGGTCAGTTTTCATTCCAATCCCAAAGAAAGGCAATGCCAAAGAATGCTCAAAGTATTGCACAATTGCACTCATCTCACATGCTACTAAAGTAATGCTCAAAATTCTCCAAGCCAGGCTTCAGCAATACCTGAACAGTGAACTTCCTGGTGTTCAAGCTGGTTTTAGAAAAGGCAGAGGAACCAGAGATCAAATTGCCAGCATCCACTGGATCATGGAAAAAGCAAGAGAGTTTCAGAAAAACATCTATTTCTGTTTTATTGCCTATGCCAAAACCTTTGATTGTGTGGATCACAATAAACTGTGGGAAATTCTTTAAGAGATGGGAATACCAGACCACCTGACCTGCCTCTTGGGAAACCTATATGCAGGTCAGGAAGCAACAGTTAGAACTGGACATGGAACAACAGACTGGTTCCAAATAAGAAAAGGAGTATATCAAGGCTGTATATTGTCACCCTGCTTATTTAACTTATATGCAGAGAACATCATGAGAAAAGCTGGACTGGAAGACACAAGCTGGAATCAAGATTGCTGGGAGAAATATCAATAACCTCAGATATGCAGATGACACCACCTTAATGGCAGAAAGTGAAGAGGAACTAAAAAGCCTCTTGATGAAAGTGAAAGTGGAGAGTGAAAAAGTTGGCTTAAAGCTCAACATTCAGAAAATGAAGATCATGGCATCCAGTCCCATCACTTCATGGGAAATAGGAAAACAGTGGAAACAGTGTCAGACTTTATTTTTTTGGGCTCCAAAACACTACAGATGGTGACTGCAGCCATGAAATTAAAAGACGCTTACTCCTTGGAAGAAAAGTTATGAGCAACCTAGATAGTATATTCAAAAGCAGAGACATTACTTTGCCGACTAAGGTCCATCTAGTCAAGGCTATGGTTTTTCCTGTGGTCATATGTGGATGTGAGAAATGGACTGTGAAGAAGGCTGAGCACCGAAGAACTGATGCTTTTGAACTGTGGTGTTGGAGAAGACTGAGAATCCCTTGGACTGCAAGGAGATCCAACTAGTCCATTCTGAAGATCAGCCCTGGGATTTCTTTGGAAGGAATGATGCTAAAGCTGAAGCTCCATTACTTTGGCCACCTCATGTGAAGAGCTGACTCATTGGAAAAGACTCTGATGCTGGGAGGGATTGGGGGCAGGAGGAGAAGGGGATGACAGAGGATGAGATGGCTGGATGGCATCACTGACTCAATGGACGTGAGTCTGAGTGAACTCCACGAGTTGGTGACGGACTGGGAGGCCTGGCGTGCTGCGATTCATGGCATCGCAAAGAGTAGGACATGGCTGAGCGACTGAACTGAACTGTTCCCTCCTAGATGCCTTTAAGTTGCTCTGTTTGTTGGTTTCTCAAGGAAGCATTCCATTTCCTTAGTTTGAACCTCTTCACAGGCCTGGACAGTGCTCTCCAGACATGGGGCCTGGGGCTGGCAGGCTCTGAGTTCCTCCAGGTTGTGCCTGTGTGTGCAGAGCCAAAAGGCCTTTGTGAGGGTAGCTCTGTGTGTACACAACACATCGAGACAGTGACCTTGTCCAGGGAGTTGTCTGGGGAAGAAAGACCCAATCTCCATCATAAAATGGGGGCAGGAAGAGACCAGTTAGCAGCTAGGTGAGGTGGGCCACGGGCAGGTCAGGGTCAGCCTTGGCAAACAGAAATGTTAAACAAGGGCCTCTCCCAGCTCCACCCTGGCATTAAACCCATGGTTTGTAAAGTTTGGCTCTAGAGGCCTCCCAGTGACCCCAGTCTAACTTCCCTGCACTCTTCAGTGATGGCTGAAGGTGGGGAGATAAGCGACTCTGTGAACCAGACAACCCCTAGGGAAATTCCATAGCCCCCTCCTGAGGCTGCAGTGGCTGGGATGTGAGGAGGAGGGAGAGGTGGGGAGATAAGGCCTCTGCCTTCCAGGGCCAAGGCCTGCCCTATGGCAGGGGCCGCCCCAGGGTAGAGGTCCCAAGAAAGGCATGGGCAGTCCCTTTCCCAGCCCAAGATGGGGTGGAAAGCCAGTAAGGATAATTAGGGCAAAATGTAGGGGCTAGAGAGGCTTCCCAGGTGGAGCAGTGGGAAACTGCCCTGCCAGTGGAGGAGACAGAAGAGACGTGGGTTCAATCCCTGGGTTGGGAAGATCCCCTGGAGTAAGAAATGGCAACCCACTCCAGTATTCTTGCCTGGAAAGTTCCATGGACAGAGGGGCCAGGTGGGCTGTGGCAACAGCAGCAAAGGAATGAGCTGACCTCTGCCTAGGACTCGGCAGGTGAATCATGCCGCCCCACCTCCTCCTAGCCTCTCCTTGGCCGATCCCCCTCACCTCAGGCTCTGCCTCTCTCCCCATCCTCTTGGACTGTCTTCCTCTTGCACTTTCCTCTCCCAGGTCACCCTGCTGTGGCCGTATATCCCATTCTCCCTTTCCCTCCTCGGATGGCAAGAGCCTGGCCCTGGGCTTCCAGGACAGGCTGGCCGCAGAAGGTGACCCCAGGGTGGTTGCCAAGGCAATGAGGAAAGCAGGACAGTGCCCACAGTCAGGAAGAGGGGGACCTAGGAGGCTCCCAAGCCTGGAGTCCTCCTTCCTCACCCTCAGCCTGACTCCCATTTGGGGGCCCTGATCCAGGGGGAACCTTAGGCTGGCGGGGCTGACCCCCCACCAGACTCCCTCCCAAGCAGCATCTGCTGCCTTTCCCAGAGCTGCTCTTCTATCCTGGCCTCCCTAGCCCTGGGGCATGTTTCTTCCAGGAGACCTACTCCTTAAGGAGAGGCCTAGGAGGGCAGAGTTCCTCAGGTGGTTGACTGTTGTTGTTTATTTGCTAAGTTGTTGACCGTAGCCCGCCAGGCTCCTCTGTCCATGGGATTTTCTAGGCAAGAATACAGGAGTGGGTTACCATTTCCTTCTCCAGGGGATCTTCCCAACTCAGGGATCAAACTCACGTCTTCTGCATTACAGGCAGATTCCTTACCACTGAGTCACCAGGGAAGTCCATTTCCATGGGGTTGATGAGGTGGAGCAAAGCCACACTGCCTATCGCCCCCCCAGTGGTGGTCAGGCTCTGTAGAGGAGGGAGGAGCCTGGAGGGGCCTGGACCACCTGGCCTGGGATTCCCAGGGAGGATTTCTAGAGGTTTTTAGATTCAGGACACAGACAATTCTTCTTCAGTGAGGGGCTGAGTGCCTGGTGGGCAAGGATGCCAACTCTGTGGGGACGGAAAGAGACTGAAGTGATTAAGGCCTTCGGATCAGGCATGGGGCTGAAGGCATTACCCCTGAGCTGGGACCTGAATTAAAAGCCCAATATACGCAAGTGATCTTGAGGCCTGCTGTGTAGATGCTCTCCCAGCCCCAAGTCAGGTGCCGAGTCTAAGGCTCTACTTTCAGAGAAAACAGTAGCACTTGACACCTAAACTTTGCAAGTCAGGTTGCAAGGGCAAAGGAGTGTGTGCCCATGTCCTGAGGTTTCTGTGCACTTCCACTAAAGCTGGGTGAAGTGTGTCTGAGGACACTTGCTGGGGCTGCAGAGGATTCAGGTTATAACTGATTGTGAATGAACTCCTTATTCGTTGGTAGTATGCCTGGGCCCGATGCTATAAAATACATATTAGTCATGACCCTTAGCTTCCAGGTCTTTTCCAATTTCTTCTCCCCGTCATAGGTCCGGAGATGCACACTTCTAGGTTACCATTTCCCTTCCTCCTGGTAGCGGCCTCAGGCAGCACCCACCATCCCGAAGCTGATGGGCTTCAGAGGACAAGGCAATCCCTCCAAGCTCACTCCCCTACTCACCCTAGTTATGACCTCAGACCAGGCTTCAACCTTAACCTCTAAGGTCCTGCATTCAGTGAGGCCTGAAGACCTGAGGAGGGCATCTGGTGCCCAGCAGAATGCTCATCAAGTGTCTTCTAGAATGAATGACAGTGTCATGCTAGGCTACATGTTCCTTCATTTCTACCTTCAGCAGTGCTAGGCTCTGCTTAGAGCATGGTCTCAGAAATTCAACCATGGCTCTCTGGACTCTGCCTCTTCAAAGGACACCCACCCCCACCCCAGTAAGTCCCAGTTTTCCCCATAGTCTTCTTTAGGGATTCTACACGTTATAAATGTAAGCAGTCACACCCACCCAAACCTTTACAGAGCTGGGACACTTACTGTTGTTAGTTGCTCAGTCATGTTTGACTCTTTGCAACCCCATGGACTGCAGCATGCCAGGCTTTTCTATCCTTCACCATCTCCTGGAGTTTGCTCCAACTCATATTCATTGAGACGGTGATGCCATCCAACCAACTCATCCTCTGTCATCCCCTTCTCCTCCTGCCTTCAATCTTTTCCAGCATTAGGGTTTTCTCCAATGAGTCAGCTCTTTACATTCAATGGCCAAAAATATTGGACCTTCAGCATCAGTCCTGATGAATAGTCAGGGAAATTAACAGGAGGCAATGGCAACCCACTCCAGTACTCTTGCCTGGAAAAGCCCGTGGATGGAGGAACCTAGTAGGCTGCAGTCCATGGGGTCGCACAGAGTTGGACACAACTGAAGCAACTTAGCAGCAGCAGCAGCAACAGTGCTTTCTAAAATTGGGAAACTGATTTGATGTCCATTTTTCCACACCAGGCTCTACCAAAACTGTCCTGCCATAAGGCAGGAGGCAGGGGAGATGATGCCAGAGTATCCTCCACCTGTTTGTCAACAGGATTGGTGGGAGAGTCACCAAGCCCCTCCCCTAGAGACCTCATTTCCCAGGCAAGGCTAAATGTGCAGAGATGTCAGAATCCTTGGCACTTATTAGTACTATTTGTAACTGGGAAGCGGGCCTGCAGTGTCAATCAGGCTCTCTCCTGATCTTGCTCAGTTGTGTCCGACTCTGCAACGCTATGGACTATAGCCCACCAGGCTCCTCTGTTCATGTGATATCTCATGCAAGAATACTGGAACGGGTTGCCATTTCCTATACCAGGGGATCTTCCCGACCCAGGAATTGAACCCTGTATCTCCTGCATTGGCAGGTAGATTCCCAATTCATCACCTGGGAAGCCCCATCAGCTTCTCTACTCATCATTTTCTCTCTTACAACAATACCCATGGGAATAGGAGTTTCACATAGGCTAAAGGTAAGCAGCCCAGCTGGGGCCTGAATATCATTTAGTGGAGAATACAGTATTTACATTCTAGGGAAGGGAATTAGAAGATGACTGCTTCTTGCCAGGAAAGTTATGACAAACCTAGACAGTGTGTTAAAACACAAAGACATCACTTTTCCAACAAAGGTCCATATAGTCAAGGCTATGGTAGTTAAGTACAGTTGTGACAGCTGGACCATAAAAAAGGCAGAGCACTAAAGAATTGATGCTTTTGAACTGTGGTGCTGGAGAAGACTCTTGAGAGTTCCTGGACAGCAAGGAGATCAAACCAATCAATCTTAAGGGAAATCAACTCTGAATACTCATTGGATGGACTGATGCTGAAGCTCCAATATTTTGGCCACCTGATGCAAAGAGCTGACTCACTGGAAAAGACCCTGATGCTGGGAAAGACTGAAGGCAGGAGAAGAGCATGACAGAGGATGAGATGGTTGGATAGCATCACTGATGCAATGGACATGAACTTGAGCAAACTCTGGGAGATGGCGAAGGACAGGGAAGCCTGGTGTGCTTTAGTCCATGGGGTTGTGAGGAGTCGGACATGACTGGGGAAGGCATCTTGGTGTAAAAACTCCAATGGTGGGGGCCAGCAACAGCCTTTCTTCCCCTCTTCTCCCTCCCTCCTGAGCCAGGCAGGTCATTGGTCGCCCACACTGAGACTGTAGACCATGTAGGACTCACTCAGTCATGAGGCATCTGTGAGGTTGGTCTTCTCCAAGTTCAAGGCTTCACCTATGACGCTGTCCCACCCTCACTCATAGGGGAAGGTCTTTGTTTATTGAGTGGTAGGGAACCAAACAGAAACATCCTAGGATCACCAGTCCTTCTGGTATCCTGGCCAATAAATGTGACAGCAGAGCCCTCCCAGAGGGAAGTCTCTCTTCCTCTACAATAGACAACTGATGCTGTCCCTTCTGCACCTGACTGGCCATGGTTTCTTGCAGTGATAGGCTTTTCCCCTCCTAGTATGGTGGTCCTCACATTGTGGTTGGACCTACAACACCATCACCACCACCATCACTCAGGAGCTTGTTTGAAATGCAGATTCTCTGGCTCTGCCCCAGGTACTCTGGGGGTGGGACCCAGCTCTCCCTATTTTAATAAGCCCATGGGGGATACTAAGTCTGTGGGCCACCGGCATTGTCACACCTAAACCCCCCAGTAAGAGACTCACTTGGTTTTCTGATCCATACGTGGAGGACCTGTCCAGGTGCATGCAGCTTGCAGTGATGGAATGTCTGCCCAAGGAAGGTAGGCTACCCACGTCCCCGCTCCACCTCCAGCAGTCCCCTGACCCCTGACAGAGGTGGTCAGGAAAGGCTAGGTTTAGAATCTACTACACAGCTCCTCACAAATCCTTGTCTTCCAGAAGGTGCAGCAGGAATTCAGATAGCTCTGGGCATTACCATAGCAACTGTACCTTTCCGAAGCTGTCATGGACTACAGGAGCAGGGCGTAAGCAATGCAGAAGAGGGGGAGTCTGCTGGTGGAAGGAGCACACCCAGCAGTGGAGAGGGCTGTGACAATAAATGGAACCTCAGCATGGCTGGGATTTATGAACCTGAACCTGGTGGGATCTCGACTTGCTTGAGACCCAGGATGCCTCTGGGACCTCTCCAGGGGTCTTCCTAGCTACAGCAAGCACCAGCCCAGTGGGCCCACAATGCCGACAGAATATGCCAGTTCTCTCAAAAGGTCATTTTTGTGTGTACTTAGTTGCTCAGTCGTGTCTGACTCTTTGCAACTCCATGGACTATAGCCCGCCAGGCACCTCTGTCCTTGGGATTCTCCAGGCAAGAATAGTGGAGAGGGTAGCCATTTCCTTTCTCCAGGGGATCTTCCCAACCCAGGGATCAAACCTGGGTCTCCTGCATTGCAGGCAGATTCTTTACTGTCTGAACCACCAGGGAAGCAGGTTAAAGTAGGCTAGCTCCTAAATCGGAGAAGGCAATGGCACCCAACTCCAGTACTCTTGCCTGGAAAATCCCATGGATGGAGGAGCCTGGTGGGCTGCAGTCCATGGAGTCACTGAGAGTTGGACATGACTCAGTGACTTCACCTTCACTTTTCACTTTCATGCATTGGAGAAGGAAATGGCACCCCACTCCAGTGATCTTGCCTGGAGAATCCCAGGGACAGCAGAGCCTGGTGGGCTGCCATCTTTGGGAACGCACAGAGTTGGACACGACTAAAGCGACTTAGCAGCAGCAGCAGCAGCAGCAGCTTTTAAATGCTCATGAAGCAATTAGGAAGGAAGTGCCCAATACAGGATGTATCCTGTTACAGGTCAGGGTTAAGGACAGGGACCCAGCTTCAAGCTTCTGGTAGGGGTCTGTATTCGAAAGCAGATGCCAAGCAGGCAGGAGGCACAGCAGGGGCCTTAGATAATGGTAGATATTCCAGCTGGAATAGAAATAAACTGTTGAGAATTTATATGAAAATGGACCACCGAGACATGTGAGTAGTCCCTGTGGCTCTCTCCTGTCTGCTTAGCATCTTCTGGGTGCTGGTAAAGTGGGAGGCTGGAAGTTTGGAGCCTTTCCTGTGTTTGAAGACTCTGACTATACTCTTTGGCAAAGGCCAAGCAGAGAGTGAGAGACAGTTGAAAGGTGGTCAGGCCTGCGGGTGCCCAGGAGACACTGCTATTCACACCTGCACCTCAGCTGGCCCAAGCCCTTGGCTGTTTTGAAGCCACTAGTGCTTCAAGTCTGTTCCTTTGAGTATTTGCATTCTTTAAGAAGCAAGCAATCCACATGAATCAGGAAGTGGGATCTTGCCTGTCCTCAGGGGCAGGGTACTAGGTGTGGGAAGTCAGGATTGCAGAGGCGGCATCAAATCACCTACTGGTGTCCTCTGAGGCCCCAGCCTACCTAGACCTTCCGCACCTAACCTCACCACTGGTTGGCACTGACTGTCCCCCAGGACATTCCATTTGGTTCCTCTCCTCATCTCTCTGGTCCTCCAGGCAGTCTGGGACCCCCGCCTCCAACCCCCATCGGAGCACCTTGACACAGATGTTCTTTCAGGAGAGCTGCTCTGGCATCCCTGGGGCCTTAGCTCATTGCTGGTCACATTCTGGGCTCCAGTAGCGCATGCGAGCTGCTGGGGCGCGGGGCCAGGGGGCCGCAGGCTCTCCCCCAGTCACCTGGGTTTCTCCCGAGGCTCCCAAAGGAGTGCTTTTTTTCCACACCAGCTCTGGCTCCCGTTTTCCCTGCTGCTCTGGCACATCTGGAGTGTTCCCAGCTGCTCCAGCGCCCCCCCCCCCCCCCCCNGGCCAGGGGGCCGCAGGCTCTCCCCCAGTCACCTGGGTTTCTCCCGAGGCTCCCAAAGGAGTGCTTTTTTTCCACACCAGCTCTGGCTCCCGTTTTCCCTGCTGCTCTGGCACATCTGGAGTGTTCCCAGCTGCTCCAGCGCCCCCCCCCCCCCCGTCTGGTCTTATCACACTTAGCTGCTGGGCAAGGTGCTCCCACGCGAGCTTCGACCTCCTTCAGGAGTGGGAGTCACAGAGGGAGAAGGAGGTGCGAAGGGAGTGTTGCAGAGCGCCCCACCCCTGCTCCTTCACCCCGACTGCTACCTCACGAGGCTCCCAGGTGACTCTGATCGCGGCCGTGGGTGAGCCCACGACAGGCTCGCCGCAGCCGGCCTCCCTCCGATAGCGGGCCGGGGTCTGCCGCGGGAGTGCGTGTTGGGGGTGGGGGAGGCGAGAGTCGGCAGTGAGGGCCTCTCCCTTCATTCCAGTCACTGCCCTTTATAAATATTTATAGCAGTTCTGCTCCTAAAAATAACATCCTGGAGCCCGGGGCGGGGGGGGGGGAGGGCGATAAATGAAAATCACCGGGAATTGGGATTGATTAGCTTGTGTGCGGGAGCGGGATGGCACCGGGAGAGAGGAGAGGCTGCGCGAGCGAGGCCCCCCGCCCCGGACGGCGCTCCCTCTGGCGGTCACCGGTCAGCGCGTCCCGCCTGGCCGCCCCAGCTCCGCGACACCCGCTCGCCCGCTCTCCTGCAGCGGCCCGAAGAGGTGGAGAACAAGGAGAAAGAGGACGAGGTGGAGAAAGAGGAGGAGGACTCGTCGGGGCTGCAGGGGCAGAGCTCGCTCGCTCTCTGCTCCCGCTTACCGCCCGGGCTGCAGCGCAGCGGCGTCGAATCGGGCGGAAGTGTAAGCAGCAAGAGAGAAAGGAAGGAGGCTATTTTTAGCCCTGTGGCCAGGGTGTGAATGTCTGTAGAACCGAGCAGAGCCTGAAGCTGTCTTTGCACGACAGAGGGAAGAAAACCTGTTGGTTTTTAAAGGTCAAAGGTCGGGAGGAAACTCGTGCCCCAATCCCGGGAAGCAGCCTCCATCAGCGCGTACACACACACACACACACACACACACACACACACACACACACACGAGACTGGTGCTGTTTCCAGCAAGAACTCCATCAGCGCGTACACACACACACACACACACACACACACACACACACACACACACACACGAGACTGGTGCTTTCTCTTTTCAACCTCCACTGGTGCTGTTTCTCTTTTCAACCTCCAGTAAATTCCAGCAAGAACTCCATCAGCTCTCGCTCGCTCGCTCTCTCGCTCTCTCGCTCTCTCTCTCTCTCTCTCTCTCTCTCTCTCTCTCTCTCTCTCTCGCGCACACACACACACACACACACACACACACACACACACACGATTGGTGCTGTTTCTTTTCTCTTTTCAACCTCCAGTAAATTCCCGTTGCAGAGATGAGACCATGCCCGGAGGAGAGTGATGAAGATGCTAGTTCATGCAGGACTGTGCGAGGGTGGGGTGGGGGGTGTGCCTGAGGCGGCACCGGCGGTCCCTCCCTCTTCCCACCGGCCTGGGCTCCCCTCTCCCTGGCAGGTGGTAACGTCTGGCAGCCTGCAAGCCTGGTCCAGGTGTGCAGCAGAAGATGGACAGGAATGCGCCTCTGGGAGAACACCTCGCCTTCTTCGAGTCGGTCGGTGCCAGCTCGCTCCACGTCCCCTGTGCCTGTGCAGGACAGATGCACGGTGACTCCCGGGCAAAGGTGTCATCTGCCAGGACCGGACGATGCACGGGGATGGTGCTGTCCGGCTGCTTACCTTGTCAACTCAGGACACTCGAAGAGGGAGAGGACTCACGCCCCCCTTTTAGGGAAGCGAGCGTTCTTTTTCTGGGGGTATCTTGGGTCTTTGGAGTCCTAGCTTAGGTCACAGGGTCGGGAAATGTTTCCAGGAAAGAAAGAACTGTGTTTGCAGTGCAAGGCTTGGAAAGTGGTGGTTTCATGGGATGAAGAATTGTGACTGAAGGGAAGGGCAAAGAGATTGGTGATGTGCTGAGAAGCCCTGGATGGAAGGGGAGAAAGCCTCAGCCTCACACATAAAGTGAGCAGAGCTTAAGAGTCCACCTGGGTGTTTAGCCTTTTCCTTAATTTTCTGAAACTCTCTCTGCTTTGAGAGTTTCCCACAACACCCCGCTCCCAGGGTCAGAGGACAGCACTAGCGGCAGAGGAGTCAGGGTGGGCACCAAGCTCCTAGGTGGGGGGCCTTAGTCTCCCTGTGTGCAAAGAGGGGTGGGCCAGCTGGTGGACACGCCTTTCCTCATCCCCCAGTTCCTGTGTGCCCTGGGGAGAGGGGCCCTGGCAGGCTCCCCAAGGGCAAGTCAGCTCCTGATGCCTCATAGCTGCGGCAGCCACAGCCTGCGTCAGGAAGGGCCTTGCCCGCATGCGCGGTGAGCTCAGGGACAAGCCTGCCCAGCCTGGGAGGCTCTGTGATTTCCAGGGCGGCCAGAAAATTTCCACAGCTCAGGCACTGCCCGCCTTCGGCTTGCACGATCCCTGAGCCGGGGGAGACTCAGAGAAAGCAGGTCTGGGAGGGCAAGCAGGACAGAACCCAGGGCCTGCCGCAGATGGGGAGAAGCGGGGCTGTCAGGGAAAGGCCTGGAAGCTGCTCCAGGACAAGAATGCTCAGGAGGGCCTGGGAAAGGTCCTTTTCAGGACCGTGGGTTGCAGCCCTGGCTTTTCTGTCTGGAAGACCTGTAACCGAGGAAGATGGCCTAACTTTTAAACACATGAGGTAGGGGGAGGGGAGGGAAGCAAAGACTAAAAAAATAAAGAGGAATCTCAAGGCTGCACCAAAGGCATCTATCCTTGAAAGAACTCTTCTCTTGAACAGATTGGTTGTCCAAGTATTTTTGTTCCTTCCTTTCAGCTCTCAGTGCAGACCTAGAAGCTGCAATACCTTGGAACTGGAGCTAGATAAGAGTTAAGGTCCTAAGATGGAAAAACATGAGAGGCTAACTCTCAAGGCGATGGGCATTTGCCTGTGAGGAAATCTGAACTTTTATTAAATTTTTTTTTCTATTTTTTTTTTAGGAAGTGAGAAGGTGCAGCTTGGCCAGGCACCATGGGAAACGACTTTACGGAGTTATTAGTGTGACCCTGCACTGGTGATGGTTTGGACATCTGGAGAAAACTGACAGAGGCTGTGGGGAAATCAGAAGCAAGGAGAAAAGAGGCAGCCCGGGGAAGTGACTTTTGCCACCTGCATCCCAACACAGGGGACACCTGCCTGGAGCCCAGGCGCAGAGCAGTGCTGGATGGGCCAGGGTCTGCAAATGGGGCCAAGCAGGGGTGCTGGAGCAGTTGCACAGAGAGGAGGTGCAGTGGCGCTTGTAAAGGAAACTTCAGCTTGCATCGGGGCAGCTCTGGCTTGGGAACTGTGATGGAGGAGAGGGAGAAGGGAGTGGGCCGTGGGGGAGGGCAGGGAACACTGTACTCACCACGCTTCCTCTCTGGCCCGGCCACTCCGCTAACCTGTGCAGCACAGATACAAACGACAGACGGAGGTCACAGTCGGGGTCTCCTTGCCACCTGGGGGTTCTCCTGGGACCTCCCCCACCCATGGGCTCCTGGACTTGCTCTTTGTCTCCTCTTAGATCAACTTTTTCCAACCAAGTTTGAAAACAAGGGAGAAGTCACATGACCTACAACCAGCAACTACGACTGACCTAATGCAGCCATGGATACACATGCCTCTCAGGAGGAAGATAAATCATATGAAAATGGAAAGGAATCCACCTTCAACTTAGGGAGCAGTTACATCAGAGGGCACAGCCCACGTGGTTCTGAAAGTGAACAAGGTGAAAATGGCTTAAACTTTGAAAAGAGCAATATTTCCTTCCTGCAGATGCATCTGCTGGGGACTCTAAATCAGACTCTTGCTCACCCTGAAATCTTGACCCATCTCCTGGACTGTCAAAAGCCTGTATCTGTTGTTACCAAGGACCACTGCTGTCAGTCTCCCAGACATGTACCAGCATTAAGCATGCAAACTGGATTTATAGCTCTTAATACCATGATGGCAGATGCTGGGAGAGATGATTCTGAAGGACACGGGCATAAAATGAGGCTGTGGAGTAGCAGCTGAGGGCTCTGAAGTAACATGGGGAAGTTATGTTAGCCTGTGTTTCATCTGTACGGTCTTGGTTACAAGGACCGACCACCCAAAGTGAGGGGAGGGCACTCCTACAGTGGAGCAGAATCATTTCCCAGGATGCACCCGGACAGGGAGCCAGGGTGGGCAGAGAGAGGCCAGGGTGAATGTGGCTGGGAAGTCGGGCTGGGTCGTGGGTTCTTCAAAAGTATCCATTTGGCTCTCATGTTTTCCACTGAGCAGACTATGCCTCATGGGGTGCTGACCTGGTTGTGTTTATATTATGTCAGCATGATTTCAACCCCGAAGAAGCCAATCTTTCTCTCTTTCTGGTTGATAGTTATTGCTCTCTAATGCCTAGGTGACAGTAGTTACTGCCACCTTGGTCTACAGTATTAATAAAATCTCATGCCTAGATCACGGTGGAGAAACAGAAGTTTCATCCATAAAAACACTTGGTTTTAGAACTACACCTACATAACAGCCACATGTTAGCTTCAGGGGCCTATTCTGGGACCCATACAATGTTGACAGCCAAATATCCTTTTTAAACCCTACCCATCTCTCACCCCAACTCGTAACCCTCTGTCTCCTGGGGATGACACCTAAAAAACCCACAGAAATGGAAATTCAGGCATTCTCACAACAATATTTCACATAGACATACAAAGCAAGAGGGACAGAAAGAAGAGATGTTGACCGGGCAACACAGGTGCAAAGACAGAGGGTCCCAGAGGCCAGCAGGTACCAGACAAGGGAAACCATGCCCAGCCTGTGTGTGAGACACAGCCTCTGTCCAGACTTAAGTCAGGCCTAAGGCTAGAGTCTGTCGGCAGGGCGAGGCCCAAGCGACCAGGGCAGTCTTCTGTATGCTTTGGGGGAGCAAGGGAGACTGGGGAGAGGCCTGGGAAAAACTATTGAGGAAGAGGGGGTATAAGGGGAGAGAGGCCAAAGAAGCAGCTGTTATGTCTTCAGCCAAGAACATTCCACATGAAAGCCGGGATCTGACTGGATTGTGTGTGTGTGTGTGTCCAAGTGTTTGCAGGGTGTGTTTACATAAGTGCAAATCTATCTCTGTGTCTCCTCTTCACCTCTTGCGGTACAGCCCTCCTGCCTCCTTCCTAGTCCCTCATCGGCATGCAGAAGTCAGTTTTCTCTGCAGCATTTCTATTTTTTTTTCTTTTTTTATTTCTTTTTTATTTTATCTGCAGCATTTCTAGACGTTTCAAACACCACTGCCCTCTACTGCTTACCTTTTGACAGCTTTATGCCAAATACATCATTCTCATTAATACATCATAGCTGTTGTCCACTTTCTCCCAGGCCTCGCTCAGACTCACTTGATGATTGCAGCACCTGGAGTATGTTTTTCTTCCCCTGACTCATGCTTGGTGATTCCAGTGTCCTTGTGCTGACAAACTCCAAAGACCCCTCTCATCCACACGAGCCACTATGGGCAAGCACTCTGGACCTTCCCCTTTTGAGCTGCTCCCCTGTTCTCATCACAGCCTCCTTTTCTGTATCCACTTCTCTCCACTCTTCCTTAAGACTTCTTTCATTGTACTTGGTCTCCCAGTCTGTTCAGACTAAAGATGGGTGCCGGCATTAGAGACACCTGGGCTGAGTCCAGGCTCCGGCGATACTACCTGGACATATTGTTTAACCACCCTTAGCCTTGTCTTTGGAATCCTTTCCTCGTGTAGCCATAGAATTAGACAGGACTATGTTAAGTGCACAGCCTCCAACAGGGAACTGGGTGAGCTGGGCCAGCTCCCTCTCATGTTCTACTTTCAGTATCCTCAGGGTAGCCACCTGCTTCTCTCTCTGACAAAGTGCTCTCCTGCATGCCACCCTGCCTATTTCCTTATGTTTGTGAACCTACTGACATCCTACAACATGCTGGCCACTGTTCTAGGCACTGGGGATACAACGGAGCAAAACAGATGAAAGTCTCTGTCCTGGGGAGCTCACATCTTGAATGAAGCCAGCAATAGATATATTAAATACATCACAGAAATAACAGCTGACTCTCAAATGTCCGAAGAGAATTGTAATATCTGTTTAGGATAATGTAGAAACATGAAGATTAAGAGCATGAAGTCTAGAGTTAGGAAAACTCAGTTCAAATCCAACCCTTACCACATGTGGTGCCAGTTGTAAAGAACCTGCCTGCTGATGGCAGGAGACGTAAGAGATGCGGGTTCAATCCCTGGGTCAGGAAGATCCCCTGGAGGAGGACATGGCAACCCACTCCAGTATTCTTGCCTGGNGAGTTAGGAAAACTCAGTTCAAATCCAACCCTTACCACATGTGGTGCCAGTTGTAAAGAACCTGCCTGCTGATGGCAGGAGACGTAAGAGATGCGGGTTCAATCCCTGGGTCAGGAAGATCCCCTGGAGGAGGACATGGCAACCCACTCCAGTATTCTTGCCTGGAGAGGCCTATGGACAGGAACCTGGTGGGTTATAGTCCATCGGGTCACAAAGAGTTGGACACGACTGAAGCAACTTGGCACGCATGCAAGCTGTGTGATCTAAATTTCTCTGAGCCTATTTACTCACTGGTAAAATGGGAGATATCATTATATTACATATTTCACCGAGTTGTTGAGGGATGAATGAGATTATACATGGAAATCAGCTAGCACAGCTCTCTGAACATAACAAGTTATTAAGAAGGTTTTATACACAATAAAATGAAGAAGCCTTGCTGTCCTGGGTTGATACCTTTTCTCTATTGCTTTTAATTACTCTGAGAAGTCACAAAACCATCTGGCTATTCTGTCCACAATAATCTCTGCCTTTTAAGAAACCTTCCTGTATTTATAATCCTACACTTAAAGTTAGATGACTAACTTTTCCTGCCACTTCCTTTTACCTCCTATTTTGCATATCTTAATTTTGCTCTAACTCCATCCTAAATTGAGGCAAGGGGTCACGTTTGGCATTTTATTCATATCCACGTCCTGCATCCCATCCATCTTTCATAGTGTCAGGAAACCAGGAAGCTTTTTTTGTTGATCCACTGACAAGAACACCTCTAGGGAAAAACCTGGTGGCCAGTTGGGAAAGGCTGGGAGAAGGATCAGCAGGGGTCTGAAAGCTTTGGGGAAAGGTGGTGGCAGGCAGGAAGGAACAAAAAGGAGAGGGGGCTAGGGCTCTGGCCCCCATCAGACTAGGGGTCCTGTGGAGCTGCCTTTACCTCTGTCCTTCCCATTCTGCATCTTCTCTTCTTCTTCCTCTGCACCTTCCCTTGCTGTGAAAACAAGTCCAAGGAGGCCAGTGACCCTTCAGCCAGTAGAAGCATAGGCAGACGGAGAAGGAAGGTGCTTAGCAGGCTAGGGATGAAACCCTAGCTAAAGGGTCATGGCTGCGGGCCTCCAAGTGTGCTGCAGTCACCTGGTCTGTGCCCCGCGTGGCACATGCTGCAGGATCAGGTCCCCATAAGCCCTGGGCTCAGAGGAATAGTGCAGTCTGACGTCACCCCCACTCAGCTCCTGGCTCTGTTGCTAGTTTCTCTAAGGGATGACATCTACTAGGAATATGGTGAATACCTTGTACTCAGGTTCAAGAAACGCACCATTAAAATGTACAGCAGGGAATAACCAGATGAACACTGGCTTCCGTTTAAAAAAAACAACTAGAAGCTTTAGCAGACAACAAACTTAAAATGACTGAACAGTGCCAAGTGGCAATGTGGAAAAAAAGCTAATGCCATCTGAGGCTGCTTTCCCAAGAGGCCTGACCGGGGAGGTGGTGGCTCACTGTTCTGGGGAGGGGAGGGGGTCACTGGTGGAAGACCCCTTGTGATCTGGAGATGTGCTCAGTCCCAGGAACTCACTTTGAAGTGGGGCCTTGAAACACTTGGCCACACCTGGTGTGGACATGCGGGATGGTCAAGGGAAACCTGTGTCACGCGAGGAATGGCTGAGGGAACGGTGATCAGCTGCCTAAAGAGGAGAGGCCATGGGAGAGCCACGCTGTCTGCCTTCAAATACTGGAAAGGCTAACGTGAGGGAAGGACTGAGCTCCCTCTGGCAGCTTCTGGGGCGGTTGTGGAATGAGAATAAATTCATTATAGAAAGGCAGATTCTGGCTCTCTGATAAGCAAGAACTCCCCAAGGAGGAGAACTGGTCATGAATGAGCTCACTGGAAATATTCAAACAGAGGACTTTTAAACCGGGCAGCAAGCTGGATTAAGCAGCTTCTGAGATCCTTTCAACTCTAAGAGTCCATTACTCATGCAAAAATTTCAAAAAAGATGAGGAACGTAAGCTATGGATATAAACAGTATGTCCATGATACACATAAAGATAATCTGAGCAACTAGTCTCATCCTCATGAGAACCTCGACAGTGACAGTAAAAACGTGCTGGTGCTGGGCAAGGCTCCTCCACTCACTGAGAAGCTGGCAGCCTTGCACATAAAGGAATTTGCTTCTGTGTCTGACAGAGATACTGTGCCAGATGTGGACCCAGTCCACGTCTACCATGGACTTCAGGGCATTGGAGAATGAAGCATCCACGAAACAGGTCTTGGTGGGATTGCAGATTTGACCCCTTGTCCTGCATGGGGATGAGGGCAGTGCAGTGGTAAGAGCATCAGCTTAACGTTCACACCTAAGCTCTAGGATCAGCTTGGCCCCTTCCAGCTGAATAACTTTAGGCAAATCTCTTTATTGATAATCACTCATTGCACTTCTAAAGTAAGGGGAGTGGGGGACTTCCCTGGAGTCCAGTGGTTAAGACTCTGTGCTTCCAGTGCAAGGGGTGTGGGTTTGATCCCTGCTCAGGGAGCTAAGATTCCACATTAAAAAATTAAAGTAAGGGGAGGGGGCAATGTGACCTCTGAGGTACCTTCCAAATACATTACGTAGCATTATTAAAACCATCCTTTCCTACCAGGAGAGATGGCTGGGTATTCCCATACACTCACTTTTTTATGAAGCTGTGTGGTCTCTATGTGCTTTGTGTTTAATGATGTCCAGTTACTCCTCAAACTCATGTGATGAGCTCATGAACCACGTATTTTGCACAAACCCTAACAAGCAGCCATGAGGCACAACTGTGGTTAATTTCCATGGCCTGAAATCCCCTAAGAAATTCCCTCCAAAAGTGGGATTTCTGGCATCGGCGGGGAGCTATATAAGGGAAGGGACTTTCTGATCACCATGAGGTCATCTCAAAGGCAGTCTCCTCTTCTGTTTATGTGTGTGTGTGGAAGGGGCAAGTGTTTCTAAAAGGGATTGAGAAACGGTACCAGAATGGGGACAGTGTGACCATCCTGCTCTCTCAACAGAACTGACATCTTATCAACTGTACTGCAAACACCAACCTTATTCTCTTCTAAACAAAAATAGCAGATCTGAGAGCAAAGCCATTGGCCAGACCTCAGCCTGTCTCATGACAACTCTAAAAGTGTATGGTTTCACCTATAAAGGTCTGAAGCAAGGCTTGCCTTCCCTAAGTGTATGGATGGATGATTTCAATGTATTATGTTTGAGTAAGTACATGTGTCTGAATAGCTCACGGAAAAACTGCTTTATATCTTTATTCAACAGCCTTGTTAAGCTATTTCAAGGTATTCAAAAGCATGATATTAGGTGAAAGGAAACAAGAGAGAGCCACCTGTATGAGTGACCCACAGCACTTAGGAAGGAAACCTGTTTGTTTAATATAAAATATGGGAATCTGACCATCATAAAAAAAATTAGTAAAATATCTGGCAACTTCAAAGCTGATTCAATCATGGGGATTCTTGCAGATATGATGATATGGGAATGGCCTGTTTTTTTTCTCCCCCTCTTGGGTTTCATGTAGGGTGAAATATGCCATGATGTAAGGGTCTCAGGAAAATCATGGGAAAGAGCTGCAAGACAGATTGAGAAGGAAGTCATAGATAAGACTGAACATGTGGAGTGGAGGAAGCACCAGACTCAGGTCATGAACCTCCAGGGAAACCAGAGCCTCGTCACGGACAAAAGGAAAGAAGAGGGTTTCAAAACCAAATCAAACAGGAGAAGCAGAAAGGCAGCGGGGGGGAAGTCCAGAAGCTTTTGTGGCTGATTCGGTTCCCGTCGTCCAGGAAAGCTCCGAGCGAGACAGCCGAGCAGGCCTAGGGAGAGAGCAGCTGTGGAGGAAGGACAGGTGGAAGACACAGTAAGTGAGGAAGGGGCCCGACGGAGCCAAGTTGCTTTAAAGTCAGAACTGGGTCTGGTCCACAAGGCGTGCTCTTAAGAGAAACTTTACGTGTGTGACCACGTGTGGGAGACAGGCTCACGGGGAAGGCATCCAGAGAGTTCCTGGAAAGCAAGGAGGCCGCGCGGTGAAGTGAGGGAGGCGCATTACCACGCGGGCGGGTAGGTGGCAAGGAAGGCAGAGGCAAGGAGGGGAAGGTGGGAGGCTGGGTGGGAGCTCTGGGCGTCACCTGAGTGGAGCTCCTTCACCAGGGACGACATGGTGTTGGTGATGGAGTCGGCGGCCACCAGCAGGTCATTGCGGAGGTTTCTCCTCGTACCTGAGGAGAGGCAGAGCAGATGGCGACGCCTGGTGGGTAGGTGGGCGGTGGTGATGGGGGTGGGGGGGACGGAGCTGAGCAGATGCCTCAGGCGGCCGGCCCCGGGACTTGGTGTGGACTCCGAAGGGAAGACGGGCCGAGCAGCTCCGCCTGCTCCCAGGCACTGGTGCCCAAGGCTGTGGTCCTCCTCCCTCTTCTCTGTGAAGGCAGGACCCTGTCACCTCCACGCTTCTCAGCCACAATCAAAGAGGTGGTCTGCAGAGCAAACCCTCGGGCGGACTTACTCTCAGCTCCACCTCCCTGCTCTCGTCTCTGTCCCAAGACAAGACTTCCTGAGCAGCCTCGTCTCCCACCCACGACAGAACACGGCAGGCCGTTAACTCCACAGACAAGGCGCTTTCAGCAAGGTCAGATTCAGAGTTCTAGACTCCTTCTCCTGCTTGCTCTAAACACTTTGCGTGCCGAGCACTCAACTTCGGGAATGATTCCATCCAACTCCTCTGGAGGAGGCAAAGCCCAAAGGACAAGGCCCTTCTCACAACCCTCCTCAAAAAGAGCACAGAAACCCAAGAGGCCTGGCCCTTGCACACATACAAGCCTGCAGACCTCCTGCTGCAGACCAGCCCATCGAATGAGAAGGGGCCAGCACGACATTTTTACTGTACATGAAAATCTGATCACTGAAAGCTAAGCACACAAAAGAAAACAGGTAGAGCCATAGCAGGAGTCTTGCCATGTTTCCAAACCCCTTTAGCGCTTCATTTTCCTCTGCTCCCAAACTCACCTTGGGCGAAGGCCTCCTGCATGTCCCCACTGACTCCACTCAGCGGGTCCTGCGGGCAGTGGGTGGGGGTGGAGCCGGCGGAGGTGGAGCGCACGGGCATGGGTATGGGGCGTCCGCCTCCGTGAGTGGGCGATGTATGCGGTGATCCTGTGGCCTGAGCCTGGGAGAATCAAAGAGAGAAAGCCTGTCATCTCCTGCACCTTACCTCTTTGAGGAAGAGGCAAGTGCTGTTTCTCAGTCAACCTGAGCCAACCTAGGGCTTCAGTTCAGTGGTGCAATGCACTGCATGATCAGATTTGAAAGAAAAGAGTCAGGCTGCCTCCAGGACTGGAGAGAGGAAGAAAAGGAGCTGGGAAACAAAAAGGGAGAAGGGGAGAGAACAAGGGGGAGGAGGAGAAGAGGCAGCAAGAACACTGCAGAATAAACTAAAAGTGGAGGGAAAGTGGAGGCGTGCTCAGGGAGGGAGGGTAGAAGGGCCTTCCAGGTGGACAGATGGAGCGGGGTAGCTGGGGGAGGATTTGGGAGGGGCTGGGGTCACAGCTGGGAAATCACATGCAAACATCTTTCATTTCTGTTTGCAAACATTCATGTGCATCATCTCATTTGAGCCTCGTAACGACTCGAGTAGTATCCATTTTAGAGAAGACAGACAAGGATGAAGAGAGTAAGAGCTCTGTGTCAGGGCTGCACAGCTTGTCAGCAGGAGATGCTGGAACAAGCCCTTCTACTCCCAGGGCAATGACATGCGCTTTGCACCTCCGCAGCTGCTGGGCTACAGGGAACGTGCCTGATGAGTTTGCGGGTCAGGAGCCCAGCCGCAGGCAGTTCTCAGAAGCCGAGTCATCTGGCCTGTCATGCTGCCCTCGTCAAGCACACAGTGTGGTCTTCTGTGAGCCATTCCGTGGGGACTGGGTGAGAATGGACACACGTTTACTGGGACACCGAGCCTTCTGTGGGAAAGCTCTGGTGCAGTTTTGGAGAAAGCTTGGAGCCATGGGATAAAAGCTTAAAAACTCCAGTTAAAGGGAGTCTGCTGAGATTTGGGCTCTGCGGCTCTTTAGAGGAAGGGCAACTGAGGGTGGCATAAAGACTAGGGTTCTCTTTGGAACCAAGACTAGGAAAATATAAGCCAAAGTGTGCAAATAAGTTCAAAGGAAGATAATTATCTTTGAGGAGCTGGCTCAGAAACCCCACATACAGAAAGAATCGGCTGCCCCGAACAGGCTGACAGGGGGCCTCAGCTCAGCTTCACCCAATGTGAGCACTGGACCGAGCAGAAGTAGTCTGTTTTCCATCATTCTTGCTCTGATTCATGTCTGTGTATTTTAATCTGAGAAACTTGAAAAATGCAAGGCAAATTTAAAAGTACAACATAACAGACCATTCAAATTGATATTTAATATTGTGTGAAATTTATTCTAACACTGCAGATAAATCTGAAGACCCCTTGACTACTAATTCTTTTCAGTCCTTTCTCTTCCCTTCAGAGGCAGCCATTGTCATGGATTGTGCGTGAAACTTTTTACCTATGTGTACATATGTTGTTATGAATAATATATGATGTTTCATGCCTTTAAATTTTGCATGAAGGGTATCATACTGCACATATCATTTGGCAATCTGCTTTTATCATCTAGTATGCTTTAAAAAATTTTTTATTGAAGCATAGTTGATTTACAATCTGTTAAAAAGCAGAGACATTACTTTGTCAACAAAGTAACGTCAACAAAGCTGTCTAGTCAAGGCTATGGTTTTTCCAATAGTCATGTATGGATGTGAGAGTAGGACTATAAAGAAAGCTGAGCACAGAAGAATTGATGCTTTTGAACTGTGGTGTTGGAGAAGACTCTTGAGGATCCCTTGGACTGCAAGGAGATTCAACCAGTCCATCCTAAAGGAGATCAGTCCTGGGTGTTCATTGGAAGGACTGATGTTGAAGCTGAAACTCCAATACTTTGGCCACTTGATGCGAAGAGCTGACTCACTGGAAAAGACCCTGATGCTGGGAAAGATTCAGGGCAGGAGGAGAAGGGGATGACGAAGGATGAGATGGTTGGATGGCACCACTGACTCAATGGACATGGGTCTGGGTAGACTGGCAGCTGGTGATGGACAGGGAGACCTGGCGTGCTGTGGTTCGTGGGATCGCAAAGAGTCGAACATGACTGAGTGACTGAACTGAACTGATATAGCAAAATTAGCATACTTTTTGAGATCTTTCCATGACACAAATAAATATGAACTCATTAGGCCCTTACTTCACATTATATACAAAAACTAATTCAAAATGCACCATACCAAATAAAAGAACTAAAACTGTAAAACTCTTAGAAGAAAAGATTAGACAATGACTTTTCAGATCTGACACCAAAAGTATACATTACAAAAGTAAAAACAGATAAACTAGACTTCATTAAAATTAAAAACTATTTTCAAAGGACACCTTTATGAGAAAAAAGAATTCATAGGATGGGAAAAATTTTTTTCAAATCATATCCCATAAAAGATTTATATTAAGAATACAAACAACACTGTAAATCAACTATATTTCAATAACACAACTAATTTTTTAAAAAGAATATGTAAAGAACTCCTACATTCAATAATAAAAGGACAAGTAACTTAAAAAATTAAATCAACAGAAAAAGGACAGGTAATTTAAAAATATGAAAAGGATCTGAATAGAAAATTCTCTAAAGAAAATATGCCAATACAGAACAAGCATATGAAAATATGCTCAATATTATTAGCCATTAGGGAAATGCAAATCAAAACCACAATGAGATACAACTTCACAACCATACTCTTAAGATGGCTATAATAAAAGGACAGATAATAGCAAGTGTTGGCTAGGATGTGGCAAACTCAGAACGCTCATAAGCTGCTGGAAGGAAGGTAAAAATGGTGCAGCTGCTTTAGAAAATGGTCTGGCAGTTCCTCAGAAGTTTAAATATTGTGACAAGTCCACTCTTACATGTATATACTGGCTATAAATGAAAACCTATGTATACACAAAAATTTGTACACAAGTGTTCATAATAGCCAAAAAATGAAATCCAAATGTCCATCAACTGATGAATGATTTAAATAATTTATGTAATACATTCTTTCAATGGAATATGATTAGGCAATAAAAAGGAATGAAGTACTGATACATGCTACAACACGCATGAACCTTGAAAATATGCAAAGTGAAAGAATTCAGTTATAAAAGACAACATATTGTTTGATTCCATTTACATGAAGTGTCTAGCATAAGCAAATCCATAGAGATGGAAAGTAGATTAGTGGTTGTCTGGGACTGGGTGCCTGGGAGGAATGAGGAGTAAATGCTAATGGGTTTGGGGTTCTTTTTGGAGGAGGGGAAATGTTCTAAAATGGATCATGGTTGCACAATTCTGTGACTATATTAAAAACCACTTAAAAGGATGAAGTGTACAGTATATGACTTATAGCTCAATAAAATTATTAAAAAAGACACACTAACAAAAATTAAAAAGCTAAGCCACAGACTGGGAAAATATTTGTAAATTATTTCTGATAAAGGAATTGTGGATCTTCACAATGATTTTTTGGATTTCATACCAAAAACAAAAGCAACAAAAGCAAAATAATAGGTGAAACTACATCAAACTAAAAAGCTTCCACAGAGCAAAGGGAACCATCAACAAAATGAAAAGGCAGTCTACTGAATGGGAGAAAATATGTGCAAGTCCTATGTGTGATAAGGAGTACATATCTGAAATATAGGAAGAACTCATACAATCCCGAAAAAACAATTTGATTTTAAAGCGTGCACAGAAACCGAAAAGACATTTTCCCAAAGGAGACACAGAAATGGCCAACAGGTATATATGAAAGGGAACTGCTACTGCTAAGTCACTTCAGTCGTGTCTGACGCTGTACGACCCCATAGACGGCAGCCCACCAGGCTCCCCGTCCCTGGGATTCTCCAGGCAAGAACACTGGAGTGGGTTGCCATTTCCTTCTCCAACGCATGAAAGTGAAAAGTGAAAGTGAAGTCGCTTAGTCATGTCAGACTCTTCAGGATCCCATGGACTGCAGCCCACCAGGCTCTCTGATGAAAGGGTACACAACATCACAAATCATCAGGAAAACACAAAACAAAACTACAATGAGATATTACCTCATATCTGTTAGGATGGTCATCATCAAAAAAACAAAAGAATACATTTGAATCAGTTCTAATGAGGTGGATGAAACTGGAGCTGATTATACAGAGTGAAATAAGCCAGAAAGAAAAAAAGCAATACAGTATACTAACGCATATATATGGAATTTAGAAAGAAGGTGATGATAACCCTGTATACAAGACAGCAAAAGAAACACAGATGTATAGAACAGTCTTTTGGACTCTGTGGGAGAGGGAGAGTGTGGGATGATTTGGGAGAATGGCATTGAAACACGTATAATACCATATAAGAAATGAATCACCAGTCTAGGTTCGATACAGGATACAGGATGCTTGGGGTTGGTGCACTGGGATGACCCAGAGGGATGGTATGGGGAGCGGAGTGAGAGGGGGGTTCAGCATTGGGAACACATGTACACTCGTGGCAGATTCATGTTGATGTATGGCAAAATCAATTAGCCTCCAACTAAAATAAATAAATTTAAATTAAAAAAAAAAGATAAGTGTTGGTGAGAGTGGGCAGAAAAGGGAACACTTGTGCACTACTGGTGAGAATGTAAACTGGTGCAGTCATAGTATTGAGGTTCCTCAAAAAATGAAAACAGGGGACTTTCCTGGTAGTCTAGTGGTTAAGAATCCATCTGCCAGTGCAGGGGACAGGGGTTCAATCCCTGGTCCAGGAAGATCTCACATGCTGCAGAGCAGCTAAGCCCATGCATCATAATTATGGAAGCCCGTGTGCTGTACAGCCTGTGCTTCGTAACAAGAGAAGCCCCTGGAACAAGAAGCCAACAGAGTGAGAAGTCCATGCACTGCAAAGAAGAGTAGTCCCCATAAGCAGCAACTAGAAGGAAAGCCTGAGAACAGCAACAACAAACACATAAAATATCCATAATTTAAAAAATGAGAAACAGAACTATCATATGATCCAATGATCTCACTTCTGGGTATATACCCAAAGAAAATGAAACCAGGATTTTGATGGGATATCTGAATGTCCACACACACTTGTTCACTGCAGCAATATTCATGATAGCTAGGATATGCAGACAATAAGCGTCCATCAGCAGATGAATGGATAAAGCAGATGTATTGTGTATGTTCAATGGAATATTAGTCACGAGAAAGAAGGAAATCCTGCTATGTTATTTATGGTAAGTGAAAAACACCAGACAAAGACAAACACTACAAGGTATCATCTCTATGCAGAACCTAAAACAAAAACAAACAAAAAAACCCACACTCAGAAACTGAGAGTAGCAAACTAGTTGCCAGGGGCTGAGTGCTGGAGGAATAGGGAGAGGCTGGTAAAAGGGTATAAACTTTTGGCTGAAATATAAGGTCTGAAGATCTAATGTCACATGGTGACTACAGTTGATAGTTGATAATATACTATCCTATAGCTTAAATTTGCTAAGAGAGAACAGCTTAAAGGCTCCAGTGGTCATGTATGGATGTGAGAGTTGGACTGTGAAGAAAGCTGAGCACCGAAGAATTGATGCTTTTGAACTGTGGTGTTGGAGAAGACTCTTGAGAGTCCCTTGGACTGCAAGGAGATCCAACCAGTCCAGTCTGAAGGAGATCAGCCCTGGGATTTCTTTGGAAGGAATGATGGTAAAGCTGAAACTCCAATACTTTGGCCACCTCATGCGAAGAGTTGATTCATTGGAAAAGACTCTGATGCTGGGAGGGATTGGGGGCAGGAGGAGAAGGGGACGACCAGGGATGAGATGGCTAGATGGCATCACTGACTCAATGGACGTGGGTCTGAGTGAACTCCAGGAGGTGGTGATGGACAGGGAGGCCTGGCGTGCTGCGATTCATGGGGTCGCAAAGAGTCGGACATGACTGAGGAACTGAACTGAACTGAACACACACAAAAGCTAAATATGTGAGGTGATGAAGGTGTTAATAAACTAGATAGAGAAATCCTTCCACCATGTATACATTTAAGTCACTTTAATGTATATATTTTAAATATCTTATAATTTTATATGTCAGTTATATGTCAATAAAGCTGAAATAAATACAAAATAAACTATAAGAAAGAATTTGCACTTAGAACATATAAAGAACCCTTGTAACTGAATAAGAAGACAGACAACCCAATTACAAAACAGGCAAAGACTTGAATATACATTTCACGGAGTAAGATATAAAATAAGCTAAAAATTACATGAGAAATGTTCAATATGAGTACTCATTAGGGAAATGAAAACCGAAATCACAAAGAGATTCCACTTACCCCGCTGAAATAGCTACAATCAAAAAGAGTAACAAGGATATGGGGAAATGGAAACCCTTGTGTAGTGCTGACAGAACTGTAAAATGGTACAACCACTCAGGAAGACAGTTTGGCAGTTTCTTAAAACGTTAAATGCAAACTTACCATAAGACCTAGCAATTTCACTCCTGAGTACGTACCCAAGACAAATAAAGACATATGCTCATCTAAAGCTTGTGCACACATGTTCATTAGCAACAGTTTAATAGGCCAAAAGTGGAGATAACTCCAAAGTCCACTGACTGGCAAATGACTTGACAAAATGAGGCTTATTCATATAATGGAATACTATAAAAATCTTTTTTTGATGTCTTTACCACCATTTAACTTTTATAGTAATCTTCCACTGACAATTCAAATGTTCTATCTTGTGAAATATTCTATTTTTGTCTGTATCTATAAAACATTTATTATTATTCTTTCAGGGTATATATCTTTTCTTTCCAACTAGTTTATAAACACCTTAGGAGCCCCGTTTTGGCTAGATTACATTTTCACTTATTAATCACTGCATTTTGGGAAACAATCACCTTTCACCCTATAACTATTATCAGCCTCTGCCTTTTTGGATATTTTTATGGGAGAGGGGGCATATGTGTGTGTGCTTAGTCACTAAGTCATGTCTGACCCTTTGCAATGGGAACCCACCAGGTTCCTCTGTCCGTGGGATTCTCCAGGCAAGAATACTGGAGTGCATGCCCTCTTCCAGGGGATCTTCCCAACCCAGGGATCAAACCTGCATCTCCTGCATTGGTAGGTGGGTTCTTTACCGCTGAACCACCAGGGAAGCCAGGGGGCAAATAATAGAGCGTAAGCTTCAACCTAGTTTGAAGGTACTTATGAACGCCAGACCTAGCAGGTTTACTTTCAGTCCAAACAAGATAAGGAAACTGGGGAAAAGATGAGAGAATCTGCAGAGAAGGCAGGGAAGTTTGGTGCAGAGGCCTGGCCTTATAGGAGAGTCCTAAGCTGGCACAGTGGAGGATGCAGGAGATCACAGAGTGCTGGATCCTGGCAATGCCTGGGCCTTTCCTGGGCCTTCCCAGGGTGGAAGGAAACAGAATAAAAGTGGTTTCCTGGGCTGCCCAAGCAGCCTCAAGGAAGGATCCCATGCCGTCAATAGGCTGATACTGTGAGAAGCAATGAGCCCAAAGCTGTCCCTCAGTCACAGAGAAGTCAGAGCATCAGTGAGGTCAGGTGTGGAGCCTGGATGCTGGGGGAGTCTCTGAACTCAGATGCCTTAGCCACAGAATGGGGGCTGCTGCCTGCAAGAACCTGGCCTGGCCACAAGCAAAGGACGTGATGGCCCCAGCAACATATAGCCTCGGAGCTGTGGATATTCCTCCACTGATGCTACAGCACCCTGTATGTCTCTAGGATGCAGCACTCATTCTGGGTGCAGGAAAAGGGTTAAGAATCTCTGAAGTTGGGACTTCCTTGGCGGTCCAGTGGTTAGGACTTTACCTTCCAGTGCACGGAATGTGGGTTCCCTGGTAGAGGAACTAAGATTCCACATGCCACAGGGCAACTAAACCTGCATGCTACAAATCCTAAGTCCAAGCTCTAGAGTCTGTGCTTCACAATAAGAGAAGCCTGCACACCACAACTAAAGGGAAAGTTGTGCATCATAACCCAGCTCAGCCAGAAAAAAAAAAAAAAAAAATCTGGAATGACTGACTTCAGAGTTTGCCTGAAATGCCCAGACTAAGTGCTCAGCTCAGAAAGTGAGAACTCAAGAGGGAAACTAAAGCCACTCAAATAATTCTCCCCCCTAAGTATGTGGCCTGTCAAACTCAAATTGACTTCACCATATGAAGGGCCAACCCAGCATTAACCATGTGGCAAGGACTCAAGAAACCTCACTTCGGGAGGACTGAATGTCAGAGCCCTAAGATCGAAGATGAACAAATAGGTTGCTTTTTAAGAACATGAAACGGAACCTCTGCAGTTTAATAGGAAAATGATGATGGGGAATGAGGTAAGAGGAATGGACGGAGTAGACAGCCAGATGTGGCTAAAACTCTAGGATCAGGAAATGAATCCTACTGCCCACCATCAGCTTGAAAATAATCAGCCCCCCTTCCTGGGATCACTGCCCAGGACATGCCTTCTGAGGAAGATAGAAACCAGACTCCTGATGTTGTCTTTGTTCGGAGCAGTGGAAAGAGAAAAGCTCTTCTCAGAGCCCTGGGAGGGCAAAAATTTTCTCCATGGATCTCAAGCTTCAGTCCCTGGCTTTAGGATCATGCTGGATTAAAACACAGCTAGGATAGAGCTGTCAGGAACCCTCTGTGGATTCTGGGTCCAGCAGAACAATGTTGGTTTGGCATCCTTGTGGGCCAGTACGTCCCCAAGGCCCCAGCAGAGACACAAGTCACAGGCAGCCAATATGCAGGGACTTCAGCCAGGCCCGAGGCGGGGGATCAGGAATAGGGTTGATTTGGGATGAGGTACATGTTGGTGCAAGGGAGGTCAACTGACTCTGCTCCTACACGGTTTTGAGAACAACAATCTATTGAAATATTGGGAGCACAGCCCTCTCTCCTGCCTTCAGGCCTCTATACTTGCTGTTCTCTCTGCCAGGAGCACCGCCCCCCTCCATGTGTCTGAGCAGCTCCCGCCTTTCCGGCTGACTGCTTCACTGTCACCTCCCTCGGACCCCTGCACGGCATTAATCTCACCTCTCAAATTTATCTTCCTTACCATTGTGCTTGCCACATGTAAAGGCTTAATAAATATTTGTTAAACGACAAGGAGGTGTATCACGTTTCTGACCCTTTTCCTTCTGTAATGGAAGGCGGGAACGGAGCCAGAGTGGGCAATGAGCTCCAGGGAGGACTAAATCTATCGCCATCAATAAAGCTTTATGTGAAAAGCTTTAACTAGGTAACTGACTGTGGTGGGCAGGCCCCTGAGGGGGCCTCCAGTGACACCCTCCCTCCCTGCAGTCACCGTCTGAGGTAATTCCCTCCCCTTGAACATGGGCTGGCTGTAGTGACTGCCTCTAACTGAAGCAGGCCAATGAGATATAATTTCTGAGACTGGTTGATAAAAGACATGACTTCTGTCTTGCCCACATGTGCTCTCTCTTCCTCTCATCCTGCTCACACCGAGGAAGCCAGCTGCCATCTTGTGAACTGCCCCGTGGAGAGGCTCATCTGGCAAGTAGCTGGCCAGCGTTGAACTGTGACCCTCAACCCTATAGCCCACAGGGGGTCCTGGCAGCAACGATGTGATCTGCTGAGCCCTGAGGTGCCTGCAACCTTGTGAGAAACCCTGAACCTCAGCTTGTGAGAACCCAGCTAGACAGCGCCTGGACCCCTGACCCACAGAAGCTGTGTGTTCAGTTTGTTCTTCTAAGTCATTAACTTTCAGTGTATATGTAGCCATAGATAACTTAGGTGCTAAGCTTGATTTTTTTTTTCTTTATACTTTATTAGATCAGCCACATCTGAAGAGCATTTGATGGAAAGGGAGTAGGAGGGAAACTCTGGCAATGAGACCAGGCCCACAGGCCCTCATGAGATGCCAAAGACCTTGGGACGAGGACCACGGATGAGAAGAGAGGCGAGGATACGGGTTCAAGAAAAACTCTTCCTTATCTGAGAATGTGTGTAAATCCCTCAGCATATGAGCCTGTCCTGAGGCTGAACGTTTCGACCTCTTTACTTTGTTGATGACGACGGGACCTGGAGACAATTCTTGGCTGCGACTCCACTAACTCGTAGAGGAGGGGCTGCCATAGGCACCAAGATGGAATCTGACTCTCACCCCGGGTGAACACCAAGGAGGCACTGAGGCTCAGTGGGAAGGGAACGGTTTTGAAGTCCAGAGACCTGGGCTTTTCTATCGATAGTACAGCATACGTATTTCAGTGTTTCCGAGGTTCAGTCTTCTAATCTGCAAACTGAGTGGCTTCACTGGTGACCTGTGAAGCATTTTTCAGATGTAAAATTCAATGACGCTATGACCTTCACCAAGTTCTCATCTCAGAAACGCCAAGTCACCAAGGCTTTGCCTTGGCTACAACCACCCTGTCAGTGAAGGCTCGTCCTTTGGGGATGCGTGGCAGCCACCTCAGGGTCATAGAGGCTGTTGTGCTTCTAATTTTCCTTTCTCATGAGCAGAGTCCACAATGGAGATGCAGCCCTCAGGCCCCTGCATGCAAAGCCCGTGCTGCTGGGGGCAGAGGAGGGGCTGTCTCAAGGAGACAGTTCAAAACAAGGTCCTTCTAACTCCCTAAGCAGAGTGGAGTGTCTGGAGCACTTGCAGCTGGAGGCAGTCACAGGGCTCATGGCAGCGCTCCAGCTCGCTGACAGGCACCTGCAGCCCGGGTAGAGACGGCTCATTCTCTGCCCTCCGCAGAGACAGGTTTGTGCCAGACAGACACACTGAAGTCAGTGCAGATGGGAGCACTACTGTGAGTGACAGCGCCCTGTCTCAAAGGCCCAGCGGGGTCCCAAGCGGCAGGTCCTCCCCACGGAGACTGCCGAGTGCTCCCTCCACACAGAACAGACAGATCTAGAAGCAGCGGCATGATTGGGGGTTGGGGGGAGCATCACTGTTGGAGCCTAGAGATTATGCGAACCTGACACTCTCACAGAGATCAGCGAAGGTGGAGGGACTACTCAGATGTCTCTTAAGGGGTGGGAATAAGCTGTCCAATGAAGGTCCAAAACCCACTGCATGCCTCTGGGTTTCACTTGCTGGGAGAGCGGAGGTCAGCCTGGGGAGGCTTCATGACACGCTCCCCGGTTTTAAGGTTTCCTGAGGCAAGGACAGTGGGACCTTGTTGAAATACAACCTATTACAAAGGCCTGAACATAGCACAGGCCAGTCACGTGTCCAACCAATAACTAAATACAAGAAACGCCCTGTAACTCAGGTTCTCTGAGTACAGAGGTCCCTTGTAGTTGAGAACAATTCTGTTGGATAGACAGAGCTAGAGAAACGTTACAGTCGGAGAGTCTCTCTCCTCTGTTGGCCCTTTGCTTCTTCTCAATCAGCAAAGACTCTGAGAAAGCTACATATCATGTTCCAAGAAAAGAGCTTGGAAGTTACGCACATCATGTCAGAAGGTTCATGATCCCAGGAAAATAGGCTCTGTTTCAGTTCAGCATTTATCTATATCTGAGGAGAGAGATGCCTTGAGAGGTCACAAGGTCACAAATAAATTAGTAACAAGATTAAGACAGATACCTGGGTCATCAACTTTTTTTTTAAGAAGTTTTATTTATTAAAAAAAAATATTTTTGGCCGCACCCTGTGACATGTGGGATCTTAGTTCCCTGACTAGGGATTAAATCCATGAGCCCCCACCCCTGCACTGGAAGGCAGAGTCTCTCCTGGACCACTGGGGAAATACCGTCTGGGTGTTCTAATTGCCCTACACTGCAGGGAGACTCCTAAGCACACTGGGATCCCAGCACCAAGTTTCTGAGGTCAGACGGAACATGCATCAGATGAGACGTCCCACTGCCGGGGCCCATGCAACAGAAATTAATTTCCACCACAACTGAAAAATGTGAGAAAGGAGAATATGGCAATTCTGACTTAGTCTTCTGTTTGAGTGCAAATCTAATAGTGGAGCCAAAACAGGTGCAGAGAATGCCAGAGAAGGTGACTTGAGGACACTGTGAGTGAGACAGGGACTCACGCTGTGGCAGAGAGCGGGGCCGCACAAGGGGTGAGGCTCTCTTTGCAGCAGGAAAACGATGTGTGTGTTGTCCTGGCCACGCTTGGCCGTCTCCAGCAGGGTGCCTGGCACACAGTAGGGGCTCCATAAATACTATTTCCTTCTTTTCTTTTTCCTGATGGAACAGGTATGAATTTTTTTTTTAATCTCCCTGATACACGTTATCATCAGGTAATCAAACCCAGGGAGGCTCATGGCAAAAAGCCTGATCTTGAGAGTTCATGCCCTCGCCAGAGCAACTATTAACAGCATCCCCGCCACACACACGCCCANTATTTCCTTCTTTTCTTTTTCCTGATGGAACAGGTATGAATTTTTTTTTTAATCTCCCTGATACACGTTATCATCAGGTAATCAAACCCAGGGAGGCTCATGGCAAAAAGCCTGATCTTGAGAGTTCATGCCCTCGCCAGAGCAACTATTAACAGCATCTCCGCCACACACACGCCCAGTGACAACTCTGAGCTAAGCGGTTATCATGGTAACAGAAGGAGACACTTGAGTCTCCATTTTTCTCTCTGACTCATGGACACCTGCCAGGTAGCAGATGGCCTGTGTGGACAATTACCTTCATTTTGCTGCAGTGTACTCAAAATAAACAAACTGGCCTCTTTGCTGCCGATTTTCAGAGGCCCACTCAGAAAAACAATAACAACAACAACAAAACCCCAAGGAAACAACATTGGGAGAAAGGAACTACAAGCCTGAAATTTAGATGAGGCAACCATGAACATACAGAGAACTGGGATGTATAGAGAATGGACTTTTTTTTTTTCCTTAACAAAAAGTTAAAAACAAACAAAAAAACAACCCAAGACTGTTTTGAGCTGGCGCTGATGGTGACTCTGCTGGGAAAATGCAGCTTCTCATCGAATGTGGAAGTAAAAGGAGAGAGATTATCTGATGCTGCAATGTCTGTCCTGCTGCAAGATTTGAAAATAATAGCCTAATATGACAAGAGCTAAGACTGGGAAGTCAGGCCCAGGGATGGAGGGAAGCACACAGGGGAACAGGTTTGAGGAGAGAAGAAAGACAGTCACGTGGCAGTGAGCAAAGCAGAGGCTGCGGTTCCCTCTGGGGTGAATTAGAAACAGAGAACATGCCTGGAAACCTTCCTCCCTCCCCAAAGTGTCTACCTCTGAGTGTAAGGGCGGTGCAGCTTTTAAGGATGAACTTGGCTTCTAAAGTCCCGAGAGAAGGGCCAGAGAGTTTGATGGTGTGTCTCTTCTCTCAACACCATTAGTATACATTTATGGCGTGTGTCTGCTGGAAGGACGGGGCCACCAAAACACCTGTCCTGAGGTCCCTCTGCAGAGGGCAGACACCTGTCTGTTCCTGCTTCACTTCAGGAAACTCAGGGCTTACCCATGACCTGTCACCCACTGTGGGGTTAACTGCTTTGGAGGGGAAACAGCAATGGCAGGATTGGTAGGTTCTGTGATCACGTTGCTGGCAACAGGGAGAAGGTTATGGTTCTCGGTTTTCATGACTCTGCCCCTATTCAATTCGAGCTAAATTTCACAGAAGACAAGGTTTACCCGAGGTTGAAAAGGGTGGAGGCCAGGTGTCTAGGTATCTTTCTGGGTGGAAGGAGAAAAGCATATTAAGTTCCTGAGACTGTCTAAGAAGAACAACCTCTTAAAACTCACCATAAACCCAAAGATCAAAAGAGAGTTGGAATTTAAACTTTTAGATAGGGAAGCTCATAAATTCCAAGACTAGAATTACCCTCTTTCTGTTTGTTTCTCCTAGTTTGCTCAGGTCTATTTGAAAATGGTGTCCCATTAGTTCTCATCATAGGATTTCAAAGCTAGTTCTCAGCAAAATGATCCAGGACCTCACTGAGGGAAAAATCCTTATAAAATGAATACCAAACAGTGAGACTGTGTATTAGAAACCAAAAGACGACAGGATTCCAGGAGAGCAGGGTCCTTAATACAGACATGAATTCAATGATGGGTCAGGCAGAACCTCACAAAGATATTTTAAAGTTCAGTGAGTCAAATTTAAATGCTGCTTCTGGGTAAGTAAATGCTGCTTCTGCTTCAGGGGCTTTCCTGGTGGCTCAGAGGTTAAAGCGTCTGCCTGGAATGCGGGAGACCGGGGTTCGATCTCTGGGTCAGGAAGATCCCCTGGAGAAGGAAATGGCAACCCACTCTAGTACTCTCGCTTGGAGAATCCCATGGAGGGAGGAGCCTGGTAGGCTATAGTCCATGGGGTCACAAAGAGTCGGACATGACTGAGAGACCTCACTTTCACTTTCTGGGTAAGTAAGTGAAACTTGTATGATGAAGTGGGGTGCCTGATCCTGATCCAGCACTGCCACTCTCTGTTGAGTCCCTGTTCTGTATGATAAGGTGGTTAAAACCCAGGCTTGGCAGTCAGGTGGACCTAGTTTGTATTCCAGCTCTGCCACTGACTCGCTGTGTGGCTTGGGCAACTTACTTAGCCTCTCTGGGCTAAGATTCTTCACATGTAAAGTGGAGACCAAGTGTATCTTCACAGGTTAGCAAGGATGTACACAAGATGCTTCACATGCTGGTTCATGGGGTACGACCTGCCACGATTCCATTTTGACAGGTGCAAAGTAATGGTATAAAGGGGCAAGGTCTCCACTCTCCGCAGGTTCACAGCCTCCTGGGCAATTTGGCATGTAAGCAGCTGGCCTACAAAGGAGGATGAAATAGCAGAGGTACAAAGGAAAAGGAACATAGAGGCAAGAGGGTTTAACTCTGACCTTCCAGAACAGGGTAAGATTTCACAGGCGAGGTGGCATCTGAGAGCATCTTGGATGGTATAATTTCAATAGGCGGAAGCGGCTCAGGAACCGCAATCCAGGTGAGGAAAGGGCACAGAAGCTCCCCGAGAGAGGAGGCTGGGTGTGGGGGTGGGTAGGGAGCATGTGGGGATACTGGCATGCAGGGAGCACAGAAGATACACGGTGGGAAAGACAAGTGTGGACCACAGTTATCCAGAACCTTAAATAAATGGTCATCACGTTTATTTACTAGGCCACGGATGGGCAAACTACAGCCCATGGCCAAGTCCAGCTCGCCACCTGCTTTTTTAGTCTGTGAGCTAAGAATGGTTTTCACATTTTTAAGTGGTTTTATTTTAAATGGTTATATAAGTCCTTACATAATGCCTTTGATTTGGTGCACAAAGCCTAAAATGTTTACTACCTAACTCTTTAAGAGAAAGCTTGGTGCCCCTGCTATGAGCAATGGCAGATGGAGTCTGAGAAGGCTTCCGAGGAGGGACTGGTGTGGTCAGTCTGGTCGGATTTTGGAGTCTGGCTCTAAGGCAAAGTGAAGGTCGGATTGAGAAGCAGCAGACAAGGAGATCAGGTGACGGAGGCCAGAATGAAGAACGGTGACAGGAACTGGGAGGAGAGGGACACAAGCAAGCTTTTGGAGAAAAATTTGACTAGACTTTGGCAACTGAGTGGAGAGAGCAAGGGGCTGGAAGAGAGCATGTATGTGGCAATTGCTGGCAACGACATTAACAGAAGCAGGGCATGTGGACAAAGGGGTGATCTGTGGGGAAACGTGACTAGAAATCTTTCACCATCCATCCCATGTCTAAGCCTCCGAATAAGGGATGCTGAGAATGCTGCAAAGGCTCAGACTGGTATCAGAGAGAAAGGTTCTTGGATCCTAGTTCACCTACTAGGGATGTAATCTGGGCCCCTTGCAGTGGAAGCTCAGAGCCCTAACCACTGGACAGCCAGGGAGGTCCCAAGCAGCGCTTTTTCACTGAGGATAACTGTACCTGATAGGAACCTGGTGGGGGCACATCACCGGGATTTAGTAGTGGAGATCAAGGATGCTGCTAGACATTCTGTAATATACAGAACACTCCTCACCCCCCCACACACACACGCACGCGTGCGCACGCACACACACACACACGCACGCGTGCGCACGCACACACACACACACACAAGTAATCTGGCCCCAAATGTCCATAGTGCTGAGGATGAAAATGTGGTTGAGGGTGATAGCATTATGAGGTCCTAAAGAGAGTGACCTGCCTAGGGCCTCTCTTCCCAAACAGTGAGCTGCTAACATCAAGGGGCCAAGAATAAGCTCTGAGACTCTTCTGCACATTTGGGAGCTATCCAGGGGCAGCTATAGGCCTGAGAGTCTCCTAGATTTTCCTGAGATCGGAGCTGGTTAAATATAGGAACTGAAATTTGAAATATGAAAGCAGTGGATAAATTATATATTATATATAAGTTAATATGAAATATATAGTAATAAAAGCATGGAAGGATTTATGGTTAACCAGCTTTGTAGAGCAATAATGAGTTGGCATGGTTTCTTATTAAAGATACCACTTTGATGGCTGAGTAATATTCCATTGTATACATATACCACATCTTCTTTACCCATTCCTCTGTCAATGGACATTTAGCTTGCTTCCATGTCTTGGCTATTGTAATCAGTGCTGCAGTGAACACTGGGGTGCATTTATCCTCTTGGATCATGTTTTTCTCTGGATATATGCCCAGAAGTGGGACTTCAGGGTCATACAGTAGTTCTATTTTTAGCTTTTTAAGGAACCTCCATACTGTTCTCCATAGTAGCTGAATTAAAGGTACCACTTTAGCTGCAGGTAACTGTCTTTCTGCATTGTCTCTAATTTTATAAAGAATGCTTCTATATTTCTTTTTTCTCTTTTTTTAAGCATTGGGCAATCTACACTGCAGCGCCAAATGGGAGTAATTCTACTTGCCAAATTATGATTAGCAACAAATGGAGAAGAGTGCAAAGGAGTTTCCCATACTCTTTATAATATGATTCTTTGGCTGAAATTAAGCAGATGTTCATTTCAGTTAAGGACGCTAAGCCAGGAAGCTCCCTACCTTGGCACTGCTGTTAATTTGGAACATCAGAACCAGCCCCAGGTCAGCTATAAAACCCTAGAGATTGGTATGGCATCAGGATGCATGGAAACGCCAACAGATGCTCTCCAAGTGGAGGGTCATGGATTCAATCGCATGCCAAATGAGGATGCCGAGTGAGGTCTCACAGAAAGAGAGTGTGGGGAACCCTTTTTTCTGCAGGAGGCATCCCAGAATCCCAGAGCTAAGCCAAAAGAGAGGGATCATGGAAGAAGCTGATGTTATCTGAGGATGCTTTCTTTTGTCTAGAGAAGTGGAAAGGAGAAGGTTGGCATGATAAACCCTGGGCAAGGAGTTGGTTAGAGGGCCCAGGAAATGAACTGAAGGTCAGAGGGTTTCAAAGGCACAAAAGGAAACATCAGTCAAATGAACCCAAGAGATTTCCACAGACCCTTCTTGGTTCATAGCCTTTCCCCAAATACACCGATTGGTATCAGTGATGAAAGGATCAAAGAATAGTAGACTGGAAACCTATAGATGAGAAAATTGAGGTTTGTAAAGGTTATGTACATGGAGAGGCAGAAAAGACATGAGGTTTTCTAACAATCTATTCACATGCAACTCTGTAAGGTAAACTCCTTATTTAACTCCTTCCTTTGTTGAGGTGACACCAGTGGGGGTGGGGTTGAGCTGGTTGGACAAGACGACAAAAGTCCATCTTTCAGAGCTGTCTACACTCTACCGTAATGAAATTTTCCTTTACAAGGTTGTTACCTTATTGTCAAATCCTTGTCTTAATTGCTTTATTAACTTTCTTCTTGAAACTTTCTGGTTTTTCATGAGACCCCACAATCCTACCTCCTCTTTATTCTTTTTGTCTACAATGGGTTTTGTCGTGTTTATGAGTTAAACTCTAATTTTATGTTGCTAGCCCTGTTTCTCCACTAAATTTCCAGCAGCCTAACCCCAAATATCTAGTAGACCAAACGAAAAGCTTGACTGTCTGCTGACTTTTTGTAGCTCAGTATGTACACCATCAGATCCAAGTCCCTTTCCTGTATCCCACATCATCTTCCCAGTTCAATTTTTTCTAAGTCAATTTCCCAGGCTCTTAGGCTCAAAACCTTTAAGTTACCTTCTTTTCTGTTGATGAGACCCACACTGTAGTATTCTGGGGGCAGATATTATGTCCTAGGCTACTGGAGGGTGAACTTCTCCAGCTTGGTGTGTAGAACCTTTTCCAGAGGCCCTGGTGTATATTTTTCATATATTGTATGCATTCTGATCACAAGAACAAAAGATATAAATATAGTATAGGAGGAAAATAAACCAAGTAGGTAAGGCAACCTTTCAGCTTGTGATTGATGCCAGTGATGAAAAATATTGGAGGTGCTGCAAAGAGCCAAAGCTATTTCCCTTATATTTTCAGGCTATAAGCTCTCTCTATTTAAGGAGTTTTGGGAAAATGAAACGTAAGTACCTATTTTTCAATATTTCTATGACATTTTCTTTTGGAGAAAACAAACAAAAAACCCCCAACAAGCTACCAGGTGCCTATAGTAAGTACAGGAGCCAAGACTGGTGAATGTGATCATGTTAGAAGACTTTCATGAGGCCATCTATGGGCAGATGTACAAAGAGTGGGACTGGGATCCAGGCTAAAGGTTTGGGGCATAGTCACAGAGTTCAGCACATTGGTCTTTGTTTACCAAAATCCATTAGTGCAGCTGGCCAACTTGGAAAGGAGGGCAGCAATGGTGCCTAAGGCTCTGGTTATCACTGACCTGGCTTGTGTTTCTGAATATAGGGCATCATGCCAACCATGGAATAATGTTCATACTATTTGAGGGTGGTATTTGCGTAGGATTTCTCTTTTGATCCTCCAAAAGGCCAAGCTCACCCACTGCTCAAATGAATATATGTAATAAGACATTGCTTGAAGATTAAATAAATAAATGGCAATCCTTTGCCTGTCAGGAAGCAGAAGACTCAGGCTTCTGTTGCAGAATATGGTGGGGCCAAGGAATTCCAGAAAATTTTTTAAGAGGCATGTGAATCACTTTTCAGTGAAACTGCGTTCAAAGATGAAGTGAACCAAGAGGGAAACCGACTCATGAACACATCAAGGGGTTCATCAATAATCTCTTTAACGGACAATGAGGAGGGTTTTATTTGTTGTTGTTTAGCCTTTTCTTGGTAAGTACTTTCTCTTAAACTTACAAAGTTAACATTCATGAAGTTTTTCCTGGCAGAATCACAGGTCAACCATGGCTGTATTTGGTGAAGCCATGGTCAGAGAAGGGGGCTTCTGAGAGCTAGCCCACATCATGCTTTCTCTGGTTTAGTCATGTGGGGTGTTTGTCTGGTTCTGCAAAATCAGAAGGGGCCTGGGGCAAGATCCACTTGATAGCCCAAATGGCTGAAGTAGAGAGATGCCAAGTGTGGGCATGTTCTCTGAGTGAAATCCCCAAGATCCTCTAATTACATAATTTTCAGAGTACCACCTATGTAACTCTCTGGATCACTGCTCTTTGAATTGGGATCCCGGTCACCCCTGTCCCCTATCCTTATGCATTACTGTCTACAGTCTTTCACTCTGATGCCGATCTGTATATAAAAAGCAATGATCTTCTAATAGAAGGAACTGGAGAAATGTTTAAAGGAATACACGCTACATGAGTAAAGTGAACCATTGCCTTGGATAGCTTATTTTATTTGGCATTAGCAATGCGGCAGCGAAATTTTATGGAACGCTGAGTCTCTGAGAAAAATGGACCCTTAAGGTGTCCTTAGAATAAATCTGTACACTGAAATCCCTGCAGAGTAGGATTGGAGTCTGTTTGACCTTGAGGGAGTAGTCTACAGTTCAAGGCCACTATCAAAGCAGGGTTTTCACCAGTTTGCTGTTACTTTAGTGTACCCCTCTGTACCACACTTCTGGTTATGGGCAGTGTGTTCTTACTAAGCAATGCTCGAAGTGTTTTCAATGGATACAAATAACTACAGGTATCCTGCATTTTATAGATTATTTGTGCTTAAAAAAGAGAGGATATTCTTACTCCACATAATCTATCTGTTCTCTAGAGAGAAATAGTAAGAGAGTTAATAAAAATACTAATATATTGGCTTGTTCTTTCTATTCTTTTGGTAATGCTGTAAATTGTTTTTCTGATTCTTTTTATAAAGGACATTTCTGAACCATCATTTAGTCTCTTGGATAGACCTACCTATTATATGGAAGTACCTTGAGCAAAATTACTGCTTAGGTTCTTGAACCAGTTATGTCCCTTACAAAAAAACCTATAAATTTACACAGTTTTAAAGTCAATATCTTATACATTTGGTTAATACAAGCTTTCATTCAGCAACTATTTACTGAGCATCTGCCATGTGGCAGGCGCTGGGCTAGTGGCTAGGGGAGGCAGTAGTGAAAAAGGCAGACAAGGTCCTTTAATTATGGGCTGACGATTATCATGGGCCTGATTAACCCTGACTCAACCGATATAATCTAATTCCTGGGTCTGTTAAACTGTAGGGTATATCATGGGTCGAAGAGTCACTCAGTGAGGTCTTATCTGAAACAGCCAGGCAGTTCTACCCTTAATTACAAACCTAGGATCTGAGAAAAAAGAAGGGGGAGGAGGAAGGAAGGGGGAGAGGAAAGACAGAAGAATTATCAGCTGAGGCACTAATGTCACAAAAGTACTGGAAAAGTGGCGGCGGCTGAAGGTAGAACCACAGCCCCCAAATCACAGTTAAGGTCAGTTATCATCCACTTCCCTCATATTCCCCCAAAGCCAAAATAATCCCTGAAAGGGAAGAAGACAAATAGTATAAAAAGTTCTCTATAATGGATTTACAGAGCCAGTGTGGGGAAGGATGTCTAGTAAATTCTTCATTTAAAAAGTCTTATAACTATTTTACAACCCATACAGGGTAATGCACTTTGATAGAGAAGAAATTAAACTCTACCAGTCTGAACCGGGAGGAGGAAAGGGTGACTACTTAGTTCGGTGGTAAATACCTTTTGGTGCTTTGATCAATAATGATATAGATTAAAGCAGACACTTGAGTTCTAAAGCTGTATGGTCTTCCCAGCTGTACATGTTACAAATATTGCTGAACTAGGCAAAGCCAGTCCATTCAAATTTGCACCTTACTGAGAAGGCAATGGCAACCCACTCCAGTACTCTTGCCTGGAAAATCTCATGGACGGAGGAGCCTGGTACGCTGCTGACTGTGGGGTTGCACAGGTCGGACGTGACTGAAGTGACTTAGCTGCAGCAGTAGCTAAGTCTTAGGTGGGTCCAGTTTAAACCTGTGATGTAGACAGAGGATACCTGTATCCACAGAGCAGGATGTCTTACCTCACATCACAATGGGGAAGGATGAGGGAAAAACAATTTGTACCAATTCATGCTCTGGACAGTCCTCTGGGACAGTGAGGACTACAATGTGAACTCAGGACCTCAGCGACCAAGAACTCCCAACACACGTACGCAAGTGGCTTGTTCATGGCAGGCTCCAGAGATCTGGGTCTAGCTTCTCATTTTGCCAGTCTCAAGGAGAGTATGGTCTCACACACGATCAATGGTCACTGGAATAAACATGTTGTTATTTAATCCCCTGTCTGCTCAAGGTCAGCTTTAAATTGACCTGAGAAGTAATATGCCAGAAATGATCATTTCTGATTCTTGGACTACACAGCAATCCATAAATTTTTTAAAAAATGAAGTGTCTCTTGGAAGCCCTTACTGCTGCTATTAAAATAAATATCCACCATGTTTGTCCTCCTCTGAAAGGTGTTCTCAGTAAGTTATGGGGTGTTCTTGATCACATACTTTGCTGGCACATTCAGAGTGGGCTCAGGAGATGCTAGTCTGGCTGGACGGTTGGAGAAGGTTCCCAGCAAATAGTTTCAGCTGTAAAGCACATCTCTGGGGCATTACCAGCACCTGCTTTTCTAATTCTTCTAATCAAACTGGAGGATCATCAGTTCAGTTCAATTCAGTCGCTCAGTTGTGTCTGACTCTTTGCGACCCCATGAATTGCAGCATGCCAGGCCTCCCTGTCCATCACCAACTCCTAGAGTTTACTCAAACTCATGTCCATTGAGTTGGTGATATCATCCAAACATCTCCTCCTCTGTCGTCCCCTTCTCCTCTTGTCTTCAGTCTTTTCCAGCATCAACGTCTTTTTCAATGAGTCAGCTCTTCCCATCAGGTGGCCAAAGTATTGGAGTTTCAGCTTCAGCATCAGTCCTTTCGATGAATATTCAGGACTAATTTCCTCTAGGATGGACTGGTTGGATCTCCTTGCTGTCCAAGGGACTCTTAAGAGTCTTCTCCAATATCACAGTTCAAAAGCATCAATTCTTTGGCGCTCAGCTTTCTTTACAGTCCAACTCTCACATCCATACATGACTACTGGGAAAACCACTGCTTTGACTAAATGGATCTTTGTTGGCAATGTAATATCTCTGCTTTTTAATATGCTGTCTAGGTTGGTCATAACTTTCCTTCCAAGGAGTGTCTTTAAATTTCATGGCTGCAGTCACCATCTGCACTGATTCTGGAGATCAAGAAAAAAAAAAACATCTCTCATTGTTTCCATTGTTTCCCCATCTATTTGCCATGAAGTGATGGGACTGGATGCCATGATCTTGGTTTTCTGAATGTTGAGCTTTAAGCCAACTTTTTCACTCTCTTATTTCACTTTCATCAAGAGGCTCTTTAGTTCTTCTTCATTTTCTGCCATAAGGGTGGTATCATCTGCATATCTGATGTTATTTATATTTCTCTCAGCAATCCTGATTCCAGCTTGTGTTTCCTCCAGTCCAGCGTTTCTCATGATGTACCCTGCATATAAGTTAAATAAGCAAGGTGACAATATACAGCCTTGACATACTCCTTTCCTGATTTGAAACCAGTCTTTCCTGATTTGAAACCAGTTCTAACTGTTGCTTTCTGACATGCATACAGATTTCTCAGGAGGCAGGTCTGGTATTCCCATCTCTTTCAGAATTTTCCAGTTTGTTTTGATCCACACAGTCAAAGGCTTTGGCGTAGTCAATAAAGCAGAAGTAGATGTTTTTCTGGAACTCTCTTGCTTTTTCNTGTTTCCCCATCTATTTGCCATGAAGTGATGGGACTGGATGCCATGATCTTGGTTTTCTGAATGTTGAGCTTTAAGCCAACTTTTTCACTCTCTTATTTCACTTTCATCAAGAGGCTCTTTAGTTCTTCTTCATTTTCTGCCATAAGGGTGGTATCATCTGCATATCTGATGTTATTTATATTTCTCTCAGCAATCCTGATTCCAGCTTGTGTTTCCTCCAGTCCAGCGTTTCTCATGATGTACCCTGCATATAAGTTAAATAAGCAAGGTGACAATATACAGCCTTGACATACTCCTTTCCTGATTTGAAACCAGTCTTTCCTGATTTGAAACCAGTTCTAACTGTTGCTTTCTGACATGCATACAGATTTCTCAGGAGGCAGGTCTGGTATTCCCATCTCTTTCAGAATTTTCCAGTTTGTTTTGATCCACACAGTCAAAGGCTTTGGCGTAGTCAATAAAGCAGAAGTAGATGTTTTTCTGGAACTATCTTGCTTTTTCAATGATCCAGCAGATGTTGGCAATTTGATCTCTGGTTCCTCTGCCTTTTCTAAATCCAGCTTGAACATCTGGAATTTCATAGTTCATGTACTATTGAAGCCTGGCTTGGAGAATTTTGAGCATTACTTTGCTAGTATGTGAGATGAGTGCAATTGTGCAGTAGTTAGAGCATTCTTTGGCATTGCCTTTCTTAGGGATTGGAATGAAAATTGATCTTTTCCACTCCTGTGGCCACTGCTGAGTTTTCCAAATTTGCTGGCATATTGAGTGCAGCACTTACACAGCATCATCTTTTAGGATTTGAAATTACTCAACTGGAATTTCATCACATCCACTAGCTTTGTTCATAGTTGCTTTGTTCATAGACGCTTCCTAAAGCCTTGACTTCGTATTCCAGGATGTCTGGCTGTAGGTGAATGATCATACCATTGTGATTATCTGGGTCATGAAGATCTTTTTTGTGTAGTTCTTTTGTGTATTCTAGCCACCTCTTCTTAATATCTTCAGTTTCTATTAGGTCCATATAATTTCTGTCGTTTATTGTACCCATCTTTGCATGAAATGTTCCCTTGGTATCTCTAATTTTCTTGAAAAGATCTCTAATCTTTCCCATTCTATTGTTTGTTATTGCAGGATCATACTTCCCTGAAATTAAGTGTGGTCATATGTCTTGCTTTGACCAATGGAACAGAGTGGAAGTGATATGTGTCACTTCTTGGAAAAAGCATTTAAGGGCTGGGCTTGACCTTCCATCCCGATCATTTCCTGCTTTGCCCATGTGAATTTTCCCAGTGATACAAAGGTGCCATAAGATGAAAGTAATACATGATGTGTAAGTGAGGAAAACACAAAACCAAAGAAAGCAAAGACAAAAACAAGATTTTGTTACATTAAAGCTATTGAGATGTATGGGCTTGTTGCCTACTCTGACTTCACCTTTGTCTTCTTTCCCTCTTTTTAACAGTCTCCTTTTCTCTTTTCTTGCTTCCTCCCCTCATTACTCACCTCTTCCATCCTTTCCCTATGATTCCATTGCTCTCTTAACTGGAAATAATAGTAAATATAATGTTTTATATTCCTATTATTAATTTAAAACATGGATAAATTTGCTTTCTGAATAAGAAATGAGGACATTTGAATAAGAAATGAATACACTGAATGACATATTTCACTTAAAAAAAAAAGTCTTGAGGTTAAATTAAAAATCAGGTTTAGCTTGTATAAAAAAATGTATGCTTTGAAAACCTTACTATATTATATAAAGATATGGTGTTACCATTGTTGATATACCCTCAGTTGATTCCAGTGTGGGTTAGTGGCTATCAGGAAAAATAAAAACAAACATAAACCTTCCCTAAACACCAAGCAGCTCAGAAAAACCAGAGATCCCGCTGGAGTAGTTCTGAACAGGAAATCACTTACAGCATGATCAACCACTTAGCTTTCACTGGTAACTTTGTTAGGAAGGCTGCTGAAGCTGGAACACCGAGAAGACTATTTAAGACTAAAGAACATCTAAAGTTATCAAAGGAACTTGGAGGTACATCTTCATGCACAGTCATTCACAACATGGTATTTAGCCCCGAGGTCACCCCCACCATCCTGAAAGTTTTTTCAAGCAATTAAAGTCACCCTAACCATGAAGCGGCAGAGAACGTACGTGCAGGAAATGCAATTATAGCCTGGCTAATCATGCATATTTAAATAAACACAATAGATGTGTAATCTGAAGACAAATTCAACAAGCTCTGGTTTCAAATAAGAACGTGCACTATTAGGTAAACATGACGAGGGCTTTTAGGCCATTTTACAACACCAGGGAGAGAACTGATGAGGGTTTTACACAAGACCAGCTCTGCAGAAATGATCTGGGTGCAGGGAGAAGAGGAGAAGGTACGCAACAGTTATATGGGGAAAAGAAGAACGTGCAAAGGAAGCGAGAGGTGGAGAATTCCAAAGTCCACTTACTGCCTGTTTTTGCTCTTCCTCCTAAAGGTGGTGAAGATGAAAAAAACAGTAGAGGGAAAAAAGGAGAGAAATTAATGCCCATCACCACAAACATCTGGGAAAAAGTGACAGAACAGGACAAACCAGGTCAGACCCATGGGTTCAGAGACCCCAGAGCCTGACCACCAGCAGAGCATCATCAGGTGGACAGTGCAAATGGCAAGTTTATGCCACATCCAGTTCTTTAAATGCTAACTTCTAGAGTTAAAGAACCTCATAAAACCTCTAGTCCAACTTCCCCTTTTATACACAAAAAAGACCTGACTTACCCAAGGTTACATCACTATTCGAGGTAAACTGAAAGAAGGAGCTCAACCATGACTCAAAAGCTCAATGATCATTCTGTTTCACCACTCACAATATTCACATGTGTTCAGATACATTTCTCTATGCCAGTGGTTCTCAAAGTGCAGAACACAGACCAAGCAGCAGCAGCATCACCTGGAAACTTGTCAGAGACGCGTGCTTTGCCCCGTATCCTGCTAGACCAATAGAATCAAAATCCTTGGGGGTGAGGACAGCACTGTTTCATGAGCCTTTCAGCGGATTCTGAATCCTGCTGGTTTGAGAACTAGTGCTCTGAAGAACTCCCTAGACACTAAAGATTCCATCTGACCATGGATTCTTTTATTTAGTCTCCCTCTCTTCCACGTGTGGAGCTTTTGGTCAGTGTGTGGTCCTTCTCAAGGAGGCACATGCATCCCCTTCCCTTCCCCCTCNCTAAGAGTCAGACACGACTGAGCGACTTCACTTTTACCTTTCACTTTCATGCATGGAGAAGGAAATGGCAACCCACTCCAGTGTTCTTGCCTGGAGAATCCCAGGGACAAGGGAGCCTGACGGGCTGCGGTATATGGGATCACACAGAGTCGGACACGACTGAAGCGACTTAGCAGCAGCAGCAGCAGCATTGTTCTATGGATTGTCCCCTCCAACGAAGTAAAAACGTTAAAGTCATTCTTAGCTCATGGGTTGTACAAAAGAAAGTAGTGGCTGGACTCAATTTGTGGTTGTAGTTGGCTGCCCCCTACAGCAGTGTAAACAATAGAATACTTGGAGGGATTCTGACTACAGCAGATGATGGAGTCAAGATCCCCAAGGACCCTGAACTACTTAAGTGATGGACCAAATATATCATAAAGTGTGATGGGACCCATGTACTCAGTGTTCATTTGACAAGTATTCATTGGATGTCTGCTGAGTCAGTCAAGGTTCTTGTTACACAATAGTAAACCATATAGTTAAGGTCCTGCCCTCAGGAGCTTATTTGTGCATGTGTGTGTGTGTGCGCGCACGTGCTCTGAGGACAACTAGTGATCACAGTCAATCTTTTTTTTTTTTTTATTAATTTTTATTTTTTTAGTTTGTTTTGCTTTACAAAAAAATATGGAACGCTTCACGAATTTGCGTGTCATCCTTGCGCAGGGGCCATGCTAATCTTCTCTGTATCGTTCCAATTTTAGTATATGTGCTGCCGAAGCGAGCACCTAAGAGGCTTTTTGAAGAGAGTTCTCATTACTCCAACACAGGTTCATTTACTCCTCCCTATGCATGAAGCCCTAGAAACATAAAGGTAAAGTATGGTCTCTGTCTCTCAGAGCCTTACAGTGATGGTACTCAGAGAAGGCCTTTCCCAACCCTTAGCTCTCAGAAGGCAGCTGTAGACACTGAAGAACGAAGCACAGCGAGGAGGAGATAAACACTTCCGAGTTCCTCTCTCTTCAGTCTTGTGCTTCTAAGTTACTCTGTCTTTTAATGGGTCTCTTCGCTTCCTCTTTCTGTGCCTCATCATGGGTAACTGTGGTCATGACACCTCTGCTCTTTGCCCAAATACACAAATCTAAAAGCTGTTGCAATGGTTCCATTTAAACTGGATCCATCCGTGCAGACTGTCTTTACTACATATGTGTGTAGGAAGTCTTGGGAATAGAAACGTGATTCTTAGTCTGCAGATCTGGGAGCAATGGTGAGAATGATTTCAGTAAAGACAAGGAATTATAAAAGGGAGAGGAATAGTAAGAATCTGGAGAGAGTCATTTTATTCCTGCAAGGGAGAGACATGCACTGGAAATTAAATGGGCACCAACAATCTCTTGAGGAAACTCCAATTCAGCACCAAAAGATAATCTTCGTTATCAAAGCCCCAGCTGCTAGATGCCTGGCCAAACCTAGAACCATAAGCACCCAGGCAAAGAGGGGCCTCAGTGTTAGCTGAATTCACCTGAAGAAGTTAGCATCTTCCAGCTTTTGCATCTGGTATGCATGGCTCCAGTTAGAAGGGGTTAGAGTTTTACAGTTGGGGAACGACCTTCCTGCCTAGTCAGGCTTCCCTGTGAGGCAGCACACTTTTCTCCCATTCATCCGGCAAGACAAATAGCCACAGAAGGGTTATTAAACAATTCAATCTGTGTTTACTGCTGGCATTAAATGTTGAAATGGAAATTGGCAGGGGAGGAACAGGGCAATCCTGACAAGTTGGAATTGCATCTGAGATCAAAAGACCAGTATATAATGTCTTAGAACTGTTTCTAAGATACCTTATTCTCACTGCTTTCTCCAGGTTGGGTATTGAAGACATCACCTTGGCTCAACAGAATAGGGAAGTTCAGAAAGCAAGGTTTCATGTTTGCACGTTTGTGACTCTGCTCTATAGAATTTATCCAACGATGTAAGATCGTGATAATCTGCAGTAGACGTATGTCAGGTTAGGATGGGGTGAGTGGACAGGGGAGTGTTTCTAGGACTCAGAGAGCCCCCTGTGCATTGGGATTGGCAGAGACTTTGGTTAAGTGTTACTTAGGATGCTGTTTAACCCAAATTCACCAAAGTTAATCAGATAAAGGCTCTGTCAACATAATAAACAGGTCAGATATAAAGTCTTAGAACCTTTTTGTTATCAGTTAGTTGGGGTCAGTAAAGATTGACTGATGACAAGTCAAGCATAGGAGCCAAGTTAATTTAAAGGGGAGTAATAATGCCTCAATTATAAAGCACAAATCTAGGATTGCTCAAGTTACCTGAACATATGGGAGAGACCCATCCACGTGGGGGATATCTGGCTCAGGGGCCAGAATAATGCCACGGCCATTGTAGTCACTGCCATCTATATTTTAAAAATTCATATTCCAAATCTCACTTGCAAATGAGGTTAAAATTTAAAACTACAGAATTCATTTGGTAAATGTATTTCAAATGCAATATTGGAAAAATGGAAAAAGAGGCAGAAAAATACTGGGAACATGATTTAGAAACAAATACCAACATACAACTATTTCTGGATCAAATAGGAAGTTTGAGGTAGAGGTTATCCATATACACTCATTCATCAGGGGAAAAAATGTAAAGAAAAGATACATCCTGAAACATGGGTACTTGAGTGTCAGTCTGTATTATGTCATTTGGAAAAAAAACAATAAGGAGGCACGTGATACTTCCTGGTGACAAGGACTGAGTCTTAGTCACCATTATATACCACATAGCTAAACAGGACTCTTAGGAACGCAATACATTTCTGCTAAATAAACGATTTTTACCCTGCCTTATCCCCCCTCCCCCAAATTTACGATTTTTTCTGAATGAATTAATAAACAACGGGACACTTGACATGTACACTTCTTCAAATTATCAATTTTCAGATAAATAGACACAGTATATAGTATTTCCCTGGAACAATAAAATTAAAGTAGTCCATGTGAAATAGAAACTTACTGTGTGGTATACTTTAATTCATGAGTATCCCAGATCATGTGGCTCAACTGTCCATCTGACTAACTACTTACAGCTGTTTTATGAGGGCTCTAAGCGCTAGCGGACTAAACATGCATGAAAGACAGTCCTTTGAAATTAAAATTAGAATTCTGAAGGGTACTTTTACTATTTGTTGGTAAATGTAGTTTTCATAGTAGGAAAACATCTTTGAGATTTTAATAGAAGTCAATGATTCCTATGTATAACCTTTTAGAAGTGCATATAATACACAAATTAATGTTATGCTGTAACCCTTTTAGGAAGCTGGACACAAGGTCTGAGATTTTCAAGTGTGAATTTTAATCGACGGATTAAAAAAAGATGACATTCCTGGTTTATGTTTTCAAATCCATTCTCCCTTTTTGAATGACCACAGCCTGTCAGGTGGATAATGATAAGGCATTTAAGAACCTGGGAGAGGATCCTACAAAACAGAGCAGTGAGGTCCTGCTTATTTTACTGAAATTGTAATTAAAAGACAACAGCTGGAAATACAAAGAAACGGAGGGTTTGGGAACAGAGTTGCAGGTGTCAGCTCCCTCTGCTTAGGCCTTGCATACAAGTATCAGGGGTACACAGCAAGGTCAGGGTAATGCACATGGGTCCAGGGCCAGGAACTCTGAGGAACACGAAGGCCCATCAGCTGATGAGGCCCACCAGCTGACGGGAAAGCTTTCTGTGATACTTAGGGGAAATGCATTCTGACTTCCCTTCAGTTTGCATAAACATTTTTGCCTTTTACAAAAATCACCCCGGGGTACCTTCCCATTTATGTTCTGGGTAATATCTGAGAAACATTTTCCTGAAAGGGAGGTAAATCCCCTATAGCTTTCTGTTCTTTGGGTGGACTAACCCCACAGCGGTGGAGCTTTCACAGCCCTGTATAGCTCCAGATGCTGCACCGGCCCAGTGTATTTAAGTTCCCCCTGCTCTCTTGAGTGGGTGACTGGGTTGCTTAGTTGGGTACCTGACAGCTTTTTGAGGGATCTGGGCCAGGTTTTAGGCATAAGGTTTTCTTTAAACAAGACCCATTTAGACAAACTGTTTCTCAGGAGAAATCCTGCTAACAGGGTTAATGCAGAAACATGTCTCCAAATACCCTAATACCCAGGACCAAAGCTAGAAAAAACTCAGCTTAAGACTAAAAGAAACGATTGTCTCGAGCAAGCCAAGAGTCAGTTCAAAACACAAACACTCCATTTACCCAAGCTGCTAATACCACGAGCTTTATTATTAAAGGACGGGCTGATGATGAAGAAAAGTCTTCCAGCTGACCTATTCCTGGATTTCCCCTCCAAGTCCAGACCCTTGTCACTCCAGGCCTGAATGATTTCACTAGCCTCCTATTATCCTTTAGTTTCTCCTCTTCCTACATTTTCCTATACTATTGTTTCAAAACCTTTAATGACCTCACCTTACCACAGGATTAAATCCACCCCCTTAGCCTGGCTTCTGAGGTACTCCACACTGGGATTTCCATTCTGGCTTCTAACTCTGTGACATACCATGAAACACAATGGTTTCAGAGTACAGAGAGAAAGACACTAGGAATTTACAGCATAAACAAATGTACCCTGGTATTGCTGCTACAGGGCTGGTAAATATTTCTGCTCAGTGCCAGGCCAGCTGTCCAGGTGAGGACATTTAAATGCCAAGCATGCCTTTGCCTTTGCTTGATTCCAGGGTATGGGGGCTGTAATATCTTTTTCAATAAAAGGTAGTGAGGACTGAAATTATTCTATATTTTTTCAAGCCCCAATATACCAAACCTAGAGTTATCTGCTATTTTATTGCTCCTAGTAGAGCAAAATTATCGATTATAGAGTTGGTTTGACTAATCAAGCCAACCTAATTGGCTTGCCTCTATAATACTTATTAAAATAGCACACAATATTTGCTAAGTATTCAAGTACACTATTTGAAGCTTTATCTTAAAAGAAACTTTATATAACTGAGAAATATTCATTTATATATAGCTAATATTTTATTTATAAACATTCTTATTTATTCATAAAAGCACATCACTCTGGTTCTGGTTACTAATTTTTTGTAGTTGGGCTTTAAATAGTTAACCCTTTAGCCTCATCCTGTTCTGACATCACAGGGAAGGCAGAAGCTGAGCTGGGGGTGGAGATGGACAAGAAGAGCTGAGGTGGGAGGAGGAGCCTGGCCCCTGCTCTTACCTTCAGTAGCTTCATCAGCCCTTCCAGCTGGACCATCAGCTCCCTCCTGCTCTCCTGCAAGGCTGACATCCTCTGCTCCAGTTCATCTTTCCTCTGCCTGTCAGAAAGGAGAAGTTCTTGAGAAATGAAGAGATGAAGCTCTGATACTGGACATATAAAATACTGATATATTCGTTTTGCCCACTTTACTGCTATGAGAACAGCATGTAAAACTGCCTTTGAAAGTATACATTGCTGTAGAGCAAAAAAGTATTGTTAATATTATTAAAGTCATTTTTTAAATTCTGCAGGAAGTCAAATACCTCATTTACACAAATTAGTTCAAATTTAAATTAACAGTGGAGAAAAATGTGTGAAAACTGCTCAGATAAGACGGGATTCAGTTGTCAGTGCTTCCAGAATCACCCATCAGGCTCAGAAAGTGTGACAGAGTTGAGGATGACTCTGTCTCAGAGAACTTGGTTTCCCTGAGGACAGATTTCATGCCATCAAGTCTAGGTCAATCTGTCCAAACCCAAACTTAAGACTTTCCTTCCTAAATGGTTCTCTTTCTCAATTTCCCCACCTCTCCTACTTTTTATTCTAAGCTTTTATGGCTGAAAAACTTGATCCCCTTTGATACTTGCCTGTTCGTTTCCTGGATTTCATCAGTCACCCAATTTAGATGATTCCTGAATACCACGTGTCTATCTTTCTATTCCTGCTTTTTGGACTTTATCCAAGTATGCTTCACCTCACACATGCGATGGTCTCCTAGCTTGACTAATCCTGATTTCACCTACGATGACTGGGAAAAAAGTACTGGAATATAAATCAAGAGATTGAGGCCCACCATTTTACTCACCCTGCAACCTTGGACAAGTCACTTAACCTGTCTGAGTCTCAATTTTCTCTTCTCTAAAATGGCTCATAACAAATTACTAAGAGAAACATTTTAAAAAGCTTTTTTGATGTGGATCATTTTTAAAGTTTTTATTGAATTTGCTACAATATTGCTTCTGTTTTATGTTTTGATTTTTGGGTGGTTATGCATGCGGGATCTTATCTCCCCAACCAGGATTGCACCCACACTCCGTGCATTAGAAGGTGAAGTCTTAATCACTGGACCACCAGGGAAGTCCCAACAACAGCACTATCCTGAAGATCAAGGAAGATGATGGACATGAAAGCATTCTGTGGCCTTTACAATGCTACTCAAAGGAAAGCTGTACTCCTTTCATCATCTCATGTAATAATCTAAACAATAGAATTTCTAGCATCACTGACTCTGCCCTGCATAGCCATTGGCCACTCAGCACTAGTCTGAACTGAGATGCACTGTAAGTGTAACTTACACACTGGATTTAAAAACTTAGTGTGAATGAAAGTAAAATATCACAATAATTTTTATTGTTGATTAAATGTTGAAAAGATAATATTTCAGATTAGGCAGCTTAGATAAAATAAGTTTTGATGGCACCTATTTCCTTTCAGTTTTTCAACACGGTTGTTAGAAAAACTTTAGTACATAGATGGCTCACATTATACTTCTATCAGAGAGAATATTGCTACAAACTCTATCTACATTTGATCCAAAGTTTCTTACTTCCCTTTCTCTTCTATGTCTGGATCTCCAGCCACGGTTCACTTTTTCCGAAGCAGACGGCATCACTTTACGACTATTTATTCCTTAGTGTCCATCCTAAACGTCACTCTTTTCAGGAAGCTGTACCTGATTACTTCAGTGGATATCAGATCCTGCTTATTTAATCACTATAGCAACCAGTGCTTCTCTGGGTCACTTAATTTATTTTACCTTGTACTGCTGTCATTCATACCATGACGCAAAATCTTTGAGGTCAGGGGATGAGTCTTACTCATCTCTGCATATACTGAATGATTAAGAGAATATCACGCATCCAGTGTGGACTCAATTAACATCATGAACTTAATGAAGTCATTATTTGAAGCTCTCGAAGGATTTCCAATGACCTATCACTTAAGGCTCTCAGAATCTGGTCTCAATTATCCAACTAATTTTATCTCCCATCACTGGCACTCTAAAGATTAATTCACTGGATGGCTGAAAAAAAATTCTTAGCTTCAAGATTCTTTCCTCTCTCTGAAATGTGTTATATTTATTGGGGAATCTTGCTGAACCCCAACTCTGTATCTAATCTTAAATGTTTTATCCCATACTTAATCCAAACCATAGCTACTTTTCATGGTTCAGCCCCAATTCCACCACCTTTGAGGGACAAATTGCTTCTAAATTTCTCCTAATATCCATACTAGTTATTATTAACATTGTACAGTATTATTTAGTTGATTAGAAAATTATTTTATGTTTTGTTTCCAAAACAAGATTATAGATTTTTAAGATACAAACATTGTCTTCTTCATACTCCCTAAATTTCCAGCACAGGTATAAACTCAATAAGGAGTTGACTCATTCAATTTTCTAAAAAGTCTTTCTTCCCTGAACCCCCAAGACTGGATGTAGTATTCTTTCTCTGTGCTATGCAGCATCAAATAATTACAATACAAAATGGCGAAAATGAATGAACTACAGCTATTAGTTCTTGCAGCTACATGGGAGGATCCTAAAGAACAGTATTAAGTGGGGAAAATGTCTCAGAAGACTGCATATTAATTTCATTTCAATAAAGTTCAAAAAGCAAAACTAGACACTCTATTGTGTGAACATACACACATATCTGAAAAGACTGTTTAAAATGCAAGGGAATGATAAAGCAAATTCTGGACAGAGGTTAGCTCTGCGGGGGGAAGGCAGAAGGAAGAGGGACAAGATGGGGGCACTTACGCAGATGACATGGCTTTAGCAATATGTGAATTCTCAAGTAGGGTGTGGGTTTCTGGGTGTTCATTTTAGCACAATGTTTCATATCTTACACACTTGTCTCATATACTATTGTAATAACAAATACATCATTAAAAATAATAAAGGGGGAAAAGACAATTTTGGCAGTCAGGATTCATAACCACTAACCCTAAGGATAAAATTCTCTACCTTGTTTTATTATACTAGCTGGGTATGGGCAGTTCCTATATTCAAATGCATATTTCAAAACCAGAAGGATGTCAGGACCTACAAATGAATCTTGCCCTTTATGTGTCTTGTGATAAACAAAAGTTCGTAATATTAATCTAGATGAATTTACCAACTTCTTTCATGGCTAGTAATTCTGAGAAATTAGTTTCTATCCCAAAATTCTAAAGAAATTCTTCTACGTTTTCTTCTAGAAGTTTTAACATTTTTGTCTCCATGTTTCATCCATCTGCCAGTGCTTTTTGCATATAAGTGTGAGAAAGAAAGCCAATATGTGTGTCCTTACCCATGAGCCATTGCTCTAGCACACTTTATTGAACTGTCCCTCTTTTTTCAGTGATACAGAAGCTGCTTTTGAGATTAAATACTTTCTGATTTCTCAGAATTTAGACCTTCCTTGGACTTAGATTGAATTCCTGCTTCTTACTGCCTGATGTCACATCGCTGGATTCTGTCCTTTGTCTATTCTACTAGGTCTACGACTTTTTCAGATCTCTCTAACATAAAGAAGCCCTTTCAGCATTCCCAGTTCCAGCAACAGTGAAAATAAAATATGACAGTTTTTTGCGTTTCTAGATACAAGATAGTCACCTGTGCCTGAGCTGAGGTGGAGAAAGAAAGCAGCTAGCTGTAACTTATCGGAGCTGTGCTCCGAATCAGCAGCTTCTGCTTTCCCGTCCTTTCTGCTGCTGGGGCTGCTAAGTTGCTTCAGTCTGACATGACACCAATTGTGTTGATTTCCCAAATGTGCAACAGCGGACCCAGAGCCACCAACATCTCAGTCCAACTCAGAAACTCATTCTCTTTTGGAGAATGGGAATCTCTGTATCTCTAAAGATTTTCTTCTGCACAGCTTAAATTCTTGAGGACTTATCTATTAATGACATAAATCTAAACAGAAGGATAGTTAGAAAAAAACAATCATCTCTATTCTTTAAGAGAAGAAATCATGGCTGGGAAGCTAAATTATCTAAATCAAAGGAAGAACTAAGGAAGGACTTTCAACTCTGTAGAAATCCAGGTGATGGCACATTAGAAGTTGACTGTGGGATGCCAAAGGTTACAACCTATGCAGGAAGAATCCACTGTTTGGGAATCCACAGGTCTGGTGAGAATCAAGTCACTCATTTAGTTTCCATAACGGAAGAAGATGCACACATCCTTCTAAGACTGATAGGAAATAACACCCTATGAATGTCGATCCCCAGAAGGGCAACCCACTCCAGTACTCTTTGCCTAGAGAATTCCATGGACAGACTATGGGGTCGCAAACAGTCAGACACAATGGAGCGACTAACACACACACACAGTGTTGCCTGGATCACGCTCATGTCATACCCTTCCGGAAGATGCCTTCATTCCCCTGAAAACAGCACCAAGTGGGAGCTGAAGCTGCTCTCTACCCCCATCCTGATCCCACATCCTTGGTCTCTCACTCCTTGGAAGAGCTTATGTTGAAGTGGAAGGTACCCTTTTCCCTGTTGCTGGGAAAGATTGAAGGGAGGAGAAGGGGACGACAGAGGATGAGATGGTTGGATGGCATCACTGACTGGATGGACATGACTTTGAGCAAGCTCCAGGAGTTGGTGATGGACAGGGAAGCCTGGCATGCTGCAGTCCGTGGGGTCACAAAGACTTGGACACAACTGAGTGACTGAACTGAACTGAACTGGAAGGTACCACAGCCACAGTGTAAGGGATTCCCACTTGGTTTCACATCTCAGGGGATTTCCCAACACGGACTCTTGATCTATGAAGTGCTAGAGAACATACTCGAAGCATGGGGAGAGCATTATTCCTTGCCAAGAGCCTCCAAAGTCAGACTAATTGCAAGATAAGAAGATGGAGCGCAGCACACTGGGCTTCTTAAAGCGATCACAGAAGTATAAACACTGCTCTGCTTGCGGTGGAGCTGGAGGCTGGTGTTTACCCAGTTCTGGAATGAAGGCAGGAGATCGCAGAATGATTAAGAAAGGAACTCAAACATCTGAAGCAGTAACAGAATGGGTGGAATGCTTCAGCTATTCGTTTTAGCATGACTAGATGACGGATGAACGGATCCTATCCCACTAGTCTGGTTTCCTGAGACATGAACTCCTATCAAAGCAGGTTACGATGGGGATGGCGGTGCAGGACGCTTACTTACCTCAGGAGCCGCAGCTCGGCCAGCAGCGTAGGGTTCTGCTGGGCCTTCTCCGGGGTGGGCTGGGACGCCTGCTCGTGCTCCAGACGGAGACGCTGAATCTCCTGCAGGATCTCTCTAGACAGGGCGGGTGAAAGAGATGGCTACGTGCTGCTTCACAGTGGTCTCTTTCTCTCTCTTAAGTTTTTATTCCACTAGAGCTGTCTCTGCCTATCTTGTTCTGAGTGCTTCTGAACAACCACGACGTGAAATGGACGTCACCTTAAAATACCCACACTTGACATTTCCTCAATGAAACAACCCTTTGTTGTAGAAAAAGTCATATCAATCTTCTCAAGAACTTGAAAAAAAAAAAAAAAAAAAGAACTCAGAAAATCTCCACAGGAAAATGACAACTAGAATACTCAGTTCCTCCCCGGGGGAACCTCGGAGCCTTCTAATGCAGGTCTAGTGCATAGTTCCCGCAAGCCTTCCTCCTCTCACTTCCTCTCCTGACCTCCAACCCCTACCCCGAGAGCCGATGGTGGCCCCTTCCTGCACGATGCCTGCTATCTTCTGTCCAACCTCCTCATCCTGGTTCCTGCCTTTTCCGTGCGTGATGTTGTGTTGTTTGGGCTCCAAGCCTGTGAACGGCTTCTCTGTGAGAGACCAAACAGTCGCATGCAGCATCACGGGCCAGGACGAGATGGCGAGGCAGAGCAAAGGCTCCCCGAGTAGAGTGGAGAAAGGAATGGTGAGAGGGGAACACACTGGTGGGTGGGGAAAAGAATTCCCCCGAGGGCATGTGAGCAGGGTTGCCGATGGCCAGAATGAACTGCATGCAGAGTTCATGCACAAATTAAGTGTCCAGGGCAAGACTTGGGCTGGCCTATCTTAACCGAGGTGGAATCTTCCTTTGTGGTCAAAACCCATCTAGGCTGCAAGGAAAACGAGAATCAGATACTCACATGATAACCTTGGGCTTATAAACTGGCTTCCTCTCTCTGCACTCTTACCTGTTTTTATTTTCCAGTTCTGCAATAAGCTGTCTTTGTTGTTTGTTGGCATCAAAGTTAAAGCTCAAGTCAGTGGGAGGACGGGTCTGGAGTGAGGAAGAAAGGTTTTTGGTTTTTATTTCAAATATATCCAGAGCCCCAGATGGACTGATTTTTTTTTTAAACATATTTTTGAGGTATAATCTACATATCATAAAATACACCCATTTTAAGTGTACAATTCAATGAGTTTTAGTATATTTAAAGTTATGCAAACAAAGCACCACAGTCCAATTTTAGAACATTTTTCATCACCATGGAAAGTTCCCTCATGCCAGTTTGTAGTAAACTATGACTCCTATCCCCAACCGCAGGCAAACACTGATCTGTTTTCTGTCTACAGTTTTGCCTTTTCTATATATGTATACGTATATGGAGAAGCCAATGGGACCCCACTCCAGTATTCTTGCCTGGAAAATCCCATGGACGGAGGAGCCTGGTGAGCAGTCCATGGGGTCGCGAAGAGTTGAACATGACTGACCGAATTCACTTTCACTTTTCACTTTCATGCATAGGAGAAGGAAATGGCAACCCACTCCAGTGTTCTTGCCAGGAGAATCCCAGGGACGGGGGAGCCTGGTGGGCTGCCGTCTATGGGGTCGCATAGAGTCGGACACGACCGAAGCGACTTAGCAGCAGCAGCAGCAGCATACATGGAATGATACAACATGTACTCTTTGGTTTCTGGCTTCCACTTAATATGTTTCTGAGGTTCATCCACGTTGCTCCATGAATCAGGGTTCCTTCCTTTTTACTGCTGAATAGTATTCCACTGTTTTCAGCTGTTGGTTATTACAAATGAAGCTGCTCTGAACTCTCATTTACAAATCTTTGTGTTGATATGTGTTTTCATCTCTTTTGATTAAATACCTAAGAGTGAAACTCCTAAGTTACAAGGTAACTCTATATTTAACATATTGAGAAAGTGTCAAACTGTTTTCCAAAGTGGCTGAACCATTTTACAATCCCAGCAACAGTGAAGGAGGGTTCCAACTTTGTCATATCCTTGCCAATACCTGTCATTGTCTCTTTGGTTTTAACCATCCAAGTGAACATGAAGTACCTAAACTGTGGGTTTTTAAAAAATGACATATAATTTACATGCTTTAAAATTTACCCTTTTAAAGTATACATTTCAGTGGTTTGAAATTATATTTATAAGACTGTGAGCCCATCACCAGCATCTACTTTCAGGACATTTTTACCACCCCCAAAAGAAACTCACAGTCACTCCCCACATCCCTCTCCACTATCTTGTGACAACTGCTAACCTACTTTCTGTATCTATGGGTTTGCCTATTCTAGACAGTTCATACAAATGGAATCATGCAATATGTGATCTTTTAAGTATAGCTTCTTTCACTTAGCAAATGATTTCAGGGTTCATCCATGTTGTAGCACGTATCAGCCTTTTTATGGTTGAATAATATTCCGCCATATGGATAGATAGTATTTTGTCCATCCATTCAACAACTGATGGGCATTTGGGTTGTTTCCATTTTGGTGGGCTATTTTGAATAATGCTGTTATGAGCATTTGTGAAAAAGTTTCTGTATAGAGACATGCTTTCATTTTGGGGGGTATATAAGAGTGAAACTACAGTTACATACAGTAAACTGTCTTTTGAGGAACTGCCAAGGCTGTTTCCTACATGGCTGCACTTTTAATGATATACAAATAATTTATATTCTCACTAGCAATATACAAGAAATCCATTTTTCTACTTTCTTGCCAACAGTTGTTATTGTCCATTTTTTTGACCACAGTCATCCTAGAGAGTATAAAATGTATCTCATTGTGAATTCGGGCTTCCTAGGTGGTTCAGTGGTAAAGAATCCACCTGCCAATGCAGGAGACACAGGTTTGATCCCTGGGTTGGAATATCCCCTGGAGAAGGAAATGGCAACCCACTCCAGTATTCTTGCTTGGAAAATTCCATGGACAGAGGAGCCTGGTGGGCTGTGGTCCATAGGGTCACAAAGAGTTGGATACAACTTAGCTACTGAGCATGCACATACAATGTGAATTCAATTTTTATTTTCCTGATGAGTAATATGTTCAGCATACTTTCACGAGCTTACTGGCCATCTAAATATCTTTGGAGAAATCATTATGGTTTTGATTTTCAAATCCACTGACGTTTTTGACTCCGATTACCTCCTTTAAGAACATGGAAGTCAATCAACCCAAAATATGAAAATGGATGACTGGGTGACATTTCCCTTTTATTGATTAGCCACAGTGGAAGCTCTAATGAAGGCTCTGGTATGGTTACGCTTCACTCCATGTATAAACATGATATATGATGAAGCAGAAACCTTGTTTCCTATCTAGGGCTTAAAGATGCAATCAGTAATTCTTTTCATGTGAAACTTCCTAAATAAACACAGGTAAAACAGCACAGCAAATCTGAGTAGGAGGCTTTTTTTTAAATCCAATTACCAAATACTTTTCTGTTTTAAAAGGGAAAAAAGTGATCTTCCTTCCTACAGGAAGAGTGGACCAGTGGCCAACTGAGCAAGTTCTCTCTATTGTCTATGCATAGTCTTGTGAGAGCCTGAGCTGAACCTCGGAAAAATGGCAAGCCTGAGACTAAACTTGCTATGAATAATAGATTTACAAATCCTGAAGACTGGAGTTAAAATGAATGGTTCCTTATCAGAGTGGGACCAAGGAAAATTATGGATGAGGACATGAACTCTGAAAAGAACTGGTTTCATATAATGACAAGCAATCAAAACCCCCAAAGTATGTCACTGGACATTTCTNAGCCTGAGACTAAACTTGCTATGAATAATAGATTTACAAATCCTGAAGACTGGAGTTAAAATGAATGGTTCCTTATCAGAGTGGGACCAAGGAAAATTATGGATGAGGACATGAACTCTGAAAAGAACTGGTTTCATATAATGACAAGCAATCAAAACCCTCAAAGTATGTCACTGGACATTTCTAAAGAATCTTTTTAGTTCTGAGTGTCTGACTGCACTGCTGAAGCATCTCTCATAGAGGAAGTTAATGCATGAATCAAGAATGATTATCAACAGTGATTCCTAATGAGAACATATGATATAGTACAGGGAGCTCTACTTAATGCAGTGTGGTGACCTGAATGGGAATGAAGTCCAAAAGGGAGGGGATATATGTATATGTATGGCTGATTCATTCTGCTGTACAGTAGAAACTAACACAACATTGTAAAGCAACTATATATATGGCAACAAAAATTAACTTAAAAAAATAGTGATTCCTAACCAGGCAATATTCTTTGGCACCAAGAAGCATTGTAACTCAAACATAAAAAAGTATGGGTGGAGGCTTCCCTGGTGGTGAAATGGTTAAGAGTCCGCCTTAAAATGCTGGGGACACTGGTTCAGTCCCTGGTCTGGGAAGATCCCACATGCCATGGGGCAACTAAGCCTGTGTGCCACAATTACTGAAGCCTGAGTGCCTAGAGCCTGTGTTCCAAAACAAGAGAAGCCACTGCAACGCAAAGCCCATGCACCACAGTGCAGAGCAGCCCCTGATCTCAGCACCTAGAGAGGGCCTACGCACAGCAATGAAAACTCAGAACGGCCAAAAATAATAAATAAAAATTTAAAAAACACACACAAAAAAGAAGTAGAGGTGGGAGAAGATTCAAACCCTTAGTTGTCCCACCTGGAGCAGCCTGCAGCCTAGCTCCTTCACCTGGATGTAACAACAGGGAGAGTCCCCAGTGGAGAGAGTTGAATGATGGCTTATTTCACTCAGAAAAATATCAAACTTAGTCAAGGTACATTAAATAATAGAGAAATGTAGGGATTTTATTTATTGACCATCTTAGACACCACAGTATACCTTAAAAAAAACAAAACAAAGCCAGGTATCCCTTCCTAAAATATCTCCAGAGAAAAGGAGGGAAAATTAGTTTTAAAAAACATGGAATACTTTAGCCAGAAGAGATCTAAAGATGGTTTCTTTCAAAAATTAAGTATTTCATTCATTTATTCAACAAATATTTCCTGAGCACTTACTACGTGTTAGATACTGTTCCAGAAACTAGGGATGCATTAGTGAATAAGGCAGTGGTCCCCAACCTTTTTGGCAGCAGGAACCATTACATGGAAGACAATTTTTCCATGGAGTGGGGAGGCAGGGGGATGGTTTCAGGATGATTCAAGTGCATTATATTTATTGTGCATTTTAATGCCACTGCTGATCGGACAGGAGGTACTGGTCCATGGCTCATAGGTTGGGGATGCCTGAATACAGCTTCTACCCTCATGTAGCTTAGATGACACTGGAAAAGAAAGGTAAGAAATATATATACGTATGTATGACATCAGTAGTGATAAGTTTGATGAAGAAATACAGGGTGATGAAACAGAATAAACTGAAACAGAAGACTTTTAAAATGAGGTTGTTATAAAAGACTCAGTGAACCAAGGAAGCCAGCCAGGTAAAGGTCTGGGGGTTGGTGGCTCGGGCTTGCTAGGCAGAGCGAAGGGTGAAGGCCCACAGTGCTCCAGGTGGGTGTGTTCAGTCAGTACCGATGGAGGGGAGTTAGCCGTGAAGCAAGGGCGGGAGATAAACTGGGAGAGCCCAGATCACAAAGGGCCTTTTCATCATGGGGTGGAGTTATGTGGCATGAAGCCACTGCAGGAATTTGAACAGGGAAACACTGAATTAATTCTAAATAACATAGGTACATACTCTGCTCTTAAGGAGGTGGAATCTAACTCCCTGTTACTTAAGTGTGGCCTGTCCACAGTTACTTCCTTCCAAAGAGGACAGTGTGGAAAGGGGGAAAAAGAGGAACTTTATGTCAGAGAAATCTGACAAGCGCTTCCTCAGCCAAGTGATCAAGGTAAACATGAACAGAGATACGTGACGCTGATACTATACAAGTAAGATGTGAAGTAAGGAAAGTGGCACTTATGTCTTCCTCCCCAAAACCCCAAATCTCAGTCTAATCATGAGAAAAATAGACAAATCCCAGTTAAAGGGCATTCCTCAAAACTGTCCAGGTCATCAAAAACAAGGAAAGTCAGTAACAAGCTATAATGGAAAATAATCCTGTGTATCATATATAAATATAGCTGAACCACTTTGCTCTATACCTGAAACTAACACAATATTGTAAATCAACTATGTTTCAATAAAACAAACAAAAAACAATAAGAAAAGTCAGGGAGAGAGTCAGATCAGAGGAGCCTGAGGAGAGATGACAACTAAATGAAATGTGGTATCTTGGATGGAGTCCCAGAAAAGAAAAAAGACATTCGCCAAAAACTAACAAAATCGGAATAAAGCACATTGTTGTTGTTCGGTTGCTAAGTCATGTTTGATTCTTTTGCGACCTCAGGGTCTGGAGCCTGCCTCTGTCCATGGGATTTCCCAGGTAAGAATACTGGAGTGGGTTGCCATTTCCTTCTCCAGGAGATCTTCCCGACCCAGGGAGAGAACCCAGTCTCCTGCACTGCAGGCAGCATGGACTTTAGTTAATACTCAGACACTGACATGTTGCAGCAAACGTGCTATACTAAAGTAAGATGTTACTAACATGGGAAAAGAAACATGGGTTATATGGAAACTCTTTGAACTAGCTTCAGAAATTTTCTATAAATCTGAAATTGTTCTGTAATGAAGTTTATTACAAACAAACAAACCCTACTTTGGCTACCAACTGGAGGATCCACTTTGTGGAATAAGAATGGAAGTTAGGAATCTTAGGGTCAGTTACTTACTCGCCATGTAAACTTTGAGCTACTTTATTTTCCTATATACCTTTATTCTCTTGTCTGTAAAATTAGAATATTTATGGAAACCGATCCCTTCCTCTGTTACCCTAGTATTCTCTTAGACGTCCCTGGCCAGGGCTCAGACCGTAAAGAATCTGCCTGCAGNACTCGCCATGTAAACTTTGAGCTACTTTATTTTCCTATATACCTTTATTCTCTTGTCTGTAAAATTAGAATATTTATGGAAACCGATCCCTTCCTCTGTTACCCTAGTATTCTCTTAGACGTCCCTGGTCAGGGCTCAGACGGTAAAGAATCTGCCTGCAGTGCAGGAGACCTGGGTTTGATCCCTGGGTCGGGAAGATCTCCTGGAGAAGGAAATGGCAACCCACTCCAGTATTCTTGCCTGGAAAATCCCATGGATGGAGGAGCCTGTAGGCTACAGTCCACGGGGTCACAAAGAGCTGGACACGACTGAGCGACTTCACTTTCACCCACTCCAGTATTCTTTCAGATTTAGGTAATCTTACAGAGCTCCACCATCTTTAACAAGATGGAGACACAGCTGAAAAATACAGGATAAGGAACAAAACCTCACTGAGCAAAACTGGGCAAATTGGAAAAGACACTGATGCTACGAAAGACTGGAGGCAAAAGGAGAAGAGGGTGGGAGAGGATGAGATGGTTGGATGGCATCACCAACTCAAAGAGTTTGAGTAAACTCCTGGAGATAGAGAAGGATAGGGAAGGATGGCGTGCTGCAGCCCACGGGGTTGCAAAGAGTCAAACACGACTGAGGGACTAAACAACAAAAACCATTAAACCAGGGAAAGCCAACATAGACAGCAAACTGTCATCTGCTGGAATGCACTTCTGGAGCCTCCTAAAAAGAGATTGGAAGTTTCTTGTCTGGATGAACTTGGCAGACAGAGTTTTACAGAGATATGCCTGATATCAGTTAGACTTCATGGCATCCCAGGGCAGCCCTCCCATCACCTCAGCTTTGCCTAGACTAACTGGAGGGCTATGGATTATTAATATTTCCCTCTCCCAAAAACCCAGTAATGTTTTTTAGGGCAGTGGTTCTAAGGTAACTGTAAATCAAAAGACTGAAAGTTTTCTTTTCGCTTTTTAAATGAAAATCAATAGACCCTGCTAAACCCACTGATTCTGCATTCAGTGATCTGAGGCAAGGCCAAGAATCTCTATATTTTTTAAGTGCTGCATACAAGATTATAATATGTAGCTAGGTTTGACAATGACGATTTTTTAGGGGTTTAAAGTCATCACATGTGTGCCAAACACACATGACAATACCATTATCTTTAATTCTAAGAAGCCATAAGGATATATCAGGAATAGCGTATGGGTGGAGCAGCTGACATGATGATGAGGCTGTGAAGTCTGGGACTGGGCTCTGTGAAAAAAAATCTCAAAAATGTGTAAATGTTAGATAGCATGACAATGGATAATGGTTTCCTTTTCCTTTCACTTTTCTTCCAAGTTGTCCATAGTGAGTTTTTAATTTTCTCATAAAGAAACTTTACAAATAAACAAAAAACCATCTGACTACATCAAACGCTAGTGAAGTTTGTGTTGAAATTTTAAGATTTGCCAGACATTGTATTTCTGCTTTAAAAAGGAGTTTAGGCGCTTCAGGAAAACAAATTTGCTCTCTTAGTTCATCTAAGCAATCTACAAATTCTCTGTTTGGGATCAGTCTCTGGAAGAGGTTTCCATGGCCATGTCTGCCACCTGGGGAGATGTGAGGGTCTGATGTTGGAGCACTTCATAGGGTGTAATGCTAAAGTGATTTAATGGTCTTTCTTTGTGAAGTGTTTTTTAAAAAAAAAAAAAAAATCAATACAAAGCCTATCTGTCAGGCTATAAATAAATTCTTTTGAGCACTACACCCACTTTATGCAAAGCACTTGTATCAGTGAGAGATTAGCAGATTAGAAGTCTGTTTAATAGAAATCTAGTTAAGAAGACTCCACCCTGAGAGACCCAATATTTATAAGATAACTACACTTAGGAAAATAAACTGAAGATGAAAGGGGCTATATCAGAATTTAGTCTCAAGATCATTCTAACAAGGATCATTTTCACATGAATTAGAGAATTGGCATCAGAAACTATCAGGTGTAAACAGATTTATCTTGTTTGCAGTAAAGGAGTATTAGGATCTCCTTTTCAGGGTCAAATGGCTTTGGAGCTTTTATTTACAAAATTTAAAAAGTACTAAAGTCAGCAAGACTGTATAATGGTATTAAGCATACTTAATTTTAAAACTCCAACCACACCACTACTCCATCTCAAAAAAATTAATATTATTTGTAAATTTTAATTTCTAAAATAAATATTTGTGACTGACTGGTTTGACTAGTCAAATAAAACTAGTCTTTTTCTAAGACCTCCCCCTCCCCCGATTCTGTTCCATTTCCCTAACCTTTAGAGTTGGAATGTTAGAGTCAGATTTATGACTTCTTAGATTCTCAAGGAAAAGATTTTGAAGTCTAAACAAACCCAAAGGAATAAATTACATTTTGAGAGAGAAACGAAGCAAAACTCTCTATTGGCAGCTTTCATAACTATTTCCCTAGGAAGGAGTAAACATAAATTAGCACACAATACACTGTGGAATATTGTCCTGTAAGATCTTGGCCTGCCTGTCCAGTCTAATCTCACTCCAGAACTCCAGAACAATATTGGACCCAGTGGTTTGTGATGCCTGTAACCCCTTTAAGAAATCTTATATAGTCTTGCTGACTGTTAAAATGCCTTTTCTGCACCTATTGAAGTATTATAATTTTCTTCTTTAAATCACTAATATGGTGAATGACATTGGTTGATTTTCATGTGTTAAATAAATTTGCATTCCTAGGATAAATCTCACTTGATCATGGAATATTATCCTTTCTATATATTGCTGGATTCAACTTGCTAATATTTTCTTAAGGATTTTTGCATCTATGCTTATGACAGAAGTTGGCTTGTAATGGCCTTGTATTGTGTTGGGGTTCAAGTTATGGTCACCTGATAAAATGACTTGGAAAGTGTTCCTTCTTTTTCTATTTTCTGAAAGTTTGTGCCAGATTGTTATTATTTCTTCCTTAAACATATGATAGTATTCAACAGTTAAGACATCTGGGCTTGGAGTTTTTGAAGTCAACTATGAATTCAATTTAACAGATTTATGACATTTATTATGTCAATTATGTAAATTTGTATCTTTCAAGAAATTTGTCATCTAGTCATCAAGTTTATTCATAATATCAAAGATATTCATAATATTCTTGCCATCTAGGCTTTGTAGTGATGTCCTTTTTTTCATTCCTAATATTGGTAATTTGCATTTTCTTTCTTCCCTTTTTATATATTTTTTAAACTGAAGTATTGTTGATTTATAATATTGTGTTAGTTTCAGGTATATAGTATAATGATTCAGGGGTTTTGCAGGTTATATTCCATTAAGGTTATTACAAGATAATAGGTATAATTCTTTGTATTATATGGTATATCTTCATTGCTTATTTATTTTATGTACAGTATTTTGCTAATTCCATATTCAAAACTTGTCCTTCCTACCCTTTGGTAATCACAAGTTTGTTTTCTATGTCTGTGAGTCTGTTCCCGTTTTGTTTTTTTGCACCAAGTCAGTGGTGGGTATGTGGGATCTTTGCTGTGGCATGCTGGATTTTTAGTTGCAACATAAAGGATCTAGTTCCCTGACCAGGAATCGAACCCAAGCCCTCTGCACTGAGAGCATGGTGTCTTAGCCATTGGATCACCAGGGACGTCCCAAGTCTGATTCTGTTTTGCATATACACTTACTTGTATTATTTTTTAGATTCCATACTTAAGTGAAATTGTAGAGAATTTGTCTTTGTCTGACATTTCACTAAGCATAATATTCTCTAGGTCCACCCATGTTGCCGCAAATGGCAATATTTCATTCTTTTGTACGGCTGAGTAATACTCCAGCTTGTGTGTGTGAATTACATCTTTTTAATTCAATCATCTGTTGATGGGTACTCAGGTTGCTTTCATGTCTTGCCTGTTGTAAATAGTGCTCCCATGAACACTGGGGTATGAGTATCTTTTTGAATTAGTGTTTTCATTATTTTCCAGATATACACCCAGGAGTAGAATTGCTGGATCACATGGTAGTTCTATTTTTAGTTTTTAAGGAATCTCCATGCTGTTTTCCATAGTCTTCACCAATTTACATTCCCACCAACAGTGTATAACAGTTCTCTCTTTTCAACATCCTTTTCCCTTTCTTTTTGATCAGGATCTCTAGGGGCTTATTAATTTTATCAATCTTTTTAAAGAACCAAATTTTTGTTCTTTGATTTTCTTTTACTGCCTGATTTTTAAAAGCGGTTATTATGGATAAAATTAAAGACCACTGCAATCCCTTCCTTAAACCTGTTTCCTGCCTCCTGTCTCTGAGGTATCTATTCTCCAGAGTTTCATGGTTACCATTCCCTTCCATCTGTATATTAAAATAACATAAATGTCTGATACTCTCCTGTAATCCTCTATTTACTTACCACGTTTCCTGCCTCTGCAGCCAGCCGGGCAGCATAGCGGGCTATAAGCCGGTGCTCCTCGTCCAGTCGGCTAGGACTGTCCAGGACACTGCCAAGGAGATAAAAATTCAACAGGTATCTATTAAACAACTCCTACTCTTGCTTCTCTCTCAGAAAGAACAGAAGGGAGAAATATTTATGAAAAAGAATGGTAACAAAAGAAATGGAGACCTGAATCATAGATACTAATGGTCTTCTGAGACCAAAGGGATTTAGAGAAAGGACAAGGCCATGCATAACATCTCTCTTGGGCAGTATATCCCTGTTGCTCCTACACCTTCAGAGGGGACACTTCTGTTTGAATGCAAAGGCTGAAAAAAGGGCATCTATAAAGCCTAGGGAGCTATTTCCAATCGATTGTTTTAAGAAAACCTCATGACATTTAGATATAGGTCTTAAATTTAAAAAGACCAAGAGAAAACTAAAGCATCACGAAAAACAGGGCTGGGGAAGTACACTTAACATTGGCTGAGCAAAACTGAGGAACCTAAGCTAGGGCAGGCTCACAATATGGTAAAGTGGGGGAAGATACCATGGTATCAAACATTCCCCTCCAGTGTTCTTTCTCTTCTTTTACCATGTTTGTTCTACAACTGTAGCCCCAACTTGAGTGAATTAATTTAGTCTCTTATTCTTAACAAGAGTTCCAGCATTCTAAAAATTTTAAACTCCATTAAGGTAGATTACCCACTCCTGTATTCTTGGACTTCCCTTGTGGCTCAGCTGGTAAAGAATCTGCTTGTAATGTAGGAAACCTGGGTTCGATCCCTGGGTTGGGAAGATCCCCTGGGGAAAGGAAAGGCTACCTACTCCAGTATTCTGGCCTGGAGAATTCCACGGACTGTTGAGTCCACAGGGTCGCAGAGTCAGACATGACTGAGAGACTTTCACTCTCATTTTCCACTAAGGTAGTCCCACTTTCTTAGAGCCACTACCTTGGATAAAAGGATTCTTGAGCAGGAGGCTAGTTCTGTGCATATGCTCTGCTCATATACAACCTTCTGCTGATTATGGTTGACATCTTTAATTTAGGGTGTGATGTCAACTGCTACTTATCCATATAAGGCACTTCTAGATTAACCAGCACTGTGGCTATATAATTTTATTTTGTTTCAGTTCTGACAGAAGCTTTAAGACAACAATAATGATGATAACTGATGAGAGATGACTGTTGTGGCTTATTTCTACTTTGGCTCCAGGTTCCTAGAGTTCCAAACCCCTGATTGCAATTTAACAGTATGACAAAGTATGAAATATGAAAAAATTTAAAGACATGAGTTCAATATTCATCAAACCTTGTTAGAATTACTGAAGAGAATCTGGGAAGGATGGAGATAAATCAATAGAGATCTGGACTTTTCATATACAAAGTCAACTATATATATATGTATTTTTTACCATCCTGTATTTCTATCTCTGTGATTAACTCTTTAAGCTTCACTTGGTCTTTCCTCTAGGATGAATTTTTTTTTTTTTTAAGTGTGTTGCCACTGTCAATGTCATGGTCTTCTGCCAATGACACTTCTCAACACTATATAATTTTAGGTGTACAAGTGTCAGTCTCTAGCATATGTTAATATAATCATCTCTCAAAAGATGATCTTGCAATAAGAACATGCTACCAATGGTTGGCTTTAATACTTTAGAGTTAGGGCCCCAAGGTCAGGGCTGAATTATAGTACTTATGCCTATGTTTGTCTGAAACAAGAGGACTCTCTTTATCTTTTAAATAACGACAAAAAGAACATTTACTAAAACAAGGAGATACTGTTATGGAGGGAACAGCAGCCTAAAAAATGGGACTTACAGCAGCTGTCCTGTGACACAATAGATTCCTCTTTGCAAAAGAGGTCCTCCCTCTCCATCACATTCCCTCTCCCTAGGAAGGTCGATTTGACCTGTCATTCCTACCTGAGTGTGGAGTACATGGTCGCTTTAACTGGCCATGCTTTCCAGCCAGAAACTAGAACTTTCTGTTGATGACAGGTTTTAAGGTCAATGAAAACTACAAGGGAAATTAAAAAGGTTCCTTATTCTTCTACTTCAGCTGATTTTAAATTTCAATATTCAGAATTATCAACAGTTAGCCTGGAAATTCGTGGACAAAGCTCAGTTCCTTTGACTATGAATCAAGAAGAGATGCAGTACTCACCCAATCCTCAAGTTCTTCCAGGGCTCCTGGCCACCAATTCTCACTCAGGGAGCCTAATCTCTAAGCCATGAGACTTGAGGGTCTCAGCCAAACTTAGCATACATCTTCCTGGGCTGAAATATCAGGTAGTAGTGTCTGCTGCTATATGCACCATGGAAACTTTTAATCACTTGGACAACTGCCCTTCCTGATACTAAATAAGTTGTCCTGCTGGGGTGAGACAACTCTCTTCCCAGAGATCAAGGGACTGGGACAGAGTACTCAGAAATCATCTCTCTGTGATACAATGCACAATTTGCAGGCCTTCCCCTCCACAGAATAAGCTTATTAATTATAGCTGGGAGATAGGAGAACCCTATAATCTAACGCTTTAGAGACAGGTAAATGCTTGAAAGTAATAAACACCATTTGGTCATATTGGGAAAACTATGTGAAGTGCTGTAAATATAATACTTAAAACAGTCCTTTTCAATTATACATATTTTAAAGTTGACTATTAATTTATTTTTCTGTTATCACAGGGAATAAGCACTTCCTGTGGAGCCAAGGCATGTTAGGGGCAAAGCTATGATCAAAATTTAAGTCTCTAGCTTCTCCCATGTGTTTAAGTTTATAAATTAGTTTTCTCTCTCAGAGTAAGAATCTTAGGCTGTTCGGCACAGAGACTCTTCTCTGCTGCTATATAAAGGGGAGGGATGGCTTTAGATTATTTAAACTTTTCCTGCCATTCTCCTTGCAGAATGGTGGCAGGAGTGGGCATGGACTAGACAGGTGACTCTGGGTCTATATGAATGCAATGGCATTTTGTCTGCTAGTAACTCTTTTAAAGGGTTAACTTTGCTAGAGTTAGTGGTTATCAAATGTTTTTCCACCATAACCCACTGAGGGATCAGACATATTCCCATATTAACAGTAGTCTAATTATAATACATATAAGTATTATAATATGAGGAGGTATATATGGTTTGGTAAAAGTCTCTCAGGTGACAATGACTCAATACCACTGCTGAAAATCACTGGTTTAAATCATCAACAATGGTAAGATTTTGGGGAATGGATGATGATGCAACACATAAAAATGTAACAAGGTGATGGTGTCAAAGCCTCCACATTAGACAAGGTGTGCTGATCAACCCTAGACTTTCAACACTGATTGAAAGATTTCATTATTTAGGCAAGAATGAACAGGAAAAGGTTTTATCAAATACCTCTGAATACACGGCTTTGGGACTACACATCTCTGAGGTTTACACTCTTTTAAGTGTAGTCTGAAGGAAGGAAGGGCACTTCACTTTAAAGAAGAATTTTTGACTCTGTGTTTAGGTAAGTGCCCAGGCTTGGCAAGGCTCCTTCTCTTTTAGAAGCTAATGCTTTTCGCAATTATTTAAACTCTGCCAAACATAGCTGGTAGCTTCTCAAGAAAAACCCCACATGCAGAGTATTTTCCAGCTGGCAGCCCCGGGTAACAGAGCTCTCCCTCCCTCCGATCAGCCCTTGGCCACCCGCCTGCTGCTGCTCTCCCACTGACCGTGCACAGTGCTGCAGACGGGCCACATAGGAGGCTATCAGCGCATGCTCATCAGCCAAGTGACTGGGTATATCCTGGCTATACTGTAACCTAAGAACAACAGAGGCAAAGACAGCAAGCATGACACAGACACATACAGAGCGAGAAAAAAACATGGATTAAAATGGGCAAACGTCAAAGAAAAATAGAACAAAAAAAAATCATGATAAGGAAAACAATGAAAAACCACACGGCATAATGGAATATGGTGTTAGACCATAGGGAATACATCTCATCAATCCCTTCAACAAAAGCAGCCCCTTTGAAAACGGCTTTGGTGGGCGGGCTGCTACTACAGCCCGTGAGAAGGAGAAACCAATGAGGGGGCCACTGAGGAGCCTTACCCACCAGGCTTGCCCAGGTTCTGGGCTCTGTGATGGATGCATCATGTAGGGAATGCCCTCTGGCAGGAAAACCAAGGCAGAGTGGGTCCATTTAATCACTGAGTGGCACTTTAATGCTCCTATGGCTTCTGTCTACCTGTCAGAGTTTTCAGTTACTTCATGTTACCAATTAAACCTTTTTATTTCTACAAGGATACTCCCTTTAGCATCATTCTATTTTCTCCCATAAAACTGATATTTATACAAAACTTGTTAGAATTGTGTTTAATTGACAATGTTGTATACAATCTGAGTGAGGCTTTCTCTTACAGATATTTGGAAAGTCCTTAAGCACATGATCTTTTTTTTTTTTTTAACTTTTCACTAGAGAAGTATTAAAATATGCACAAAATAGAAAAAGTTATTTAATGACTACCATTTAGAGGAAGACATGGCAACTCACTCCAGTATTCTTCCCTGGAAAATCCATGGACAGAGGAGCCTGGCGGGCTATAGTCCACAGGGTTGCAAAGAGTTGGACACAGCTAAGTCACTGAGCACACACACACTTCATGGACCCATAACTAAAGTTCAACAAAGATCAGCATCATCAACTTATTTAATTTATTCTTCCTTTTTCCAACATTTTGTGCAGGAGGGCGTGGCTAGAGTAACACCAATTTATTATTTCGCCTGCAAATACTTGAGTCTGTACATCAGAGAAAAAATTTATACAATCTCGACACCATTATCACATCTGAAAAAATTAACAAAAGTTCTTGGATANAGAGTGGCTAGGAAACAGTAGCTGTAGAAGTGATAATAAATAACAAGATATTAGATAGACTTTGACAGTGATTTTCGATAGATTTAATAACCTGACAGTTTGGATGGGAGAAAAATTAACGATTCTGACCAAGCAACTAGGAAAATGGGACTGCCATTCACAGAGATGAGGAAGAATATGGGAGAAGCAGATTTGGTGGGAGAAGATATAGAATTGAGTTTAAAATATGCTAGTTATGAACTATATATTAAATACCCAAGTGAGGATATTGATTAGGAGGAAGATACGTGAGGGAAAAGGTGAAAGTTCATGGAAAAAGTCTCGGTCAGAAAAAGAAGTTTTAGAGTAACTAGTATGCAGATTTTATCGCAAGTCATGAGTATGAATGGGATCACCTACAGTGAGTTGAATACAGACAGAAAAGAGAGGTGGTCCCTCTGGTATGCTAACATTTACAGGTCAAAGAGGTATGGAAAAATCAGCAAAGGAGGCTGAGAAATAATAGGAAAAAGGCCAGAAAAGCATAGTATCTACAGGCAAGCACAGAAAGTGTTTCAAGTACAAGGGAGCAATCATCTACATCAAATGCCACTGACAGGTCAAGCCCTAAGTCCTGAGAATTCATCACTGGATTTAGCATGTGAGAGTCTCTGGTCTCCTTGACAAATGTAGTTTTGGCAGAGTAACGGGCATGAAAATCTGACCATGATGTGTTCCAAAGGAAATGGCAGAACAGAAATTGGAGACTTTCACTATAGAAGCAACAGTCCATTAAACTCCATTTTAGTGTGATACGAAGACTGCTATTCAGAACTAGTGTTGTCTGCCAGATAATTAGGGATCTAAGCCAAAAGGAAAAGCATTAACAGTAGCTGCTTATGGCAAATGAGGAATTTAAATGCCCATGAATTTTCTGACAATTTTGTTTGGGGCAGACTCTTGAGAGTCTCTTGGACTGCAAGGAGATCAAAACAGTCAATCCTAAAGGAAATCAACCTTGAATATTTATTAGAAGGACTGATGCTAAAGCTGAAGCTCCAATACTTTGGCCACTTGATATGAAGAGCTAACTCATTGGAAAAGACCCCGATGCTGGGAAAGAGTGAAGGCAAAAGGAGAGGGAACAACAGAGGATGAGATGGTTAGATGGCATCACCGACTCAAAAGACATGAATTTGAGCAAACTCCAGGAGACAGTTGAGAAGAATAGAGGAGCCTGGTGTGCTGCGATCAATAGGGTTGCAAAGAGTCAGACATGACTTAGCAACTGAACAACAATGGGTGTTATGCCATTCTACTCACATTNTAGATGGCATCACCGACTCAAAAGACATGAATTTGAGCAAACTCCAGGAGACAGTTGAGAAGAATAGAGGAGCCTGGTGTGCTGCGATCAATAGGGTTGCAAAGAGTCAGACATGACTTAGCAACTGAACAACAATGGGTGTTATGCCATTCTACTCACATTCAAAAATGTACCTGTTTTTTAGATTTACTTTTTGATAAAACTCTTTTTTGATTATGCATACATGCATTAAATGTGCTGCAATGTGTATATGCAACACATATACAATCCCAAATTACAAACAGATTTTGCTTTAGAACTCTGTTTTTCTAAAACAAAGTCAATACTTTGGAATATTTTGGAATTCTATAACAAAATAATGAAAATAACTGTTCTATTTCTAAGCTATCAAAAGTTAATTCAATCCATAAAAATAGCTGATTTGCATGCCTGAGTACACATAGTTTGAATGGCACTTCCGATGGAGATTGGGCATGTGAGTCAATGTTTGGAGCACTGACTAGAGTCAGCACTGTGCCAGGACAGAAGGACATGAGCAAAACCCAGACGTGGATTTTTCTACTTGACTGTTAACATCAAGAGAGCAACAGTTAAGTAGAAAAGAGATGATCACCCAAATAAGGAAAACTCCAAGTGTAATGAGTATTACGATGATAAGGGCACTGTTGTCCTATGAGAGGAAGTAATAGTAGAATTTTACCCAATAGAGAGACCAGCAAAGTCAAGGGTGATTAAAATGAACCAAGGTTAAAAAGACAAGTAACCATGAGATGCATAAATTTCTCCCCAGGTACCCTAAAGAGAGTTCTTTCCCTCATAAGGCATCTCCCAGCTCTAAACCAACGGTAATAATGAGCATAGTTGCGGACAGAAGGTCCTGATGGGACTGCAGGGTCAAAGGCAGGATTTCTAAAAACACATTTCCCCAGACTTCTTCCTTTAGAACCCTCAAGCTTCTACTGAATCAAATTACCTAGGAATGAGGCCTGGGAATATGCATTTGAAACAAGCTTCCAGGGCTCCAGCTGCATACTGCAGTATGAGAATGGCTCGCCAAGACAACAGAGGCTTGGAATCCTTGGTGACAGTCTCATAGCTCCAGCAGAATCTCCAGTGTTAGCGAGAGAGGGCGCCTTTGGCCAAGGTTAAGAACACACCCATGGGCTCAGGTAGCAAGAGAAAGGGATCTGATGGTGGGTGGGGAGCGATGTGAGAGGGTGGGTGGTTGGGATGAAGGGTAAGCAGGGGTGGGACAAGGTCAGAGACACTACAAGCAAGCATGCTAGAGCCAGTGTGCACTCCTGGCAGTGGAATTATTTACTAAGTAAAAGGCAGCAGAGCACAGCAACCGAGAACCCGGGCACAGGAGTCAGGCAGTCTTGGGTTTAATCCAAACTCTGATACTTATTAGCCATGTGAGCTTGGACATTAACCTCTCTATGTCTTAGTCTTCTCATTTGTAAAATCATAATAATACAAAATCTACCTCATGAAATATTTACTTTTAGAGAATGTTGGGAGGATTAAATACCATAACACAGTAGTTACTATCAACAAAGTACTGTGACCCATTAGAGACTTTTACAGATCTTCTGTTTGTTCTTAGAACAATCTTCCATAAAAGGCATTACCTGCAATCTTCTCAACTTCGTATTCTAGCCCTGACCTCTCCCCAGAGCTCCAGAATCATGTAAATTTGATGCCCATTCAGCATCTCTCCTTGCCTGCCTAACAGGCATCTCAAGCCCAACATGTTCAAAATACAGCTCAATTCTCCACACTTTCCTTGTTCACCTGCCACTCCCCCCAGCTGGCTGATTTAAATAAACAGCATTCTCATTCACCCAGTCAACAAGCCCCAAAGCTGAGAAGTCTTAATTTCTCTCTTTTCCTCATGTTCCACATCTAATGTCTTAACCAGTTCCTGCAGGTTCTCCTTTTAGAACGGATCCCCAAACCAGCCACTCTTGCCATGCTCACTGCTGCCACACTCTCTCGTCTGGAAGTCCTCCCCCAGGGCTACTTGATCTACTCCAAGAGCCTCGTGACTGTTTTCTCTTCTTCCACTCTAATTCTCTACAGTCCAGTCTCCACACTGCAGAGATTTTTTTAATAACAAATCAAGTTGGGGAGGTGATGAAAATGTTCTCAAATCTATTGTGGTAATGGTTTTGCAGCTCTGTGAATATACTAAAAATCACTAAATGGTATGTGTTAAATGGACGAGTTGTATAATATATGACTTAGCAATCATCTGTTTAAAAACTAAATCAGCAATTCTGAAACTGCTATGCACACTATGAGCCACTCACCAAATATGTAAATGGATGGTGACTGATGGGAGCCAGCTTTCTCACTGATAAAGAGTGGACGTTACAGCTAACCAAGAGGGGCCAGGTGGTACTGCATCAGAACCTGATATTCCAGTATAATCCATGTCGGTTATTTCTCAGCCCTCAGTGAAACAAGCAGGCAGTGCTATACGATGCTATGCGCTTGAAATAACTGAAGAAGAAAACCCCTTTCCTAGCAGAAGTGCTGACCAAGGGGCAAGCAGCAGCAAGATTTGGAGAAAAGGAGTAAGTTTCTGGATCAAGCCTGGTGGATTTTTGCCCTCAAGGAGCTTAAGGTCTTGAAAAGCATGAAACAAATGGCTAATGACAATTCTATGATCATAGAAGATGAACACTTCATCTAGCTTTAGGGTACTAGGGAAGGTTTCCTGGAGGTGGTGAAACTAAGTTGAGAAGGCAGAATTAGATGACAAAGAGAAGGAAATAACAGGAAAAAGGATGGGAGGCACCAAGGCAGAGCAGCATATGCGGCGACCTGCTTGGCGAACTGCGAGTGATTAAGTAACTCTGAGAGTAGATGCCAAGTAGAAACCATGGAATAGGTGTGGCTGCCGAGGATGGCAAGGGTCAGCTCAGAAATGAAGAATGTGCACTGCCTCTTGCAGAACTGCACTGCCACTAGCCACCTGTGGCTGTTTAAATTCAAATTAAGTAAAATTAAAAATTCACTGTGTTGCATCAGTTATATTTCAAGTGTACAGTACCCACACATGACTAATGGCTACCAGACGAGTTAGCACAGAACATTTCCATGCTCTTGGACAGCACTGTAGAAGGGAAGAGCCACTGAAGATTTTTATCCAGGAGCATAACATACTCAGACCTGTACTTCAGAAAAATCCCTTTGGTCGCAAAAACGAGATTGGATTGGTGGGGAGCAGGCTAGAGTTTTCCTAATGAGATCCAGGAAGAAAGTAAGACCTTATACTACAGCACTGATTTGTTTTAAATGTCTGCTTATTAAAAGAAATTGAAACATTTTAATAGTTTGATGTGAACAGGGGTGAAAAACTATGTCCATCTAAGCCAGACCAGCATAGGAACTTGAGCATCACTACAGGAGTTTCTGTCGTTTGTGCAAGCTCGTGGAGCATCTTATTAGAAAGCAATGTGCTGCACCTAGTCAGCTTCTTAGCAGCAGGGACAGTCAAGAGGTATCCAAGGCAACAGCCTCCAAAGTATATGTAAAAATGTCTGTGTGTGAAAGAGAGAGACTGACTGTGTATATGTTCTACTGGCCATTTGTTAGATCTCAAGAATTCATGCTGTTGTCTGGTTCCCTGATGTCCCCCAGGCTCCTCTAACTCACATAACCTTGCTAACTTCCTCCCCAAATCTTCCTTTTGTGTTTTGACCAAAGGTACCTAACTCAAGCCAGAAAGAAAACCAACCACTCCCTTCCTCAGCACCCCCACATTCAAAATGTACCAAGCCCGTCTTCACCCCCAAGATCCCTCAAGCATCTCAGTCCAAACATGGAGACACTCAACTCACGATTTCTCCCCCTAGACCTGCTCCTCTTCCCCTCTGCTCTGCTGACAGTCCATCACGGATGCAATTCTTGCTCACATTCTGGATCTCAAGCCTCAGTCCAATGAGAGGAGGAAACTATTCACATCAAAGTTTGGAAGTATGGAGTTGGAAATACTCAAGCTTTTAATCTGTACTAACCTGAGTTAGAACTGCTGAAGGGTTTACCTTAAATGCTTGAATGGAAATGGAATTTAATCCCAACCTAGAAGCCACTGAAAACTGGCAGGCTGCCCAGGCCATCAGACAGACTCTGGAAACGTGCCAACACTGAGACTCTGCAGTTCCATAAGATTATGTGTTAATTTTCAATTACTCTGCTCTTCTGTCTTTCAAGGAAAAAAAAAAATTGGAGAAAAAATAATTCCTGAGTTGCCTTGGAGAGGTTGTCACGAAGAATTCATACAAGGTAGCTGTTTCAGGGCAATGCCGAAAACCTCATTAGTTTTTGCTTTCCACCAAAATCTATTTTTCTCATTTCACAGAAAGAGAGAATCAGTGGCCCGAATCCACACATGCACAGCGTCTGCCTTGACCAATTTCATTCTGTCTCTCTTCTCAGTTTCCCCACATCTCTTTTGTTTTCAGTCTGAAAAGGCAGCCTTCTGTGGCTTCTGTCACTCCAGTTTTCTGTGGATAACAAGATAAGCTCTGTATCTTGGCACCCGGTCAGAAAGCCATTTTAAAACCAGTATAGGACAACTCACCTCTTAACTTGGTCATGTTTCTATAGCCCAGAAGTACTACTTATACTGCGGCACCTCCTGGCCTTTAAAAACTGCTTCTCCTTGTGAAGTATGGGTTAAAGTAAAAAAGGCTCCAATAAGATCTTGCCTTTATTTAAGGTCCCTTGCAACTTGTGATTTACTCAGGATCTGTGGCTCTTGTATTTACCTGTTCACCACTCAAAGTGGGTGCTATGTCCCACACAATCATCTCCATAAACTGAACAGAATAGCAAGGATTATTTAACTCTTGAGAAAAATTAAGGGGGCAAAGGAACAAAGGTCTCCTGAAACACATCCATGCAAATGGAGGTGTGATGTAATATACTTCCACGTGTACTTTTTTCAGAAACCACCTGAAAAAGAAGTTTATAATGACATGTCTCCTCAGCAGCCCCACCTTCTCCAGGGAAGTAGACTCACCCTTGTTTGTGAATTGACCCCTACCCATTCAACCATGTTATTCTAGGTGGGGCCACTGAACAGAAAACACAGGGGTGGGTAACATGACCCAAGATGGATCCAATGTAACTTCCATTGAAAGTTTTCAAACTAGATCCACGTAGAGTAATGAGGTTACGAAATGTGAACACACAGGTCTCCTGGCTTTGATCCCTGCTGCGTGGAATGACAGTTACATTAGGGAAGAAGGAGCAGATGTGCAGTAGACAGGAGCGAGGAGGCGATGGGTGGGGGAAACACCTACACCAGTTAAGAGTTTCCCTTGCTCTGTCTGCCCAGGGGCCCAGCCACTACCCCCTGTTCTGCCCACAGCCTGGTTACGAAAACAAAAAAATCTTCTTGTTTTCCCTAAGCCAATTCAAACTGAGCTTCTATTATTTGTAGCCAAGAGTTATGACTAAAATAGAAACGAATACTGGGAGTGGGGTATAACGCTGATTGGAACTAGCTGAGTCAAGGAGAAGTGTCAATGGTAGCAAAACTCTCCATCCAGGGAGGGAATATGTCAACCTTTGCTACATGGCTACAGAGCAAGGCCACTGGTTAAACTGTAATCTCTGGGATCCTAGGACTTGGATCTTGTGCCCCTCTGGCTGGAGCCCCAGGCACTTTGAGAGGAATAACAGGATGCAGCAGGGCTTTCCTGAAGTCTTTAATATGATGTTCCAAGAGAAAGAGACACGTTGTCTGGAAGCCAGTGGCCTCAGCCCACCAAGGTGAGGGGATTAGGACAAGTTGGGTTTTTATGGGAGTTATATTGTTCCAGAAACCACAGGCATAAATCTCAGCTCTGGCAGGGTAAGGCAAGGGCAGGTGCCCAGTTATGTAGACATTCTGAGGCTGTAAGTGCTTCTTACACAGACTATGAGCCATCATTCTGTATTTTCCCCGACAGAGCCTTCCCATTCCTGGGTGGGCTTTCCTCCGGGTTTCTCAATTGGCTTAGGTTTTAGTTCTCTCCAGTCTGGAAAAATCAGTTACCACTCAGCCATCTGCTTTGCTGCTTCCAAAATGTTCTTGCTATTGTTTCCTCGCCCATTTTTCTCTGTTGTTGTGGGCTTCTACTAAAAAAAAAAACCTCTTAACTGTCATTTTCATGGTGTTTCAGGAGGAAATGGGCAGATATGGCTTAATATGTCCTATTTCCTGTGACTTTCCTTCTCCCTACTTCTCTAAATTACAATTATCCTATTTCCAGATATCTGCTGTTACAGACTTGTGAGTTGTAGTTGTAGCTGTGAGTTGTAAACATGTGAGTGTTCTTAAAACTTCTCATTTGGTCCATGGTAGACTAGGTTAATGAATCACAAAAGAGCTGATGCTGACGAATGGACATGGCCCAGAAATCCGGGACCCCGTGCTGTCTGCAGGAGGTGGATAAGACCTCCGGGAAAGGGGAGTGCACACCCGTAGTCGTATTGCTGCACTGTGTCAGGAAGGAAAGCTCGTAAGGAGGGAAGTGTGTGTGTGTGTGTGTGTGCGCGTGCGTGCGCGCACACCTCTGTGCTGGGCAGCAAAACAGCACTCTGCCAACAACCGCTGGTATTTTTCTTTTATATTTACAGGATCTCTGCTGCTCTTGATAGGACAACCTTCTTTAGGGGAAATGCTCCACCCTCAATTCTCCTGATACAGGTCTGAGAGTTTGGCTTATCACACACACACAAACACACACACACACACACACACACACACACACACACACACACACACAAGGATAGGCAGTAATGCCATCTAGGACAACAAGAATCCTTTCCTGGAGTCTTCTAATCCAAGAGAGGAAAGGCACGACCTCTCGAGTGACAAGGCTGAGGATGTGAGTTGGAAGCCACTGGCACCTTGAGCAGTGGCTGTGCTATAGGAGGAGGGAACGAAGACCACACTCTGAGAGCAGCCAGGAGATGGAGAAGCCAAGGGTGGACATCTCGGTGGCAGTTCAGTTTCTGCTCTTCCCTTTCTTCTTTTTGTTGGGCTGTGCGGGTCTTTGTTGCAGTGCATTCCAGGGGCTTCTCCAGCTGCAGTGTGAGGGCTACTCTATCTACTATGTGCAGGCTTAGATGCCCCATGGCATGTGCGATCTTAGTTCCCCAATCAGAGGTCAAGTCTACATCCCCTGCACTGGAAGATGGACTCTCAATCCCAAGGTTGTACACAAGACTTTTACAATGTTTTCATCTGGCTTAACTGGGTTTGTGCTTTTTAAAGTTCGATTTTAATACTTGGAGTTAAAAGAGTTAAAACTACTGTAACCAAACAAATGCACAAAGTCAAAAGTTTCATCCTGTACAGGATGCTTGGGACTGGTGCATGGGGATGATCCAGAGAGTTGATATGGGGTGGGAGGTGGCGGGGGGCGGTTCAAGATTAGGAACTCATGTACACCTGAGATGGAAAAAAAATTTAAATTTAAAATTAAAAAAAAAAAAGTTTCATCCTGGAGGTTTTTGTTGATGTCAAAGTTATATGAAATGCCGACAGAATTGTAAACATTTTTATGTGTATAAATAATTAAAGTCAAAGCTTTAGAATACATTAAAAATATCAGCATCATTTTTCATACTGGTTTGAATGTAAGGTATGACTTAAAATAGTACAACAATGCAGACCGTAATAATGTAATCACATTCTGAACCTTGGGGAAATAGAGGGGCAGAAGCAAGCCTCAGAGGAAATTAACTAGCAGAGGGGCAATTTAAGTCTGTTTTAAAGTTCTGAAAGTTTGTTTGTTTTTAAGTATACTGTTCTGATTCTTTAACAGAAGCACATTTCTAGAAACTACTCTGTCTCAGACAAAGATGAAATTTCTTTTCAAATATAGACATGTCAATGTGAGAATATTAGAAGAATATTACCGAGGGCAAATCCCTAGAGGGGAATCTTTCAGGTACATAATTTACAGTTTCTCACATGATTGTTAGCATCTCAGCCCTTTATAAGTTTTTCTTCTGTAAAAAGTAACCATTACATTTGAGACCATCTTTTATTGGGCTAATGAAATATTTTTTTCACCACTGGGGCTGTGACTATTTTTACATGCATGGCCTATCAGAAAGGTAGAAATTGGAACTCTTAACTTTTTCCTGGGGCGTTTTTGATACCGTGTATGTTCTCGTCTGACTCAGTGATTTATGTCTTATGCTGAGTTCCAAAGAAAACCTCATTCTGGAGAGTAGCCTTATGCCCCCCGAGGATTCTTTGCCCTGGCAGAGGGAGGATCTATGACTGGGATGACGTGTCAGGCTCCTGGCTTTTATCAGACTCTGGAGACACAGGTCTGACGACATTCAGAGGAAAAACAAACACTGATGAGTCCTTGAGCAAGTAAACAGGGTACTATCTGAAATTTATACGGTTTAGTAACTGGGGCCAGGAAGAGCCAGATCTATGAGTTATGCAGTTAATGTCTGTATGTTATATCATCATTTCATCCTGAAATGAAATCTCCTAAACTTCTGAGGACAATATTGCTGGACAGGGGCATCTTGCTCCCATGCAGCCTCTCTAACAACTACTCTCCATGGTAAGTCACAGAGCTCAGCCTTTGCTGCAGTCTCTTAGGGCTCTAGCCTCACTTGTCCTGCTGGTCAGCCCCTGGAGAGTCTGTGACTGCCACCGCTAGCACTGACGAAGCCTACCCAGAAAGAGATGCTAGCTGAACTGCTGACTTCAAAATATTCACCCAGGTTATACAATATTATCTGAAACAACTTTCAGAAATCGTAGATATTTTGTGATTGACAATGGCAGCTGGCCATTGACTACTGAGTTGTTGACTACTGTTCTGCTTTATGCAGAAACATCAAGCTTAAGGTTAGCAGTCCTTCTAGAGAGGAGCTGTGGTGATTATTACTCCCAACTCCCTTCTTTCAGCCTGCTCAAGCAATGAAATATCATCCAGAAAAATGTACTCCCTCCAACAGACTCTAGCAACTACATTCAGCTGTGGGTCCCTAAATGCACAGTGCCCTTGGTCACCATACACTTAGGGCCCTCAGGGAGTCAGATGACAAAGTAGTAAATGAAGAGAACTCAAGTGGAGTGAAGTCCTTATAAATGGCGTTGCTAAAACATAAAACCTGGACTTGACTTCTCTGGTAGCTAAGATGGTAAAGGATCTGCCTGTAATATAGGAGAACTGGGTTTGATCCCTGGGTGAGGAAGATCCCCTGGAGTAGGGAATGGCAACCCACTCCAGAATTCTTATCTGGAAAATTCCACGGACAGAGGAGCCTGGCAGGCTACAGTTCATGGGGTTGCAAAGAGTCGGATACGACTGAGCGACTAACAAAACATAAAACCCACAAGCTGACTTCTTTCAATAATCTACCTTGTCTTCTGAGTTTTGAAACAGAAACATTCCTGAGTTGATATTTAGATTCTGGGTCTGGCTCTGAATGTTATGAGTGTTTACCATAAAAAGCTAAGGCCAGCAAGGGTGACTGTAAAACAGGCAGGTGGGAGAGCTTCTACTGCCTTGTATTCTTTCATGAGCCTTCTGTTCCTCTTAGAGAGGGCATTCTCTGTAAATCAGCCCCTCCTCCCCACCTGTTCTCTCAGTTCACTTCCTAAATAACAAGGCCAGTATCTTACATCCTCGCATACACACCTCATAATGTAGATACTATTACTGTCCTCATTCTACAGATAAATCAACCAAGATAAGAATCTTGTGCAAGGTCAGGTGAGAGCCAGGATTCAAACACAAAGTCAAAGGGCTCAGAAATCTGGGCACAGTTGAGACTGCTCATACCACTCAATTTTGCCCCAGAGAAGCAGTGTAGTTACTGTCCTGCTGGAGCGTCCCAACAAGACTGCAGACAAGCACTGTCATCTGGTCAGGGTGCCGAGTGTCCATGTGGGTAACACTGTATCAGCAAGTCACTCTGATTTGTTTAGTCCCTAAATCCTCTACTGCAGGGTGGCAGATTCCTATGGTTTACTCCTTCGTTTCTTTCTAGGGCTATTTCCCAAATTTGCTTGATGATAAGAATCACCTGGAATACTTGCTAACCATGTGGCTTCCCAGGATCTTAGGGTCCACTGGGTCTGAGAAATGTGTGATCCCAGAAATGTGTATGTTTAGCAAGTGACCCAGCTGATGCTTCTCATCACTCCAGGCTGGGAAACACTGCTCAGGGAGTTTTACCCAATGTGAACAAACATAATTGCTCTTAAGTGTTAGTATCTTAAGTATTATATATATAAAGTCAAAGCATTATTATGTAGATGACATTTCTATAGTCAAATCAATCCAAAGCAATCAGTATACACAGTTTTCTTCAGGTTTACAGTACAAAGTACTCTTCTTCAGGAAGGACTTGGGGAGTTGGTGGGAATATCTTCAAATTTTTTTTTATTTTTTTTTTGAGCAATGACTGCTAGAAAGAATTCTTTATTGGTGTGCCCTTGAGAAATTTTCTGCATTGCTCTGGTGAGGGAACAGCTTAAATCAGATGGGAAGTCAACCATTTCATACAGCTCTTTCAAGTCCCGCCTAAGAGAATTTTGGAGAAGAGTAATGAAATAAAGAGGAGAAAGGAGTATACTGTTCTAGTGCCTTGAAGGACTCTAAGGAAAGTCCTTGTATAATTAAGAGAGAAACTCAGGCTTTTCAACTTAGATGCTTATAAATTCTATACAGAATGATGTAGGAGAACATAAGGAATTAGCTCAATTTATGCAGTCCAATCAGAAAGCAGAAATGATCTTTGACTCTCCAAGAACTTTAATGCAAAACTGTTGAAATTCATGCTCATCAAAATATTGTTTAATGTTAAAAAAATAAAGATATCTCAAACAAGCCTAATCCACTTTGACACCACGTTCAGTGGTTGTCACAAAGCGACAGTATCCACCTCAGGCACCACTCAAAAGCAGACTCCTTCAGTTGCTGTATTTATAAGTTAGTAGGGAAAAAAAAACAGGAGGATAAAACATAGAAGATAATATAAAAAGACAGTCAGAGGAAGAGAAGGAAAGCCAGTCCTTTCTGCCCTGTGGAACACTCTGCTTCTCAGGGCAGTGGTCAGAAGCCAGCTCCCAGCGGGGACTGAGGCCCAAGCATCACATACCTCTTGGTGGGCGTGGGCGCCCCAGAGGACAAGTGGCTCACCATGGTGTCATTCAGGTTCGTTGGAGGGCGAGGAGGACTGGAAGAAAAGACATTGACATTATATTAATAACTACCAGTGAAATGAGGGGAAACAAATGGAAAAGTGATAAGGGCAAAGGACCAACTACTAATACTGCTCCTGATATGCACAGAGGGATCCATGAGGAATGGGGCTAGAAATCAGTACTTTCAGCCTAAGTAAACTTAGCAAGAAGGTCAAAGCCAAAGGACCCTAGAGCCACTTACCCAATAGGAACAGCAAATTGTACCCGTGTGGCTGAAAGTTAAAGTGTTAGTTGCTCAGTCGTGTCTGACTCTTTGAGACCCCAAGGACTGTAGCCCACCAGGTTTCTCTGTCCATGGGATTTCCCAGGCAAGAATACTGGAGTGGGTAGCCATTCCCTTCTCTAGGGGATCTTCCTGGGGTCAAACCCTGGGTCTTCTACATTGTAGGCAGATTCTTTACCATCCGAGCCATCAGGGATGTAACTCTGGTGGCTCTTGTTTCATAGTTTAGCACACAAGAATCTGAATTCTGCATTCCAGGAAGGCATTTACAGGAACACTAGATGTGTGGCATTTCTGGTGTATTCAAAGGTTACAGCAGCAACATGCCTGCTTTTCCTGCGATTTGGTTAAAGTTCACTGTCTTCCCTCAGATTTAGTTTGTATACAATTTACTGAAACAATTAAATTGTTAAATACTAAGTTCTTTTATCAATCCTTTCCTAGAGTATTAACAATGAGGCCATATCTGTAATCCAAATTTAAATTTGAAGGCAAGCATTTTTGATAACTTGTCTTTATTGGTCAGTTTTCTGGACTCAAGGTTTCTTTCTTCCTCCTGTGAGTCTTGAATGAATGATTCCAAACTTACCAAAAAGAATCTGTGATTCTGCCTTTCAGCCATTCTTCAGCCCCTCTCCTTACCCACAAAGTTCAGTTACAAAGGGCTTCTGTCTTACACTTGGAACCACATGACTATTGCTAAATATTCCTCCTGGGAAATCACTCACTTCCTCTTCTAAACTGAAAGAAGTATTTTTCAGAGAAATCTGTCCATCAGCAGCAGAAATGTGAGGCAGAGAAGTCCTTCTCTCATATTTAGGTGTTTGAGAATGACCTCCTGGCTCCTCCTTATCTCTTAATAGCTGAGTTAATTATGAAATTGTTTTTTAGAGGTTATATTTAGCAAGTCCTAGTGAATACATATATGCGTGCATGCATGTTAAGTTGCTTCAGTCGTGTTTGACTCTTTGCGACCTTATGGACTGTAGCCCACCAGGCTCCTCTGTCTATGCAATTCTCCAGGCAATAATACTGGAGTGGGTTGCCATTTCCTTCTCCAGGGGATCTTCCCAACTTAGGGATCGAACCTGTGTCTCTTACATCTCCTACATTACATTGGCAGGCAGGTTCTTTACCACTAGCATCCTAGGAAACCCCGTATATTTTGGCCACACCATGTTGTATGCGGGATCTCAGTTCCTCGACCAGGTATGGAAACTGCATCCCCTGCATTGGAAGTGTGGAGTCGTAACCACTGGACTGCCAGGAAAGCCCCTACCTTAGTGAGTATTAAAGGACCAGAGCATTATTATTTTTGCAGGTTTCATAGGACGTTCAAACACAGGCTCAAGGGAAAAGTCTCAGGTAGATCCAACGTACTGAGAGATGGGTGGGTCTACCTCTACACTTCTTTTTTAAAAACCAACTTCATTTCTGGATAGGGAAATATTTTTAATGATTTTTCATTTAATGGAGAGGATCAAAGATGGAAAGTAATTTGCAGGGAACAGATTTAGGTCTCTTGGTTTTTAAGCCACAGCACTATGCTTATTGTCACACATTTCTTCCTTTGCATGGCAAAGTAAGACATTCAGAACTGAAATATGCCTTTTGAGGCTGGAGTTCGATTCCACATTATTTATCTCACCATCTACTTTCCAGGCAGATATCCAGTTTTGCCCCCAAATTTCAAGCCTGTTAATGGTAGTGCTGTATTGAGTTATAATCCATTGTTTTAGGCTGGTTATTAATGGAAGTGAAGATGAAAATTAGCTTCATTTTACCCCAAACTTATATTCTTGTGATTCTTTTAAATCTATTGTCCAAAGGGGATGAGGAGACAATTCCTGCGACTGAAGCAAGTCCAGCACGATAGCTTTTCATTCTTGAAGGCATCAGAAGCATTTTGGTCCTGCAAACACAATGTGCTTTGCCTCTTTAATATACTATTATTGGCAACCCATTTTCAATATAGATAAGGACATGTTCATGTTGCTTTCAGAACTTATGCAGTTACCCAGTATATTTCAATATCGAAGATACTACTGCATTCAATTTCCTTTCTGACATTCTTTGAGGAAAAATGACAATAGGAAAAAAAAAAAAAAAGTTTGTTTTAATTCCCCAAACATGGATCCACATGACAAAACTCATGATTTGTAGCATTCTGTTTGGTCTGATATCACAGAAGTTTTTTTTTTTTTAATAATTACCTTTATCTCTTGGTAGATATCATGATCAATTATTATCTTAAAGCACACATAGCAAAGCTTCTCTAATATTCAAAACCAGACAGTAAGGATTAGATTGTAAATTAATCAGAACTGCCCACAAATTTCATACCCTTTTTGAACTCCTAACATGTTTTGCTAGGGAAATAGGTATGTGTTTATAACCCAAGATCGAAGAGGCATCTGAAAACTTAAAGGGGGTCTTGACTGTAGAATCTACCACTAGACCCACCAAGAAAGCCAACAGCTTAGATGTGGTCTCAGGAGATGTAATACATCAAAAATTACTCCCAGTTTCAAAGAAAAAAATTGTCATAGTTCTTGCAAGACAAAACTGAAAAGAATGCTTCTTTTAGGTGTGTTAGACATTAATGGTGCCAGTTATAGAAACTTACTTACAAAGTAAGAGAACTGACACAACTCACCAGATCAGTTGTGTTGATCTTTACCTTCAAAACTTACTGAATACCTTGAAGCAAAGCCCACCAGATGTTCTATATCTTCCTCTGGTGAAGATATCAGCAAGGACTTTCAGACACTAACGAATTCTGTGATATCCAAGTGACCATCAACTATCACTCAGTACTGTGATTTGAGGGGTTCCATCTTTGTTAACAAGACAGGCCAATTTTTTGGAGATAGAAATAGATGAACGATCTAGATAAAAGTTAATCTGCTAGTCGGAAGAGGTGGATATGAAAAGAAGACTTAGAATTTAATTGTTTCCTTAATATATATATTTTTAGAATTTGTTAAGTATTATTATTATTATTATTTTTGGCCGTGAGGCAAGGCTTGTGGGATCTTAGTTCCTTGATTAAGGATTGAATGTAGGCTCGTGGCAGTGAAAAGCACACAGTCCTAACCACTGGACCACCAGGGCATACCCGATATAATTTGTTAATTCTTAATCAAAAGGAAAGGGGCATACCTACTGGGTACCTACTCATATAAGATAAGGAAGACTATCTTTATCTTAATGACCTAACTATATGTATATGTATGTATGTGTGTCTCATCACACACAACATCATCACAAATGCAAACTATTGGGAGCAACAATTCAAGTATACACAAGTGTTGAGAATTCAACAGATGAGGATCTGTTGTTATCCCTGCCTGGAAGAATAATGGGTTAACAGTTTTCAGGTAAAGTTATACTGAGGCGAGAGTTTTCCAGATATAGAAAGAAAAGTAACCAAGACAGAAGAAATGGTAAGGAAAAAGGTACAAAAATCCCAACGTACATGGCATACTTGGGTCTCTGATTTATTTGGCTAGACTCAAAGGCCCTGGGAGGGGAGTAGCCAAAGATGCATCTGACAGGGAGATTAGGGCCAGAGTTTAATGATATCTGTTCTATCACAAGCTAAGAAGTTTGGACTTTATACTGTAGGCAGTAGGGGAGGCACTAAACATTTTTAAGCCAAGGATGACATGACTATAGTAAGGGTTTGAAACGGTAATTCCAGAAGCTTGTAAAATACTGGTTTTCATCTGGGTGAACACAGGAATCATCAGGGAAGCTTTCTGTGCTGATACTCAAGCTGTACCTTCACTTTAGTGAATCTGAATCTTCAGGGGCAAGGGGCTTCTTTCTAATGCACACCCCCATTAAAAAATCATTTATGTGAAGAGGTTTGGAAGGTGAAAGGAATGGAAGCTGGGACCTCAATGAAGAGATTATGGCAACTGTCCAGATCAGCGATTACAAGGGGGGACATGGGTAGTTAAGATGGGGAAGAGACAGAGAGAAAACATCGTGGAGGTAACGCAGATAAGATGTGGTGACAGATTAAGTGCATGTGGTCAGTGAATAAAGAATACCTGAGATTTACCTTGACTAGTGGATGGATGCTGCTGCTAAGTCGCTTCAGTCGCGTCCGAACCTGTGCAACCCCACAGACAGCAGCCCACCAGGCTCCCCCGTCCCTGGGATTCTCCAGGCAAGAACACTGGAGTGGGTTGCCATTTCCTTCTCCACTGGGTGGACAGTGGTAACATATCCAAACTAGGAATCACAAGAGTAGGAAACAGGATTTGGTATTGGACTGGTGGGGGCAGGGAGAATGAGCAGGAAGGTAAAGATGAATAGATTTCAGTGGGGAAGTTGTTGAATCTGAAGTGGCATTGATAAGTATAGGTAAATGATATCTTACCTGTATCTTGCAAGCAGTCAGAAATAGGAGAATGGAACCCATGTGAAAATATCAAGTTTGAAAACATTTGAGTGTCATCATTTAAACTGTAGCTGTTCTTTTGAGTACTCTGATCATTATAAAGGTACATTTTATTTTTTTAGGTGGAGCAGGATAAGTTTGGGGAAATATCCAGTAATAGGGGGGCTTAGATAACAAGTATAGAGCTTCTGGTTACTGGTTAGACAACACTCCTACTAGAAAGTAAAAATTAACTTACTGTATAAGTCAGTTTTATGTTACTTCTCCTATGACCAGACCACTCCAATTCATTCTAGTGGATACTGTGAAATGTAGACTAGCTTGAAATTAAAATTACTATAGAATCTCTCGTAAGATTTTTAAAGCCAGGAATAGATGAAGAATAGTTCATCATGCCTTTAAAATCTTCCAGGACAAATTATACTTAACTGTGTATTTCTTTCTTTATCAAATATTTTTTTTGTCTCTACAAAGTGGTAGGTACTGTGCCAACTGCTGAGGATAAAAATTAAAAGGACAGAAACTTAAATCTCATGAAGAATAAAAATACAGAAAAAATAATTATAATATAGTACAATAAGTATTTAATAAAAGTAAGAAAAACTGCAACATGCTATGGGGAAATACTGAGATCAGTTCACCTTATAAAGAAAAATAAAATTTCAGTGTACTAAAGAACTAAATATAAATGTTTATATAAAGCAGAGGCAAACATACAGGTCTATGGATAGAGAGGATTTTCTAAGTTCAAAAGCAATGGAAAAATTAGCAAGAAAAAGATGGATGAATTCTAGTGATCAAAAAGTCATTTGGGGTGCTCGCTTCGGCAGCACATATACTAAAATTGGAACGATACAGAGAAGATTAGCATGGCCCCTGCGCAAGGATGACACGCAAATTCGTGAAGCGTTCCATATTTTTCTAAAAAAATAAAAATTAATTAAAAAAAAAAAAAAAGTCATTTGGGGAACTATTTCAACAAATGTGACAGAGCAGGAATTAACAGCCTTAACATACAAGGGATTCACACAAACTGATAAGAAAACTATTAAGACTTCAATCAGACAAATGGTCAAAGTGAAAACACACCATTAAAAAGAAGAAACACAAAGAAAAATATAATACTTTAATTATGAAAAGCAAAGAAATTTGCTAACATCACAGACCATTTTCCCTTGTAAAAAATAACAATATTTTTAAAATTTAAGGTAATCTTAAAGCTAGAGAGGCTTTTATGACAAGGCCCTTAACTGACTATTTTAGGCAAGAGTAAAAGTACAAAATTAAGCAAAATTTCTATAAAGTAATTTGACAATATGCCCATCAAAGATCTTTTAAAAAGTTCAAACATTTTGACTCTTAATCCCCTTTCTAGGCATATATTCCAAGGAATTAATCAGAAATATAAAGATAATTTTACATTTAAAAATAGGAAAATATTTATAACAGAATAATTCTGGAAGAAATCTAAAGTATTCAAATATGAGGGAAAGGAAAAGTAAACTACGGTATATCAATAAATACAGCATATTATGCTAGCATTAAAAAATAATCCTTATGAAGAGCCTTCCAATTACAAGAGAAATAGCTTATCATGTAAGAGGTAAAAAGAAGGGTAACATAACTATTATATTAGCTAACAATTATTGAATGTTTGATATGCATCTATTAGACAGTGGTTAGGACTTTAAAATATTATTTTATCTTTACAATAATCCTATAAAATAAGATAAAATTATTTATACATATACACACCTGGTCTTAGCTAAATAATATTCTGGGTAAAGCAAAATATCTATAGGAAATATGTCAAAATGTTAAGGAAAGTAGAATTATGGGCAATATTTTTCTTGCCTATTTATACTTTCCTGTCCTCCAGTTTTTCAAGTTTAATTTTTTCTGATTTTCAGAGAAAAACATGCTTAATATTTTAAATATATATATTTAAAAAATAGAAAGAAAACTTACTATACCGACTCAAGTTTTCTAAAATGAGGTTGTACTGTTTCTGTTATCACTAAGAAAGCAAACTGCAAAGGAAAGTCTTTTGCAAACCTAGAGAGAACTTTGAGACTGTTAGCAGAAAAAAGACCTGTTAAATGGTTTGAGTCAATCCAAACTTCCACACCCCCCCAACATTCCTACCACCACATTCCCAAAAAAGCAAGGAAATAAAACATTTTAGATCCGTCTGTATTATCTCCTCTACTAAACTGCAGGAAATGTACGTGGTTTTTTATCACTGTATTACGAGCACCTGGCATACTATGAGACACAGATTAGGCTTTCAGGAAATATTTGATCATGAGTCAGCATGACGTCGTGTGCACAGTGTGTAAGAAGTAACCTTTCTGTTATATTTAGCTGCGGTGACTCTTCTCCGAGAATGGAATAATGACATTTTTAGCTGTTATATTTGGTAGACACTTTCATCTGTGATTTCGTAATGGAATCAACACAGTGGAGAGTGCCTTTCATAACAATAGTAATACTGAGTGCTTCATACATACCAGATTCAGTTCTAACATTCCCCATGGATTCGCTCATAGAAACCTCACAACCGCCAAGGAGGCAGATCCTATTATTACCTTTATTTTATGGATGGCGACAGTGAGGCACAGAGAGAAGTAATGCACCTGAGGTCACAGCCAAATCAGGCAGCAGAAACAGGGTCTTGAACCAAGGCGGCATGGCTCTTGGGTCTTTGTTCTTAATTATTACGGTGCAGTGGCTCTACCACTCTTGCTCTAGTTTTAGAAAAACTTATGACTGTTTGGTCTACAAATTAAAACCAACAGCATGGGGACTTCCTGTGGTCCAGTGGTTAAGACTCTGTGCGCTCAGTGCAGGGGGCCTGAGTTCAATCTCTGGTTGGAGAACTAGATCCTACATGCTGCAACTAAAGAGCGCATACCCAACTAAAAAGATCTCAAGGGCTGCAACAAAGATCAAAGATGCCACGTGTTGCAGTTAAGACCCAGTGCAGTCAAATAATCAAATAAATAAAAGTAAATATATATATATATATATAATAAAACCAATAGCATGATGTTAGATCATAGCTCTTGTAAAGTCGCTTCTGCAGGAAAAATAAAATGATAATAGTCCTAGGGTATGGTTTTGGGTGATTTATTCTTTCCCCTTAGAACTCTGTATTACAAATGCTTCTCAAACTATTTGGTTGCATTTTTAGCCACCTCTAGGCTGTTCCAGTGTTCTTGCCTTGAGAATCCCAGGGACAGGGGAGCCTGCTGGGCTGCCGTCTATGGGGTCGCACAGGGTCAGATACAACTGAAGCCACTTAGCAGCAGCAGCAGCAGCAACAGGCTGTTCCAAGGAAGACTAGGTAAGCTCATATGAATGGTTTCCTTCAAAAACATATCTCTAATTTATTAAAATGACTTTCAAATCTAACCTTAATTTCAAAGATCTTTTGGAATCTTCATCTCAGCCTAACAAAATAAATGCATTTAGTGAAGAAATTACTTACTATATTAGCCAGACTACTGATTAAAAACAAAACAAAAAAAACCCAAAAAACTAATACCTGGCTTCAGACCAAACTGAATGTGATTACTTGTTTTTATTTTCTAAGTTGACTGAGATTCAGGGGTAAATAATTTCCGGATAACACTCTCTAACCAAGGGTATGAAAACACAATACTGTTGCTTAAGCACAATTTCTACTTAAAAAGGGGGTATGTGGGTTTCCCAGGTGGCACTAGTGGTAAAGAACCCACCTGCCAATGCAGGAGATGTAAGCGATTGCAGCTTCATCTCTGGGTCAGGAAGATCCCCTGGAGGAGGACATGGCAACCCACTCCAGTCCTTGGAGAATCCCAAGGACAGTGAGGCCTGGCAGGCTATAGTCTATGGGGTAGCAAAGAGTTGGACAGGACTAAAGTGACTTAACGTGCACACGTGAAGCGGGACATGAAGAAAGCCAAGTCTGAAGCCTGCGAGGACGAGTGACACCTTGGGTACCTGTCATTTTCTGTAGGCCCTTTGGTATACCTCTTCTGTAGGAACTCGCCCAGACAGACAGATATTTATCCCTGCACTATACTTTTAAAAGCATTTGCTCATTATCTTGCTCTTCCTCCCGGAATATTCTTTAATTGCAGAGGTTAGAGTCACAGTCCTGCAATTCTCTTTGTCTTGACAGTCAGCTGCCAACCATGTATGTGGGGACTTTTTACCAGATTTTTTGGTCTGTTCATTACTGTTACTGTGCAAGGAAAAAAGATTTTATTGTGCTATAAATAAAATAATATGTTTTCATTTACTTGATTACTTTTTTGTATCTCCCACAACAACGCTTTACATAGGTACTCGACCATTTTTAGTTAAGTACAATTAATCACTTATTATAATTTTTGTAGCCAGCTATTTTGCCTTCAACCCTGGATACTTGTGCTGTTTTTGAAATTATCTTTCTTACTCACTTTAATCATACTTTTCTCATCTTTAAAAGTTTATGTAGCAGATTCCACCATACATGAAGACAAATTCAAAATCCACACTGTAAACTACTTCATTCTTTTCTCCATCAAATTACACTTCCTTTCAACCCAGTTGTTTATTTGCTTCTCCTAAGCCCCCGCTTTCAAATTTTATCTAGGTACCTACCCTGGAATGTCTTTCTTTATAGACTTGCCAAAATGATGCTCTTACAAAAGAATTTTTTTTAATTTAATTAATTTACTTGGCTGCGCCAGGTCTTAGTTGTGGCACGTGGGATCTAGTTCCCTGAGCAGGGTTCGAACCCAGACTTCCTACATTCGGACTGTGGTGTCTTTGCCCCTGGACCACGAGGGAGGTCCTCTTTCTCACTTTTTAAGTGAGAGAAATGGCTCCTGAAATTTCAGTATCTCCATAAAACCCTTCTAATGACTACAAACTCCATTTAAATAAACAAAGGTCACATCAGTACACAAACAAAAATCCATGGCTAATTAATGCCTAGCAATATTAGGGGCTTTGAGAAAAAAACAAAAGCAAGTGAACACTGTCCCTGCCACAAGAAGTTTATATTCCAATTAGTCTTCATACTAAGTGAAGTCGCTCAGTTGTGTCCAACTCTTTGCAATCCCATGGACTGTAGTCTACCAGGCTTCTCTGTCCATGGGATTTTCCAGGCAAGAATACTGGAGTGGGTTGCCATTTCCTTCTCCAGGGGATCTTCCTGACCCAGGGATCTAACCCAGGTCTCCTGAATTGCAGGCAGATGTTTTATCCTCTGAGCCACCAGGGACATCTTCATACTAGTCTTCACAATAATAGACATTTATATTTTAGTTTAACATATTACAATCTTTAGGTCAAATCTAATTTGATAATCATTCACCATAAAAAATGTGTAAAATAATTTATAACAAGACTACAATGTAATTATTTTAAATAATTAACCATAGACCAGGACAGCAAAAGAATATTAAAAATCCCACAAAGGGGGATTCCCTGGCAGTCCAGTCAGTCCAGTGGTTAGGACTCTGTACTTTCACTGCTGAGGGTGAGCAGTTCAATCCCTGCTTGGGGAACTAAGATCCTGGAAGCTGTGAGGCACGGTCAAAAAAATTGCAAAAAAAAAACCAAAAAATAAAATAATTCAGAAAAGGTTACTGAATACACTTATTAAAAAAAAATACCATGAAGTTAACAGTTGCAGGGTTTGATGTATATTTTGCATATATTTCCTCTCAGAACACCACAGAGGGCTGGGAGGGAAGGGGTGGTGCTCTATGAACATTTACTAAGTACGAGCATTAGCACTGAGCTAGGTCCTCAGATACATTATTGGAATTCATGCTACTATTCATGATGGTATTCTTATTTTAAAACCAAAAAGAGAAAGGCTAACGAGGATAATTAACATGCTTAAGGTCGCAAAACTATGAAATGAGAGTACCAGCAGCACTGGAGCCCAGTTTTACCTGGTTCTAATTGCCAGTTGGACACAACTGAGCGACTGAACTGAACTGTATGCCACCAAACAGATTAAATCCACAGATTGACCATCCTAACCCAGGCATCTCTCTACTGCCCACATGAATTTTTCAGATTAGAGTTCTCAGTCAGTCAGTCAGTTCAGTTGCTCAGTTGTGTCTGACTCTGCAACTCCATGAATTGCAGCATGCCAGGCCTCCCAGTCCGGCACCAACTCCCAGACTTCACTCAAACTCATGTCCATCGAGTCGATGATATCATCAGCCATCTCATCCTCTGTCGTCCCCTTCTCCTTCTGCCCCCAGTCCCTCCCAGCATCACAGTCTTTTCCAATGAGTCAACTCTTCGCATGAGGTGGCCAAAGTATTGGAGTTTCAGCTTTAGCATCATTCCTTCCAAAGAAATCCCAGGGCTGATCACCTTCAGAATGGACTGGTTGGATCTCCTTGCAGTCCAAGGGACTCTCAAGAGTCTTCTCCAACACCACAGTTCAAAAGCATCAATTCTTTGGCGCTCAGCTTTCTTCACAGTCCAACTCTCACATCCACACATGACCACTAGTCAGGGAAGGATAAATCCCCTCTGTTACTCTCTCTAAAAGCACCCTGCCTTGAGACAATGGTTATGACAAGTGCAGATCATTTTTAACCTCCTTAAATGGTGTGATATTTTGGTCTTTATTTATGTCTATGTACCAGACCAACTGGGCTTCCCTGATGGCTCAGCAATAAAGAATACACCTACATCACAGGAGATGTGGGTTCACTCCCTGGGTCGGGAATATCCCTTGGAGGAGGAAATGGCAGGGCTAGAACAAGATTCTTTGGGTATTCTTGCCTGAAAAAATCCCATGGACAGAGGAGCGTGGCAGGCTACTGTCCAAAGGTTCACAAAGTCAGACACTTCAACTGAGCACCTTTACTCCAAGCGTCTCCTTTACTCCACTAGGTTCCAGGGTTATCCACCAAAGCAAAGAGGTTAAAGAAGCCAATGGAACTACCTTTGGGAAAACTACTAGAAAATAACCATATGATAAGCATATACTATAAGCATAGCATAGCTATTATGTTACATATTTACCGTGAGGTTTCTCTTACTTCTAGGGAAGTACATTTTACTTTATTGGTTATTGACAATTAACCGAAAGAAAAGACTTAAAATTTCCAAAATCAACTTCTAATCTGAACACACTGCAACTAATCCATTAATGTCAAAAAGACCTAGCAATAGACACACATGCCTCCATTTCTATATCTGGCAGTTCAACATAGCCATTTGTGGTATAAGACTTAGAATGAAGTTATTTCTCAGGAAGGAAAGGTTCACCACAAACACATTCTTATACAGAATTTTCACCACTAGACAGCATGCTAGGTATCTTGAGAGATACCCAGAGAAAGCCAAGTATCTTGTTCTAGCTCTGGGAAAGGATAGAATTGTAAAATGAAGCAATAATTAGCAAACTATTGCTTAGCTTAATATGATTATACTGAAAAGGTCTTAGAAATGAGATAATTAAATCATCAAGACTGTAGCCCACTGGGCTCCTCTGCACATGGAATTCTCCAGGCAAGAATACTGGAATGGGTTGCCATTCCCTTCTTCAGGGGATCTTCCTAACCCAGGGATCGAACCCAGTTCTCCTGCATTGCAGGCAGATTCTTTACCATCTGAGCCACTAGAGAAGACTCAGAAAAATACTATTTTGTTTAAAAACCTTTCCACAATGAATCTCTGAATCTTTCCTTCTTTGTTCTCCTTGTTCATTAAACTTAGAGAGGAAGTTGGCTGTACTTTTTAGATGTCAACTCCTGTATTTCTAGAAAGATGGGAAAAGACAACTTAAATATTTAAACAAGTTACTGTTCACAGAGAGGTCAATGAAATGCACGATGCAATCTCATTTCCTGACCCATTCATATGCTCATTATTTAAACCTGTTTTTTAAAATGGAAACATACATATTATGGAAGAAAGGCTGACTCTTAACATATTTTTGCAATTAACCAGGAGAGGAAAGATAGAATGGGTTTCCCTTCTTTAAAATAACTGGTTGGGACATTCCAGAGGCTCTAGCATCCTGCCTAAAATAAACAAAATCATTATCAGCCCAGCAGCTCAAGTAGCAAAAACATAAAGGCAAGGAAAAGCTATCAAACCTTTACGTTCTATAGCAAACGCTTCTTCTTTCTCTATGAATCTGGCATCTAATGCACTGCACTGCTGTTGTCTCTAAGGAAACAGAGCAATCACATGACGAAGAATCTTCTCTACAAGGTAGTTTATCCCACAGAGCATTTTGGGAAAAAGCAGGTACAAGAGAACAATTCATTAGAAGGCGAGCACATGTCTGCACTCTGTCAGCAAGTCCTTTAAGCAGTTGAACGCAGCCAGTTACAGGAAGGCAGATGCAGTGCAAGTGCAGGCACCACTTCTTAGATGCTTCAACATGAAATACTCCCTCCTGCAACAGCATCCAAGTTCTGCTGCAAACCAGTGACCTAATTAACGCAGCCGACGATTCCATTCTGATGGGGATATTAAGGAGCATCCCCTTACCTCTTTTCTTAAGGCCTCTCCTAATTGCCAACTGCTTGATAAGAAAGCAGCTGGCAGTACCGTGTCTGCAAAGCCATCTAGGTAGGCAGCAATTGGGAGGTAGGGAGAACCAGCAAGGCTTAATTTTGTTTTGTTTTGTTGAAGAGGAGTTCATGGAAACATAAGCAGAAAAAAAAAAAAAAAAAGCAGAACCATGGTGTCTACCTACCCCTGAGATCCAAAGAGCTCCTTACTTCATAAAGGCGTATCATCAGAGGGCAGGTGAAAGAGAAGGGCTGAACAGTGGGCTGTCAGGGACACCTCTAGCAGGGTGCTCACGTGACGAGCATGTCCCTGACACTCACGGTCATCCTGCGGCCTCTTTTTCTATTTCATCTACTCAACAGCTCATAAATCTATCTGTTCCTGGTCTCCATCTCCAGTGGCATCATCACCTTTCAGCATGCATTTGGTTAGTGAAACTCAAGTATTGTAAAGGTTTTCCTATTAGTTTACCAGTGTCCAGATAACTTTTAAGCTGTTGCTCATTGGACTTCTCATAGTTAAAGTTACTTCCCCAAGCATAGGTCTCATACCATTCAGCCACAGATCATCAAGTCTCTACTGGTCTCCCAAGTTAGGACAAATATCTTCCTCTCTATACTCACTACCCAGACACTACAGCCCGAGTCTCCTAACCCATCTTCATTTTCATGACGTCCCTAAACTTCCTAGGTGTTCTGGACAAATACGCTACTTCATTCAAACACCAGCCCTGAACTTTTCTGCCACAGTAAAACAAAAGCAAGACAAAACTGTAAAAGATACACAAGGATTTACACTAAAAACAGAGTAAGTCAGAATGAAAGCCAGATTAACAACCTAGGTGCCTGGGCTCTAGAGCACAGGCTCTGTGGCATGTGGGATCTTCCCAGATCAGGAGTCAAACCCATGTCTAATGCATTGGCAGGTGGATTCTTTACCGCGGAGCCACCAGGGAAGCCTTCAATGTTGTTCTAAACAAAATGAAAACCCCTTTTCTGATTACAGAATTTAACAGAGAAGCCTCTTCTGTACTCACTCGTAGTATCCTGTAGAGTCCTTGTTGCAGTTCGCAATTACTCTTCAGCCTTTTTGTCTGGCCTCACTCAAGAGGCTGTAAACTTCCTGAGAGCTAGGCTCACAGGGTCTATTCCACCTCTGTTCACACTGCGCACCTAACATGACTGGCACACAGCAGATGAAAGAAAGCAAGTGAAAGTGAAGCTGCACAGTCGCATCAGCCTCTTTGTGACCCCATGGACTGTAACCTACCAGGCTCCTCCATCCGTAGGATTTTCCAAGCAAGAATACAGGAGTGGGTTGCCACTTCCTTCTCCAGGAGATCTTTCCAATCCAGGGATTGAGCCTGGGTCTCCTGCATTGTAGGCAGACGCTTTACTGTCTGAGCCACCAGGGAAGTCATAGTGAGTGAACAATCGACATTTTTCAATAATGAACTTATTTTTATGATTTTATGATTCTATTTTTCATTCCAATCTACTTGAAACAATGGGTTAGCTAAATCCAAAAGTACAAATTGGTGAAAAGCTCACCTGAACTGAATTCAAATGGAAAAAGATGTCCAGCTAAGGAAGTCAAAGAAGGATAGCTAACAGGCCATTTGGGATGGTAAAAATTCTTGAGTGGAGGAGTAATGGTGAGTAAATAATGTTCTCAGGCATTTACCTGGGTATAGGAAAACAGGAGTCTTTCTCATATGTACTAAAGGCATCAGATGAACTCTGCCTGTTAAATCAGCCTTGGTATTTAATTTCTGGGCCAAGAGAATCTGAAGGTAATTTTAAATGCCCTAATACATTAGGGAGTTTGCCAGGGGAATAAAGAACCACACGCCACTCATTAAATGTGTATCAAAGTCTCTGCTGAAAAGGCCATACAGAAACCTTTGGAGACAGTGCTATGACAGTGAATTATAAAGCAGCTGAAGGTGTAGTCTAGGGAATTCTGGTTCAAATTGGTAGACTGAGCACAAGTTGGGAGCTCACCCTTCTGTACCAAAGAAAAATGATTTAAAGATAGAAAAGTTAATTGATGCATGCATAGCTAGAATCAAAATTTTTTTTAAAAGGGAAACTTTCCTTAAATCTAAAAAAAAAAATGAAGACACATCACCCAAGGAAGAAAATAAACAAGAAGCCAGTGTGGTGAGCAAGGCTGTGCTAAACTGCCACCAGCCACACACAGGACTGCAGGCCACCTCTGAGGAGGCTGGAAGAACTTAATCTAAACCTGCTCCCACACTGCCCCCTGCAAAAAACAGACAAAACAGAGCATCTAAAAAAGGTCTTTAAAATGAGTATGTTTAATATCCTCATTTTTAAAAATGAAAATCATAATTACTGAGATTTAAAAAAAAATGCACAGATAGGCTGAACATAAGCCTGAAGACAGCTAACGGCTGACAGTCCCTTTTTTTACAAGTCAAGAAAGATGAGAGCTGAACTTGCCTGGTGGTGCAGTGGTAAAGAATCCGCTTGCCAATGTATGGGACGTGGGTTTGATTCCTGGTCTGGGAAGATTCCACATGCTGTGGGGCAACTAAGCCTACGTGCTACAACTACTGATCCCGTGGTGCCCTAGAGTCCATGCTCTGCAACAAGAGAAGCCACAGCATCTCAGCTGGAGAGTAGACCCTGCCCACTGCAACGAGAAAAAGCCCAGGCACAGCAGCGAAGACCCAGTGCAGCCAAAAACGAACACACTGAAAGAAAAACAAGAAAGAAACACGAGAGCTAAATCCAGTTTTAAAGTCTGTACTCTGAGTTCCAGAGAGACCAGAGGGAATGGAGCAGAGGCAACAGTCTCTAACACAGAAAATGGCTGAGAATTTTTCAGACTCAGAGAAAGACAAGAGCCTCTAGAGAGTAAGAATTCTCTGAGTAGTAAAACAAATAGAAATAAACTTCTTAAAAAAGTTTTTATCCAGTTAAATTAGAGTGAAATTTCAGATTACCCATGTCACTTAAAAAAAAACTGTAAAAGTGACTAGAGAAATATGAGAGATTCAACAAAAAGGAAGGAGAGTCAGACTGCGATCAAAACTGGTTACAATAGAGGAACAATATCTTCAAAAGATGAAGGGAAAACATTCCTCGGCTAGATTTTAAACATTCAATAGTGAAGGTGTGCCACAAGTAGACAAGAAAAAGAAATAAAAAGATCTGAACTGTAAAAGAAGGAGTAAAACTATCTCTATTTGCAGATGACATGATCTCATATATAGAAAGCCTTAAAGAATTTACCCCCCCAAAAACCATTCAGTTCAGTTCAGTTCAGTTGCTCAGTCGTGTCCAACTCTTTGCAACCCCATGAACTGCAGCACGCCAGGCCTCCCTGTCCATCACCAACTGCCGGAATTTACCCAAACTCATGTCTACTGAGTCGGTGATGTGATCCAACCGTCTCATCCTCCGTCGTCCCCTTCTCCTCCTGCCCTGAATCTTTCCCAGCATCAGGGTCTTTTCTAGTGAGTCAGCTCTTCGCATCAGGTGGCCAAAGTATTGGAGTTTCAGCTTCAGCATCAGTCCTTCCAATGAACACCCAGGACTGATCTCCTTTAGGATGGACTGGTTGGATCTCCTTGCAGTCCAAGGGACTCTCAAGAGTCTTCTCCAGCACCACAGTTCAAAAGCATCAATTCTGTGCTCAGCTTTCTTTATAATCCGACTCTCACATCCATACATGACTACTGGAAAAACCATAGCCTTGATTAGAAGGACCTTTGTGGACAAAGTAATGTCTCTGTTTTTTAATATGCTATCTAGGTTGGTCATAACTTCCTTCTAAGGTGTAAGCATCTTTTAACTTCATGGCTGCAATCACCATCTGCAGTGATTTTGGAGCCCCAAAAGTAAAGTCAGCCACTGTTTCCACTGTTTCCCCATCTATTTCCCATGAAGTGATGATGGAACTTAGCTGATGTGATGGTTTATTAGCTCTCTCTCTCTAAACCAACTATTAGAGCTAATAAACCAAAGGAAAGTCAATATAAAAAGTCAGTTCTATTTCTATATACTAGCAGTGAACAATCTGAAAATGAAATCAAGAAAATAATTTCACTAATAATAGCATGCAAAAGAATAAAATACTCAGGAATAAATTTAATCAAAGAAATGAAAACCTATACACTGAAAACTATAAAACATCATTGAAAGAAATTAAAGAAGATGGAAAAACATTCCAAGTTCATAGACTGGAAGACTTAACACTGTGAAGATAGTAATTTTCCCCAAATTGATTGACAGATTCAACACAATCCCTATCAAAACCACAGCTCTTTTTTGTAGAAATGGGCAAGTTGTGGCTGAGCTGGTAAAGAACCCGCCTGCCAATGCAGAAGATTCAAGAGATACAGGTTTGATCTCTGGGTCGAGAAGATCCCTCACAGAAGGAAATGGCAACTTGCTCCAGTGTTCTTGCCTGAGAAAATTCCATGGACAGAGGAGCCTGGTGGGCTACAGTCCATGGGTCACAAAGAGTCGAACACAACTGAGTGCACGTGTGTGCACACACGGGTTCATACAGAAATACAAGAAAGAATAACCAAAGTAATCTTCCAAAAGAACAAAAGTTTCAGGAAACATACTTCCTGATTTCAGACTTACTACAAACCTTTTTCAAAGTAGATTAGTTTGCTTTATGTTTGAAGGTTCAGAGATATGGATAAATTATCCATACTCTCTCCAATTACACAGAACTATCTAATTAATATCTGATATTATTGGTTTTGAAAAAGTTTCTAGGTTTAAACACTCTGTAAGGATTAAACAACAGACCATGAAGGGTTCTTAGGTAGCTTTCTAACTGGTGTCTCTGTCAACGCCATGAGCTCCACTTCACATCCCACACCTCTGTGTGCATGGTTTGCTGGAATTCCCAAAGGAGAAGTACAGTTGATAATGGTACTCTTACAGTTTCTCCGCTCAAGGTCTTCACTGTTTCTTCTCTGAAAGTCAAAGTGAAAGTGAAGTTGCTCAGTCATGTCCGACTCTTCGCGACTCCATGGACTCTGGCTTACCAGGCTCCTCCATCCATGGGATTTTCCAGGCAAAAGTACTGCAGTGGGGTGCCACTTCCTTCTCCAGGGGATCTTCCCAACCCAGGGATCAAACCCAGGTCTCCTGCATTGCAGACAGATGCTTTACCATCTGAGCCACCAGGGAAGCCTTTCTTCTGTTTCCATACAAATGTTGGGGAAAATGACGAATATATGTAGTCACAGGAAGCTAAAGGATGCTGTTGTAGACAGGGAGCTGAAAGTAACTTTGATGATGTGTTATAAGGGGTCGAGAGTATTTTTCATTTCAAAGATGTTAAGTTTTTGGNGAAGCCTTTCTTCTGTTTCCATACAAATGTTGGGGAAAATGACGAATATATGTAGTCACAGGAAGCTAAAGGATGCTGTTGTAGACAGGGAGCTGAAAGTAACTTTGATGATGTGTTATAAGGGGTCGAGAGTATTTTTCATTTCAAAGATGTTAAGTTTTTGGACCCACCAGTACTTTTTCACTTGTAACTTACTGCAGGGCACCCAGAGCAACAAGACATCTGACTTGATCCATTTAAAGGTTTGCATGTTCAAGCTAGTTTTGGAGATCCTTCTTGGAAAAAGATCACCTTACATATGGGATTGCTTTTCCTGTTTTTAAAAGAGAAAAATATCAAAAGCTTACTGCCACTTCTCCTACTTTCCTATTTCTCGCCCTCTTCCACTGCCACTTTTAACATTTTAAGATCACAATAAATTACAAATATAACTTTGCTTCATTTTGATGACTCAGTTTCATCCAAACTCTTTAAATACATCTCTGACATCAGTGTTTTCATCATCACTAAAGGTTCTCTGAGTCACCACACAAATACTCCAGAATACATCATGGTCATTCTGTCCCAAGTGTTTATAAATAACTCCTCTGTGTCCAATGTTCTCAATGGAAAATGTACCACCAGCGTCTCCCATAATATTAAGCCAGCTGGCATTTCATCTATAATCACCACTTAGTACATTTTTACTTTTAAATTAAATTTAATCTTTTCTACACACATAATTAATAAGCTTGATCTAATGGGAATATGGGAGAGCACTGCACTCAGTACTAACCTGAGAATCTTTTTTAAGCACACAGAGGATGTTTAGAAAAACTGTTCTGATGTCTACATGAAATAACTCTACCTGAGGATCAATATCCTACAGGTTATCACCTCTGACCAAAACTCGATAATATTAGAAAGCATCAAAATATATTCCCCAAAGTCTCATGTACTTGGAAATGTTTTTTTAAAGAATTTTTAAAAAATCAATTAGCTGAATCATCTAAAGAAGTAAGAAACTAGTAACAGGGTTTGACCCTTACATGTTTCTTCTTCTCTATTGGAAAGAAGGGAGGGTGGGAACGGAGGGAGGGAGGGAAGGAAAAGATACGAAAAAACAAACAAAAACAACCAACAAACTCATGAATGTCCTCAAGACTGAGATAAACTGCCAATGTGACATCCCTATTTGGTGTCACAGAAACCTCAACATGTGCAAATGGAGCTCTCATTCTATTCAAACTGGCTCACCTGTAGGTATCCCCATGTCCAGCCCTCCAATCATTCAGGCCAAATTGACTTCTCTCTTCCTCTCATACCCCACATTCAGCGTGTCAGCAACAAGTGTATCCCTACATGTTCTATCAGTTCTAGATTTAAAGACTGAGTTCAGACAGATAACATCAATGGTAGTTTAATCAATTTCTCAAAATGAAGACACTAAACATTCATTTCAAAATAATCTATGGAGAAGCTCTTAACAGGAATGTTTTTCTTGTAATAAACTGGACACAGGAAATGAGTGGAAAAATAACAGCTGGGCTTATACAGAATTAAACATGAAATGGTGACAGCTTGGAAGAAATGGCTAAAGAGAATAAAGAAGTCACTTACATTCCAAAAAGAATTCTACTAAAAAAGAGGAAAACCAATGACAAAGAATCTTCAATACAAATTAACAGAATATTTTCTTAAATTCAGGTTTGGAGACAATCAATTTTACCCTTAAAATGATCGCATTAAATTATCCAAAAAGGAAAAAATAAGTGAGACAAAAAAAGAAAGAATTTTTTTTTTTTTTACTTTTTCTTGCTTTATATTTTGGTGTACTATCCTGGAAGCAAGAACATCGAGTACAATGTTTAAGTGGTAAATGTAGACACATCTGTCTTATTTCTTATATAAATGAGCAAAGCATTCAGACATTTGCCATTAAGGACAATGTTATCGTAGGTCTTTCCTAGAAGTCATTCATGGTGAAGGTGTTTTCTTTTATTCCTCATTTTCAGAAAATTCTTATCAGGAATGAACGACCGATTTTCTCCAGTGATTTTTCTTCATTTACTGAAATGATTATATAATTTTAAATGATACTAATCTGAATTATATTGATTGCTATTTGAAGATTAAATCAGCTGGCAGTCCTAGGATGAACTCCACTTGATCATGATATATTTATCTATGGCTGCATTTGCTTCATTAAAATTGTGCTCAGGATTTAAATGTGTAATAATGACATATAGACTGGGGTTTTCTTTCCCTATAATATTTTTGTCTATTTATAGAATCAGGTAGTGATGATCTCAATGAGTTGAGAAATAGTCTCTCCTTTTCATTTCTAAGAATTTGGGTAGAGCTGGTGTTTCTTCTTAAAACTTTGGTATAATTCACCAGTGAAGTGATACAGACCTGGAGTTTTCTTTGAAGGATGGTTTGTTAAAGATCAATTCTATAAAAGATATGGGGATACGAAGGTTGAATGAAATTTGGTAGTTTTTGTCTCTTAGAAAAATTTTCCATTTCATCTAAGCTGTTGAAATTTTTTATACAGTGTGAAGGAAATATTATGGCTATCTTTTTAATTATATAGAATCTGTAATGAGGTCACCTCTCTCATTCTTTTTTCTTTTTTTTAAGTTTATTTATTTCTTATTGAAGGGTAAAAGCACTGGTCATAGCAAACATCCTCTTCCAACAACCAAGAGAAGACTCTACATATGGACATCACCAGATGGTCAACACTGAAATCAAATTGATTATATTCTTTGCAGCCAAAGATGCAGAAACTCTATACAGTCAACAAAAACAAGACCAGGAGCTGACTGNCGGGCTGGAGCCGCCGGGGACCATGGTGTTGGACCAAGAGGACGGTGTACCGATGCTCTCCGTCCAGCCCAAAGGGAAGCAGAAGGGCTGTGCGGGATGCAACCGCAAGATCAAGGACCGCTACCTGCTGGAGGCGCTTGACCAGTACTGGCACGAGGACTGCCTCAAGTGCGCCTGCTGTGACTGCTGCCTGGGTGAGGTGGGCTCCACGCTCTACACCAAGACCAACCTCATCCTGTGACCTGAGGCTTTTTGACACCACAGGAAACTGCGCTGCCTGCAGCAAGCTGATTCCAGCCTTTGAGATGGTGATGCGGGCCCGGGACAACGTCTATCACCTCAACTGCTTTGCCTGCCAGCTCTGCAACCAGAGATTTTGTGTAGGAGACAAATTCTTCCGGAAGAACAACATGATCTTGTGTCAGATGGACTATGAGGAGGGGCAACTCAATGGCACCTTTGACTCCCACGTTCAGTAACGCCCGGCACCTGGCCTCCAGGCCCGTGTCTGTCCATCTACCTGCCTGTCCACTCGCCTGGCCAGCTAGCCACTCTCCTGCCAATCAGAACTCCTCTGTCCTCGATGGGAGGGACTGCCTTCCCTCCACCACTGCCCGTCTGTGTGTGACCCCTCCTGGGGCCAGGCTGGGCCTGTACAGTCTGTCTTCTGTATATAAATAGAAACATTTATTTTATGAGAAATGTAATGCGATTTTATTACTGGTGTGAATTAAACTTATGAATGTTAAAAAAAAAAGAAGAAAAGTTATGATCAACTTAGATAGCATATTCAAAAGCAGAGACATTACTTTGCCGACTAAGGTCCGTCTAGTCAAGGCTATGGTTTTTCCAGTAGTCATGTATGGATGTAAGATTTGGACTGTGAAAAAGGCTGAGCGCCGAAGAATTGATGCTTTTGAACTGTCGTGTTGGAGAAGACTCTTGAGAGTCCCTTGGACTGCAAGGACATCCAACCAGTCCATTCTGAAGGAGATTAGCCCTGGGATTTCTTTGGAAGGAATGATGCTAAAGCTGAAGCTCCAGTACTTTGTCCACCTCATTCGAAGAGTTGATTCACTGGAAAAGACTCTGATGCTGGGAGGGATTGGGGGCAGGAGGAGAAGGGGACGACAGAGGATGAGATGGCTGGATGGCATCACTGACTCGATGGACGTGAATCTGAGTGAACTCCGGGAGTTGGTGATGGACAGGGAGGCCTGGCGTGCTGCGATTCATGGGGTTGCAAAGAGTTGGACATGACTGAGTGACTGAACTTAACTGAACTGAACTGAATTCTTTTACAGAATTTTGCTGTTCTCTGTCAAACTTCAACATGAATCAGCCATGCTGCTGCTGCTGCTAAGTCACTTCAGTTGTGTCCGACTCTGTGCGACTCCATAGATGGCAGCCCACCAGGCTCCCCCATCCCTGGGATTCTCCAGGCAAGAACACTGGAGTGGGTTGCCATTTCCTTCTCCAATGCATGAAAGCGAAAAGTGAAAGTGAGGTTGCTCAGTCCTCTCCGACTCTTAGCAACCCCATGGACTGCAGCCTTCCAGGCTCCTCCGTCCATGGGATTTCCCAGGCAAGAGTACTGGAGTGGGTTGCCATTGCCTTCTCTGTGAATCACCCATAGGAATACATATATTCCCCCCCTTTTTGAATATGAATCAGCCATAGGTATACATATATCCTCTCCCTTTTGAAACTCCCTCCCATCTCCCTCCCCATCCTACCCCTCTAGGTTGATACAGAGCCCCTGTTTGAGTTCCCTGAGCCATACAGCAAATCCTCATTGGCTATCTATCTTACATATGGTATCGTAAGTTTCCATGTTACTCCTTCCATACATCTCACCCTCTCCTCCCCTCTCCCCATGTCCATAAGTCTATTCTCTGTGTCTGTTTCTCTACTGCGGCCCTGTAAGTGAATTCTTCAGTACCATTTTTCTAGATTCTGTATATATGCATATAGAATACGGTATTTATCTTTCTCTTTCTGACTCACTTCACTCTCTATAACAGGTTCTAGGTTCATCCACCACATTAGAACTGATTCAAATGCATTCCTTTTTATGACTGAGTAATATTCCATTGTGTATATGTACCACAACTTCTTTATCCATTCATCTGTTGATGGACATCTGGGTTGCTTCCACGTTCTAGCTATTGTAAATAGTGCTGCAATGAACAATGGGATACATGTTTCTCTTTCAATTTTGGTTTCCTCAAGGTATATGCCTAGGAGTGGGATTGCTGGGTCACATGGTGGTTTTATTCCTAGTTTTTTAAGGAATGTCCATACTGTCTTCCACAGTGGCTGTATCAATTTACATTTCCACCAACAGTGCAAGCGCATTCCTTTTCTCCCCACCCTCTTCAGCATTTATTGTTTGTAGACATTTTGATGAGGGTTAAAAGAAAGGCCCTTTTAACCAAAGAGAACATATCTTATTTTAACCTTATCTTGATCTCTAAGATTATTTTAAGTGATAAAATAAGAACCTCTCTCTAAAAGCTAATAAAAAATTACAGATTTTTACAATCTGAGTAAACTTTAATTGCCTTCCAAAGTTACAGTAAGATCATATCAAAGTCATGTTAGATAAACAAGTAAGGTCTCACAATGTGACCCTGAATCAGAGAGAGACAAGAAACTTCTCAAATTTAACCTAATTTAATTTTAATTTGCAACTGGGCCCTGTACTCCAGAAGCACAACACATCAATAGAGTTAGTGCCCCCAACACTGGAGTATGCCAGGTACTGAGGGTATACAATCCTAGACCTTAAGAAGTTGATGGTGTAAAGGAGGTGTTTATGATCTTCAAGAAATCCAAGTTCAATTCATACTCAAGAAATCCTTAAAGGAGAGAGCACTTTACTGGGTGCCCAAATGACTAATACAATGACGAAAGCTGGAAATTTCCTGGAGGTCCAGTGGTTAAGACTCCGTGCTTCCAATGCACGGGTTCAACACTTGGTTCGGAAACTAAGACAGCCCAAAAGATAGAAAACAAAAAAGCAAAACAAAATTACACACACACACACACAAAACAAGAGCTAAAGGACCCTAAATAAGCCTGGAGAAGGAAATGGCAACCCACTCCAGTATTCTTGCCTGGGAAATCCAATGGACAGAGGAGCTTGGTGGGCCACGGTCCAGAGGGTCACAGAGAGACAGACACAACTTAGTGACTATATTATTACTATTTCATACACCTGAAACTAATACTGTAAATCAACTATACCTCAATCAAAGATCATGTTAAAAGAAAAAGAATCTAAGTAAGGAAAGAAGAGATTCATGAGTTAGCTGCCTCTGTGGTTCAAAGGTTTCATGAATGGAGCAGAATTCAAGTTTGGCCCATAGATAGTGTGGAAAGTTTGGAAGGGGCAAGAAGGGTATTCAGGAAAAGGAGTTATTGGGCTAGGACATCCTGAGTCAGCTCCGAGATATGGGAAGAGATAGAAGTTTTAAAGAGTGGGAAGGAGGCCTGCTTCTCTTGTGGCTTGGGAAGGAGGCCTGGCCAAAGTGGAGGCTTTATCCTGCATAATTCAGCAGCAGAAGATAAGATTCAAAAGTAAGGTGGGTCCCGATTACACAGAGCCTTGAATTCCAGCTTGAGGAGTGCCGCCTTAAATCTATAGGCAGTGGAGTTTTGTAGATTTTAAAATACGGAAGTAATATGACAAAGGCATGTTCGAGAAGATTGATTTATCAACTCTGTACACAAAGTTGAGGTTTACGGAGAATGGTAAAGGGCTACTTTAATAGGTGCTAAACACAGGCAGTAGTCAAAAGTGGACAAGACCGATAAAGGACCTAAGAAACATTCAAATTATCCTAAACTGCAACCAGATCACAGTGTATACATTCTGTTAAGAAATTCAACTCAGGGAAATAAACTTCTGACGCTCAAAATCTGCAAGAAATTATGCTACAAGTGTACCCCAGGTTTACCTAGGGAGACATGAATCTCAAAGAAAAGCAGAATTCCTCAGTATTAATAAGAATGATTACTTCTCAAGGATTTCTTAGTGATCATAATGAATTAGAGGATCGTGGCTTCCAACCCTAAAATGCTGATATTATTAGCTCTAGCTCTGTAAAAACACAAGAAAAAGACCTGCCTCATCCTCACATACTGATATGATTTTTTATATAGCCTGAATGCTTCATGAGATCACTGCTATTAGTAAGTTGCGAGCATCAGTTCAGTTCAGTCACTCAGTCTTGTCCCACTCTTTGCAACCCCACAAATCGCAGCACGCCAGGCCTCCCTGTCCATCACCAACTCCCAGAGTTCGCTCAGACTCACGTCCATCAAGTCAAGGATACCATCCAGCCATTTCATCCTCTGTCGTCCCCTTCTCCTCCTGCCCCCAACCCCTCCCAGCATCAGAGTCTTTTCTAATGAGTCAACTCTTCGCATGAGGTGGCCAAAGTACTGGAGTTTCAGCTTTAGCGTCATTCCTTCCAAAGAACACCCAGGACTGATCTCCTTTAGGATGGACTGGTTGGATGGCCTTGCAGTCCAAGGGACTCTCAAGAGTCTTCTCCAACACCACAATTCAAAAGTATCAATTCTTTGGCGCTCTTCACAGTCCAACTCTCATATCCATACATGACCCCAGGAAAAACCACAGTCTTGACTAGACAGACCTTAGTCGGCCAAGTAATGTGTCTGCTTTTGAATATGCTATCTAGGTTGGTCATAACTTTTCTTCCAAGGAGTAAGCGTCTTTTGATTTCATGGCTGCAGTCACCATCTGCAGTGATTTTGGAGCCACAAAGAATAAAGTCTGACACTGTTTCCACTGTTTCCCCATCTATTTCCGATGACGTGATGGGACCAGATGCTATGATCTTTGTTTTCTGAAAGTTGAGCTTTAAGCCAGCTTTTTCACTCTCCTCTCTCACTTTCATGAAGCATATACACACGCATTTGTTCATTCCATGAACATCTACTTAAGGTCTGCTATTTTCCAGGCCGGTTCTATACCCTGGAGATATGGCAGGAAACAAAATAAAGCTTTTGTTTTCAAAGGGCTTACCATCTAATGCAGTATAGACTATAACAAATACAAAACGCATAATGTCACATAGCAGTGCCACGAGGAGACTAGAACGAGGCAACGGGAGAGAGTGATGGCGGTGCTACTGTAGAGGCAGTCAGGATGAGTCTCTCTGAGGAGCTCACATTTCAGGAGAGAGCTGAATGAAGTAAAGGAATGAGACATGTGAACATCAGGACGAGGAGCATTCTGGGCAAACAAAACAGCAGCTGCAAAGTATGGTAGGAACAGACGTGGCATTTTCAAGGAACAACAAAACCAGAGTAAGAAACAAGTACAGAGCCCAACGGGAAAGTGGTTGGAAATGAAGTCAAGGAGGCTGCCAGGGGCCAGAGCCTATGGGACCTTGTAGATTACTGGACAGACCTGGGCTTTTAAGTGTCATGGGAAGTCACTGAAGAGACAAGGACAAACAAACAAGAACTGGGCTACATTATGCAAAGTGAAAGTGAAAGTCACTCAGTCATATCCGACTCTTTGTGACCCTGTGCACATACAGCCTATGGGATTCTCCAGGCCACAGTACAGGAGTGGGTAGCCTTTCCCTTCTCCAAGGGATCTTCCCAACCCAGGGATCAAACCCAGGCCTCCTGCACTGTAGGTGGATTCTTTACCAGCTGAGCCACAAGGGAAGCCCACATTATAGCACAGATACAATAAGAAACCAATTCTTAGATACTCAGAGTTCTGAATTTTCTTTACAAACATCTAATACCCTTTCAGAAACAGGTGATTTGCACTAAACATTTATACAAAAAACTCACATCTTAAAAAAACAATCTCAAAAGGATTTTTCATTAACATTAGCATTAAATCAGGAGGTAAAAGTGAATTGAACCAAAGGGACTATACCTATGGTTGTGGGCACTGTTAAGGATTTGTTAAACATATAAAGTAAGTGTGTTCTGGACAAGATTAGCCACTCAAAAGCAAACACAGAAGAGAACAACAACAACAACAACAACAACAAAAACCTACCAACCAACAAATAAAAGGACTAGGGAGAAGAGGGGTGAGTGTGGGGAGAAGGGAAACAGAGGAAGAAAACTGATCTACAGATTTAAGGGACTCCCTAACAAAACCTCAGCAGGATTTTTGGTTAAAAATGACAGTTGTATCCTGAAATTTAAAAGGATCTACAATTGCAGAAACATTACTTTGCCAACAAAGGTCTAGTCAAGGCTATAGTTTTTCCAGTGGTCATGTATGGATGTGAGTGTTGGACTGAGAAGAAAGCTGAGCACAGAAGAATTGATGCTTTTGAACTGTGGTGTTGGAGAAGACTCTTGAGAGTCCCTTGGACTGCAAGGAGATCCAACCTGTCCATTCTAAAGGAGATCAGCCCTAGGTGTTCATTGGAAGGCCTGATGCTAAAGCTGAAACTCCAATACTTTGGCCACCTCATGTGAAGAGTTGACTGATCTGAAAAGACTCTGATGCTGGGAGGGGTTGGAGGCAGGAGGAGAGGGGGATGACAAAGAATGAGATGACTGGATGGCATCGCCGACTCGATGGACATGAGTTTGAGTGAACTCCGGGAGTTGGTGATGGACAGGGAGGCCTGGTGTGCTGTGATTCATGGGGTCGCAAGGAGTCGGACACAACTGAGTAACTGAACTGAACTGAGCTGAAACTATAAAACTTCTAGATGAAAACATATGAGAAAATCATTGTGTTCCTGGGTTAGGCAAAGGTTTCCTAGATATGACAGAAGAATAATAATCCATGAAAGAAAAAAAATTTGATAAAGTGACCTCCCTTAAAATGAAAATGTTTGCTTTTCAAAACATTGTTAAGGAAATGAAAAGACAGACTGGAAAAAATTACCTGCAGATTATATATCTGACAGAGAACTTGTGTCCAGTATATATAAGGAACTCTGGTTATTTATCTATTTTAATTCAAGATACACTTATTTGCTGGGGACAGTTTGAATAATGAGTAAACTATAGTGCCAGTGAAGTTGCTCAGTCGTGTCCAACTCTTTGCAATCCCATGGACTATAGTCTCCCAGGCTCCTCTATCCATGGAATTTTCCAGGCAAGAGTACTAGAATGGGTTGCCATTTCCTTCTCCAAGGAACTCTGAAAACTCCTAAGAAGACAACAAACCAACCAGTTATTAAATGAGTGAGAGAAACTATCACAGACCAAAGGCGCCTAAGGAGGCATAGGGAATAAATGTAATGGTACCCTGGATGGAAACTGGGAACAGAAAAGGGTCATTAGGAAAAAAAAACTAATGAAATCCCAATAAAGCATGGAATTCAATAATAATAATAATATCAATATTGGTTCATTTGTAAAATGCTAACAGGAACTGGGCCCAGGGTATGGCAACTCGTCCTATCTTAGCTACATGTCTGTAAATCTAAAACTACCCTAAAAAAAGACTATTTAAATAATCTTTTTAAATGGTGAAAGATACAGATAATTATAGAAAGAAAATATATGAACAGTTTATTAGTACATGAAAAGGTGTTCAACATCATTAGTCACTGGGGAAATGCAAATTAAAACCACAATAAGGTACCACAACTCACTGCCTAGGATGGCTATCAGTTCAAAAGACTGACAATCTACCCAGCGCACTGGGAAGACTGTGGAGACACTGGAGCTCTCAGATATGCTGGTGGGACTGTAACAGGTACAGTCACTTTCAAAAACCATTCAGCAGTTTCTTAAAATGTTAAACATATGCTTACCCTGCATGACCCAGCAATTCTACTCCTAGGTATCTACCCAAGAGACATATGAAAACATATGTCCACACAAAGACACAGATGTTCAGAGCAGGATTATTCATAAGAGTAAAAACCTGTAAATGAGCCAAGCATCCAACAACAGGTGAAAGGATAAATGAAAAATGGTATATTCATAATATAATGGAATATTTCAGTTAATGCTGAAAATGTATAAACACTGATACATGCTACAATATTGATAAGCCTCAAAAATATTACGTTAAGTGAGAGAAACCGGAGATAGAAAACTACATATGATTCTGTTCATATAAAATTTCTAGAAAAGGCAAAACTGTATAAACAGGAAGTATATCAGTGGCTACCTTGGGGCTACAGGTGGCAGCTGGGATTGACTACAAACAGGTGTAAGGAAACTTTTTCAGATCATGAAAATGTTCTAAAACTGGATGGTGGTGATGGGTGTAAAACTATATTCATTTACTAAAAATCATTTAACTGTCACAGTGGGTGACTTTCATGACATGTAAATTATACCTCAATAAAATTGTTAAAAAAATCAAAACCACAATACTCTATTACCTCATACCCATTAGGCTAACTTAAAAAAAAAAAAAGCTACCCCAAAAATAAGAAGTGTGGATAAGGATGTGGAGAAATTGGAACCCTCATACTTTGTTCATGGGATTGTAAAATGGTGCAACTACTATGGAAAACAGTATGGAGAGGTTCCTCAAAAATTAAACACAGAATTACCGTATACTGGATATATAGCCCAAAGAATTGAAAACAGGGTCTCAAAGACATATTTATACACCCATCTTCACAGCATTAATCAGAACAGCCAAAAGGTAGAAGAAACCCAAATATCTGTTGGCAAAGGAATGAACAAACAAAATTTGGTACATACACACAAAATGGAACATTATTCAGCCTTGAAAAGGAAGGAAATCCTGACACATGTTACAACATGGATGAACCATGAGGACGTCATGCTATATGAAATAAGACAGTCACAGAAAGGCAAATAGTATATGATTCTACTTCTGTGAGGTATCCAGATATCTAAGGTACCCAAATTCATAGGAACCAGAGGCTCTTGATAAAAGAGGAGTTGATGTTTAATGGATATGTTGTTTCAGATTTGCACGTTGAGAAAGTTCTCAAGATCTGTTTCACAATAATGTAAAAATAGTTAACAGTACTGAGTTGTGTGCTGAAAAGTGGTTAAAATGGTAAATTTTATGTTACCTATATTTTACCATAATGAAAAAAAAAGAAAACTGATGGATTGTGCTTGGGCAATGTTAGAGTTTAAAAACAGAGGATTTTATGGCAGTACAGTGGTAAACAGAGTGAGGAAAAATCCCAAGGGATGGGTGAAACTGAGCAGGTCAAAGTCACAACCACTTATAAGTGATTATCTTCGTAGGATTAAACCTTGAGTATTGTTGTATTAAATAAAGCTATTTCTCCTTACTGCATCATAATCAGTCACCACATTTGCTGTTCATGTGACCATCCCTGTCTATCACACACACACAGGAAGTACACATATATACTCACATGTGTGGGTTTGTGAGTATATGCAAGACCTTCCGCCCCCAAAACACACACACACACACACACACACACACACACACACACATACACTAAGGCTTAGGCAAACACTGTATCCTATTTCCAGGACTACCTTACATGACACATGACCCTTCGTACCAATGCTCTCTGTGCTCCCTCTTTCTTCTCTGGAGAGAGACACTTCCAGGGCCAGCGACCCAAAGCACAGAAGGGAAAGATAATCTGGGACGTTTAGCCTGAAATGGAGCCAAACAGACAACACCAAAACCAGAACTGAGTGAAGCTCAAGGGGCAAAGGGAATCTGGTGTTCCTCAGCTGCTTGGCTTTCAAACTCATCCCAGCAAAATGCAAGACAGAATTAGCGTCAGATGAGCTGTGACCTGAGAACCATAGGCGCCTTCACATTCTGCTATCTAAATTGAATAAAAACCAGCTTTTTCTTTTCTGAAAAGGTCAAATTAGACCTGAAATTTTAGGTGTCTGATGGCCCACTTATGAGCAGATTACATCACCATGCCTAGATTTTTTCCCAATTCATTACAGCAAAATGCAAGACAATTAATACCGGATGAACTATGATCTAAGAGCCAAAGTATAAGACTTGCATGTTGGAAACAGCTCAAAATTATAATCTTCCAAATAGGTTCAGCCTCAGGAGACAAAGATACCCAGATGATCTGATGATATTCAAAGTGAACAGAACATCACATTCACCTAAGAATCTATAAAGCATCCTCTTGCCAGTTTCCTCAAATAAAACTCTCCCAGCACCAAGCACAGAACCCCACTCACAATTCACATTCAGCAAATACTTGTGGAAGAAAGTGATTTCAATCCAGATCAACTTATCAATATCATAAATTCTGCAGTTTATTTTGGAATATAGCAAGGGCAGTTAATAACTCTCATTGAAAAAAAACAAATTTGGCTCATAAAAGAAGTTGCAAACACTGAAGCATTTGGTTCGGCACAGGACAGTTAGCCAGAAGCACCCGTCACAAAAGTCATTTCAATTCCAAATTCATCCATCAATGTAAAAGAAGTGTCAGAAATATGTGCTTAAAACTAAACAACATAAATAAGAAGTTAGACTTGTTTTTTTCATAGGGTTACAGATAGTCTTATATTATCCCTGGTCTGGTGAATTTGTACTAATCTACTTAAAGTCATTATGAATAACAACAAAACTGGCAGAACTTTCACATTATACTAAAAAGTTTGCAAACACTGAAAGCACCAGATGTTTGATGCATAGTTGTCTAAACTTCAAAAAAGCAAAAAATGACAACAAAAAAATAAGCTATGACTGTTGTTCAATGTAAGAATAGACTATGTATAGAAAAGAAACAACAGAGGGGACAGGCTTGATTAAATCAAGGTAATGCTCATATATATAGTCTAAGTCAGTATTAAACAGAAGAGTGGTTAAAATAGGACAATTAAGAGCCATATCGAAGTGTTATTTTAATTAAAATCTAGCAGTTTTTTTAATTATCTAGGTTAATTCTGTTTTGATGGGGTGTGGAGAAAACTGGTTGGTTTAGCTGTTCAAACCTGCTACACATAGATATATAGATATATAGATAGCAAGAAACAGTAAAAAGGTAGACTGGTTTCTAGGTAACAAACTTTATTCAAATGCTTTAACAGAAGACGTTACCAAATTAACCTTTACACTTGGGTGGGAAAAAAAACCTGGACCATCAAACCAAAGAATACAATGAGCCTGCAGAAAAACAAGAAACACAAACTGCCCTAAACTTGCAGTTTTTATCAACTCTTCTTTAAGAGTAGCAGTTGGCAATTTTTTCTGTGCAGAGCCAGATAAAAGGTACCGTTAGGCTTGAGGGTCATACGATTTCAGTCACAGAGATTCGGTTTTGCCACTGTAGCCTGAAAGCAGATGATTCGTAAATGAATTAATTAGTGGGCTTCCCTGGTGGCTCAATGTAAAGAATCCGCCTGCTAATCCAGAAGGCGTAGGAGACATGGGTTCGACCCTTGGGTCAGGAGGATCCCTTGGAGAAGGAAATGGCAGCCCACGCCAGTATTCTTGCTTGGGAAATTCATGGATAGAGGAGCCTGGCGGGCTACAGTTCATCGGGGTTGAAAAGAGTTGGACATGATTTAACGACTAAAGAACAACAACAAAATAATGAATTAGCATGGCTGTGTCCCAATAAAAGTTTGCTTATGGACACTGAAATTTGAATTTCATATAACTTTCACAAAATATTCTTCTTTTTATTTCTCTTCAACTATTCATTCAAAAATATTTTTTAAAAATTCTTAAAAAAGCATGGGCCATAAAAAAACAGATGACAGGCTAGATTTAGCCTGTGGGCTGTAGTCTGCCGACTGCTGTTTAAGACAACAGATTAGTCACAGGTTATCCAGTGGGACACCAGTCTTGCCCTTCCCTGCTGGAATTTAGAACAAACCTACGAAGCCAACATCAGAAGTTTTGCTTTCTCTCAGAAACAAATAACCACAAACTCAAATGTAATGGTGATGAACTACTAATTAAAGAAATTAGATATAAGAATTATGTGGTTAGATAATTAGATGCTCACCATCAGCCAACTGCTTGAATTAGGCTAGCACAAAGTTTATCGGAAACATCAAGGACTAGAAGTTTCACAAAAATGTTCTGACCAAAAGAAACAACTAATTTTTCTCAAAGACTTAGAAGGAAACTTGCTACTGTGCTAATGATAAATTGTTTGTTTGTTTGAGATTTATTTGAAAAATCTTGTTTACTTAATATTCTCAACTCGCCAGAAAAGAAATACCATGGTCCCATGGAGGAAATATGCCTGACATCTAGTGGAAGTCTTGGGAACTACAGGTATGTGACCTATGCTATTTACTGAAGGAAAAACAAACAGAAGGGGCAAGGCATAGATGTTTAGTGTCACGCAGTAATTCAATGCATTTTAACCGCCTACCATGTTCCAGGCACTATTTTAGGCACTGAGAACTCAGTGAAAACAAAGAAGACTGCTCCAGGCTTTGTGGAATGTATATTTTTATGACAAGACCTATTTTATTCTGAAAGTTTAGAATACAGTATTTACAGCATCCTAACCTTAGAGGAACCAGAGATCAAATTGCCAACATCCGCTAGATCATGGAAAAAGCAAGAGAGTTCCAGAAAAACGTCTATTTCTGCTTTATTGACTATGCCAAAGCCTTTGACTGTGTGGATCACAATAAACTGTGGAAAATTCTGAGAGAGTTGGGAATACCAGACCACCTGACCTGCCTCTTGAGAAATCTGTATGCAGGTCAGGAAGCAACAGTTAGAACTGGACATGGAACAACAGACTGATTCCAAATAGGAAAGGGGTATGTCAAGGCTGTATATTGTCACCCTGCTTATTTAACTTATACGCAGAGTACCTCATGAGAAGTACTGGGCTGGAAGCAACACAGGCCGGAATCCAGATTGCCGGGAGAAATATCAATAACCTCGGATATGCAGATGGCACCACTCTTATGGCTGAAAGTGAAGAGGAACTAAAAAGCCTCTTGATGAAAGTGAAAGAGGAGAGTGAAAAAGTTGGCTTAAAGGTCAACATTCAGAAAATGAAGATCATGNCTCATGAGAAGTACTGGGCTGGAAGCAACACAGGCCGGAATCCAGATTGCCGGGAGAAATATCAATAACCTCGGATATGCAGATGGCACCACTCTTATGGCTGAAAGTGAAGAGGAACTAAAAAGCCTCTTGATGAAAGTGAAAGAGGAGAGTGAAAAAGTTGGCTTAAAGGTCAACATTCAGAAAATGAAGATCATGGCATCTGGTCGCATCACTTCATGGGAAATAGATGGGGAAACAGTGGAAACAGTGCCAGACCTTATTTTGGGGGGGCTCCCAAATCACTGCAGATGGTGACTGCAGCCATGAAATTAAAAGACGCTTACTCCTTGGAAAAAAAGTTATGACCAACCTAGATAGCATATTAAAAAGCAGAGACATAACTTTGCCAACAAAGGTCCATCTAGTCAAGGCTATGGTTTTTCTAGTAGTCATGTATGGATGTGAGAGTTGGACTGTGAAGAAAGCTGAGCGCCGAAGAATTGATGCTTTTGAACTGTGGTATTGGAGAAGACTCTCGAGAGTCCCTTGGACTGCAAGGAGAGCCAACCAGTCCATTCTGAAGGAGATCAGTCCTGGGTGTTCTTTGGAAGGAATGATGCTAAAGCTGAAACTCCAATACTTTGGCCACCTCATGCGAAGAGTTGACTAATTGGAAAAGATTCTGATGCTGGGAGGGATTGGGGGCAGGAAGATAAGGGGACGAAAGAGGATGAGATGGCTGGATGGCATCACTGACTCAATGGACAAGAGTTTGGGTGAACTCCGGGAGTTGGTGATGGACAGGGAGGCCTGGCGTGCTGCGATTCATGGGGTTGTAAAGAGTCAGACACGACTGAGCGACTGAACTGAACTGAGCCTCTTAGAAGCACTTTCAGACACATTACCCTTAAACAATATCCTGAGATAATTAAGATGAGTTTTATTATCACCATTTTACAGAAAAGTAAATTGATGTCTCTTGAGTTTTAGTCTAGTTTTCCATCACATTACACTGCCTCCCTTCTATTTTCCAACCAACAAAGTTACAGCTACTCAATATTCTTTCTTGATTCTAAACCTAACCACCAGGTTCAAACAATGGGTCGATTACCATGTTTCCACAGTAACAATTTCTTACTGGGTCAGCATGTTAGAAAACTAGGAAAGAAGAGTAGGCAAGGAGTTCCAGAGCCCCAGACTTTAGTCCCAACTCCAGCACTTTGCCGTTGTGTGATGTCGGGCAGGCCACACAACCTCCCTGACTCTGTTTACTTCTATGTAACAGGTTAATGCCATATGTAGTGCACAGGTTGCTGTGAGGGCTAAATGAAGTAAAGTACATGAAAGAGGTGAACAAAGAGCTCGGAACACTGGGTGCTCGATAAATATCCAATCTTGAATCTCAAATTTGTGATCATCTGAGAATCTTTATCCTATGCCAACAATGAAACATATGCACTTAACATTAAAATAAACTTAATCTCAGTTTCTGTTCCGAATTTCCACTGGAGCTTTCATTTTATTTCTCAGCATTTAATGGTAAAACTTAAGTTTTTTTTTTTTTTTTAATGTTTACAAACTTTTCTTCATCTCCATTACCACCATGACAACCCAAACCACCTCAGCTGGTCCATGAAAAAAAAAAAAACCCTTCAATCTAGGATAACATCCCACATCTCAGGGGGCCTTTGCCTACCTCTGCAGCCTTCTTCTTGTTCTCTGTTCCCCTGCTCCCCCTCTGCTGGAAATGCTCCTCCCTCTGCCTTCCATGTACCTAATCTCAGGCTTCACTGTAAATGTTACTCTTCACCAAACCCTTTCTTAACCTACCAACAAGATAAAGACAGGCCATAAGGGAAAAACATCCTGTTAGAGAATTACTTTATATATTAGGACTAATATGTGATTTATACAAATATTATTTTTCAGAGATTTCAAGGTGAGTATCAATTGTCAAAAGGAAGGCACAATTAAAACTGCAACAGAGTCAACAGGAAAATAATAAGGGTGAAACAAATGGCTCTTTGTTTTGAAAAAATAAACTTAAATTCCTAGCAAAATATCTCATGACAGCAACATTAAAAAAGGAAAAAAATACAGAAATAAGAAATTTATTGACAGGTATTTTTATGATTTTGAAGTGAGAACATTAATTTTAAATATAAAATGAAAGCCAGAAAACATGCAGAAAAAAATTTGACCATTAAACTAAAACTTCAGTAAGACACTTTATTTTCCACTCTGAGAAGGAGAAGTAGAGATACATGCATTCTAACACGCCCCCTCTCTCTTTTTCAAAAATTGTGAGTAAATAAGCATGCTATGTAAAAAATAACTATAAAGTGTGAATCTACTTGCAAAATGTTTAATTAGTGGCCAAGGGAAAGGCTCAAGTATACTGGTCATCCAGTCCCTTAGATCCTATTCCCAACTCTCAACCCCCTTGGAAGACAGCATTCATTCAAACCAGGATGACTGATTAGGAGTAAAACAAATATAAACAATCTAACTGTTTTGAAAATAATACCTACAATGTGTAAAGACTCCTGAAGTGCAAGAAAATGGTCTTATTCTTCATCCACAACAAGACTCTTCTAAACACAGTAAAACAATGATTAAAATAATCATGATCTTATCCAAATAAATATTTTACTGACTTTAAGCTTTTAAATGCAGGAGCCACCCTCATCCTTACCTTCATGCAAAACAGCAACCTTTTCTTTCTCCTGATCACAATTATAATTGTATAGCAGCCCACCCCTCACAGTTTTCTCATCTTTTGAGTTATGTATACTTGTAACTCTTTCCTCAAGAAAAGAGGAGTTTTATGTTATAAAACTGGTTTCCTCACTGTCACTCAAACGTATTTGTATATAAGGAAAGTACTGTGTGACTACTGCTTGCACGTTGCATAGTACCTGGAAGGTCCTCAATAAATATCTGCCAAATGAATGGAAAATTTAAATTTCAGCAAGCAGTAAGAATTGCTGTTCACAGGGGATGGGATGATTTCAGCTCTGCAATGACCTAGATGGGAGGGAAATCTGAGAAAGAGGGGATATATACATACATAAAACCTGGAACATAATAAAAATTTGATCTTATACTAAATAAACATATCTCAACAATTTGACAGAACTGAATAATAAAGATTTTTCAGACCAAAATGAGATTAAATTAGAAATTAATAACAAAAAGGCAACTAGAAAGCCCTCATATATTTGGAAATTAAGACATTCATTATACTTCTCAAAGAAGAAATCCTAACAACTTAGGAAATATTTATAACTAAACAATAAAAAATTACATAACAAAATTTGGGAGTGTTCAAAGAAATGTATAGTCTTAAATGCTTACATTGGGGGAGGGGGGAGGACCTGAAATGAGTAACCTAATGTGTTAGCCACTCAGTTGTATCCGACTCTTTACAACTCTATGACCTGCAGCCTACCAGGCTTCTCTGTCCTTGGAATTCTCCAGGCAAGAATACTGGAGTGGGTAGCCATTCCTGTCTCCAGGGGATCTTCCTGAAACAGGGATAGAACCCGAGTCTCCTGCACTGCAGACAGATTCTTTACCATCTGAGCCACCAGGGAAGACCAGGAGTAAGCGAATCATATCTTAAAATAAGTTAGGAAAAGAGAAGCAAAATAAACCCAAACAAGCTTTAACAAAAGAAATAATAATGATAAGAAATAAATGAAAAAAATTAAATATAATACATATAACAAAAGAATAATAAAAACCAAAAGGTAGTCTTCTGGAAGCCTACCAGACTGGACAAATCTATGGCAAGATTTTTCAAGGAAAAAAAAAATATGTGAGAGTAGGGATGAAAAAGATATCAGTACAAATATTGTTGATAAAATATTATAAACTTTGCACCAATAACTTTAAAAATTTAGATGGAATTGACAAATCCCTACATCTATAAAATGTTCCCAAATGACTTGTAAAGGAATACAAAATGAAAATAGTCTTATAACTGCTTTTTAAAGTGGAATTAACAGTTAAAAAATCTTTCCACAATGAAGGGTTTAAGCACAGCTAGCTTCACTGGTGAGTTTTATCAAAAACAAGAAGCAAATAATTCCAATCTTAAACAAGCTCTTCCAAAAAAATAAAAAAAGAGAATGCTCCTCAACTTTCTAAGATAACAAACTGGCCACATTTTATCCTAAAAACAAAACCAAAAAATCAAGAGAAACAACAGGACAACTTAATTCATAAACATAGAAAAAAATCTAAACAAAATATTAGTAAGTGAAATCTAGCAGTATATTAAAAGGACGGTCAACTTATGTTTAATCCAGGAACATAGGGTTCTTTTAAAAAATTAATGTAATTCACTATATTAATAGAATAAAGAAACTCAGGCTATCATATTAATGCAGAAAGTCTTTGATAAAATTTGACATCATTCATGACAAAAAGAAAGCACTCTTAGCAAAACAGGAATAAAAGGGAACCTCTTTTATCTGATAAACAGCTTCTACAAAAAACCTACATCAAAGAACATATTAAAATAAATGCTGAAAGCACTAGCTTCGGTATTACTAATAATGCAAGAATGCCTATCAAACCACCTCTATACAATATTGCACTGGAGGCACTAGCCAGCACAATAAAATGAAAAGAAAAAAGTATGATTATATTTGAAAGTATAAAGAATGAGAGGGAAGCAAAAAAGCAATCATTATTTGCAGGTGATATAATTATTTATAGAAAAATCCAAAAGAATCTGAGTACAAATTGCTAGAATTACAAGCAAGTTATGCAAGATAACTATCTAGTGGATTAAAATACAAAAGCAATGTGTGTTTCCATATACCAGCAGCAGACTGTTAAGAAACATAATTCAAAAAAGATACCATGTGCATGGCGGTACACATTTGCCAAAAACCACTGAATTGTACACTTAAAGTGGGAGCATTTTATTGCATCTAAATCACATCTCAAAATAACTGTAGGAAAAAAAAGGCACCATTTGCAACAGCAACAACAGATGCAAAGTACACAAGAATTAAACATATACAAGACCTTTCTGAGGAAAAATTGTACAGCTTTACTAAATGGCACAAAAGGATATTCAAATAAGTGGGAAGACATAATGCATTCATGGAATGGAAGACAATATTGTAAAGATGTCTGTCCTCCCAAATCTTTAGAGTCAATAAATCTCTGATCAAAATTTTATGAGGGACTCAATAAGCTGATTCTCAAATTTATATGAAAGAGCAAAGGGCAAAGAATAGACAAGACATCCCTAAAAAAGAAGATGACTTAATCCCTTACAGTAATTAAGATAGCCTGATATTGGCATAGTGATAGACATTTCGACCAAAGGAACAGAATAAAGAGCCCAGAAATCAGACATAGGTATTTGGAAACTTCATTTATGACAATGATGGCATTGTAGTTAAGTGAGGAAATGATAGATTATCCAACAAATGGCCTCGAGACAAGTTATTCAAATGCAAAGAGAGAAAGCGAATTGGATATTCTACATCACACTACACACTAAAAATCTGTTCCAGATAAATTAAAGACATATATAAAAGGGACATCTTTAAAACTTAAAAAGTGAGAANTGCTGCATTTGTTGTGGCCTTTCTATATTCTGGGAATTTGCGGAGTTCTCTTTATTATGGAATTTCCTCCCTATAGGCGGGGTTGTATCAGTGGCTTGTCAAGGTTTCTTGGTTAGGGAGGCTTGTTTTGGAGTTCTGGTATGTGGAGCTGGATTTCTTCTCTCTTGAGTTTGGAGTATCACTACACGGCTGCCCCAGCAAAGTCGGGATTTAATTTTTGATAGCCAAGAATTTCTCTGACTTTTCTTCAAGTTGAATTCTGCATTTCAGTTTTGTTATTATTTTTCATCTTGCATGTATATTTTTCATTGGGGATGGAAGGCTATAGTTAGCTTCTAATTCCTTTTTTGCTCTCCTTAACCACAAATTCCAAGTTGCTATTTTTGTTGATTTAAGTAACAACTTACTAAAAATCATCATATATCTTACAATCAATATTTATCTACATTCAGCATTATTTTTTTGATTTCTCTGCTTCTTTTTTTTTTTTCTCTTAAATCCCATTGCTCACTTCTTGGTTAATTTATTTTCTTTCTGCAATGTACCTTTAAATAGCTCTTCTAGCAAAGGGCTTTCAAAGTCCTAAAATTCTGAAAAACGTTATTATAGCATCCACGCTGTTGAAAGATAGTTTGGATGAGAATATAATTTTAAGTTCCAATTTATTTTCCTCAGCCCCTTGAAGACATTCTGCTGTTATTTCTTAAAGCCAATGATTAATCTTACATCATTTGGATTCTTTTTTTTTTTTTCCACTTCATGCACTATGTGGACTCTTAGTTCCCCAACTAGGGATGGAATCCAGTTCAGTTCAGTTCAGTTCAGTCACTCAGTCGTGTCTGACTTTTTGCGACACCATGGACTGCAGCACGCCAGGCCTTCCTATCCATTACCAACTCCTGGAGTTTACTCAAACTCATGTCCATTGAGCCAGTGATGCCATCCAATCATCTCATCCTCTGTTGTCCCCGTCTTCTCCTGCCTTCAGCATCAGGATCTTTTCAAATGAGTCAGTTCTTCACATCAGGTGCCAAAGTATTGGAGCTTCAGCTTCAGCATCAGTCCTTCCAGGCCCCCTGCATTGGAAGTGCAGAGTCTACCACTGGACTGCCAGGGAAGTCCCTGGATTCTTTACATTTTCTTTTTAAATTTTTTTTCCTTCTTTATTTTTGGTTGTGTTGAGTCTTCATTGCTACGTGTAGTTCTTTACGTAGGTGTGGCATGGCTTCTCTTGTTGAGGAACACGCACTTTAAGATTTTGATAACTTTTTTCTTAATCACATTTTTTATTAGTATTTTCTCTATATATGTCTACCTCTACATTGACTTTTTGCAATTTTGTGGGATTTTTTTTTTTCTTTTTTTCCCCCCTTTCCTTTTCTGTTTTGTTTTTCTTATTGTTCTTTTCTTGGCACAGCTATTCTTTAATATTTAAATCTTTTAAAATACTTCTATTTAACTCTGCATTTCTGTCCCACCCCCCCCATGTCAGTGTGTTTTCTTTCCTCTGCTTTATTCCTCAGTTGGCTCTCTGCTTTGGTCTTGTGTTCTGTTTCATGTTTCAGTTAGTGTTGTTTTCCATTGGTTGGTATTATTTTTTATTTCCTTTGTCCACCAGGTCACTCTCTGTACTCTTCTTTGGACTGTTTTGGTTTTGTTTGTGTGTGTGTATGTTCCTTTGCTTTTGTTACTATTCATCTGCTATTGCATTTGCCATTTGTCTCGGGTTTTTTTTCCTAGTTTTTTGTTTTTTATTTGTTAGTTTTAATCCTCTTTATTCCCTTGATAAATGGCTTGTGGGGTCTTGGTTCCCTGATCATAGATCAGGCCTGAGAATCTGAGGAAGCACTGAGTCCAGGACACTAGACTGCCAGAGAACTCCTGACCCTAGGGAGTAGTAATTAGTGAGAACTCCCATGAAGGCCTCTACCTGTATCCAAGATACAGCATCACTCAAACAACAGGCAAGACAAGAACACAAACCCAATTATCAGCAGACAGGTTTCCCACACACACCCTAATACCTACCACGCCACACAATCCTGCCCATCAGAGAAGAGAAAAGCTCACCTCTTCCCACCAGAATGCAGACACAAGTCCCTCCCAACACAAAGCTTACACAAACCACTGGACTAACATCACCAACAGAGGACAGAGACCAGGAACAAAAGGAACTAAGGCCCTACAGCCTGGGGAAGGGAGACCTCAAGCACAGTAAGATAAAATGGAAAGACAGAGAAATATTCTACAAATGAAGACAGAGAAATATTCTACAAATGAAGAAACAAGGTAAAAACCCACAAGACCACAAGAGGAAATAGGCAAACTACCTTTAAAAGAATTTAGAGTAATGATGGTAAAGATGACCAAAATCTTGAAAATAGAATGGAGAAAATGCAAGAACCATTTTAACATATTTAAGAAGGACCTAGAAGAAATAACAAATAAACAAACAATGACAAATAATGCAATTACTGAAGTTTAAAATACGCTAGAAGGAATCACTAGCAGAATAACTGAGGCAGAAGAAGAGATAGGTGAACTGGAAGATACAATGGTGGAAATAATTGCTAAACAGCAGAATAAAGGAAAAAGAATGAAAATAATTGAGGACCGTCTTAGAGACCTCTGGGACAGTATTAAATGCACCAGCATTTGAATTATAGGGGTTCCAGAAGAAGCGAAAGAGAATCAGAAAATTTTTGAAGAGATTATAGTTGAAAACTTCCCTAAAATGGGAAAGGAAATAGTCAATCAAGTCCAAGAAATGCAGAGTCCGATACAGAATAAACTCAAGAAGAACCACATTGAGACACATATTAATCAAACTGACAAAAATTAAACACAAAGAAAAAAATACTGAAAGCAGCAAAGGAAAAACAACAAGTAACATACAAGGGAAACCCCATACAGTTAACAGCAGACCTTTCAACAGAAACTCTGCAGGCCAGAGGGAATGGCAGGATGTATTTAAAGTAATGAAAGGGAAAAAATCTACAGCCAAGATTACTCTACCCAGCAGGGTCTCAAAATTCAGAATTGATGGAAACATCAAAAACTTTGCAAAGAAAAGTTAAGAAAATTTAGCATCACCCAACGAGCTTTACAACAAATGCTAAAATGACTTCTATGGGCTGGAAACATAAGAAAAGGAAAAGACCTACAAAAACAAACCAAAAACAATTAAGAAAATGCCAACAGGAACATATATATCAATAATTACTTTAAATATAAATGGATTAAACTCTCCAACTAAAAGACAGACTGGCTGAATGGATATAAAAACAAACAAAAACATATATGCTGCCTATATACTCTTATCTCCTGATGCTGGGTTCTGGGAGAATTTCTTGCCCTGATCTTTCAGTTCAATAATCTGTTCTTTAGCTACATCCAGTTTGCTCTGCAGCCCATCTAGCGAGTTTGTTCAACAACTATATTCTTTATTTTCATTATTACTTATAGTTTCATAACTTCTACTTCTTGTATTAAGCATGAAAGTCTATCCTTGGTCCTCTAAGGAAATTAGACTGACCTATTTTTAAAGTTTCTTTATGACTGTTCTAACCCACAGGGTGTAGGTCTGCTGTTTATATTTCACTGTGCTAAGCTCCCTCTGGGTTTTCATGACCATGTAAACATCTCCCATGGGACTGTTCACTTGCCATCTTAGCCAATAGTGGCCTCCTTGCTGGGGGCCTCATGTTGAATATTTTCTGACAAAATCAGCAGAGAGCTTCAGGGTCTCAGTAGTAGTGATGACCTCAAACAGGCACTATTAAGCGGTTCCTTTCTGCAACTTCTCCTTTACATACACCCCTTCACTTAAAAATGTTTTATGGCTTCAGGTCAGGAACATTTCTTTTCAATCTTCAAAGATAATTTATTAAACTTGATTTTTTATCATTTCTATGGCCTTGGTACAGAGGGTAAGTGGGAAAATGTGTTTGGTCAATCACCTTGAAATTGGGTTTCTTACTTCTTTAAATATAACTTCTATGCATTCTCTTTAGCCTTCTTCTGGAACTGTTATTAGATGGTACTTCTCAATTTATCCTCCATGTCTTTTTTTTTTTTTTTCCTATTACTCTGTCCTTCCGTCATGTGTTTAAGAACAATTTTCTGCTCTAGTATCCAGCTCACAAATCTCTTAAGTTATAGACACTGATGATCAGCCCACTTAATGAATTTCTTATTTTGACAATCGAACTTTTAAATTCCAGAATCAATACTTAGTTATTTTTGATAGATAAAATAGCTTGGAACTTCTCCGGTGGCCCAGTGGTTGAGGGAAGGGACACAGGTTTGATCCCTGGTCTAGGAAGATCCCACATGTCACAGGGCAACTAAGCCTGAGAGCTGCAACCAAATGCTACAGCTACTGAAGCCTACACACCTAGAGCCCATGCTCCTTAACAAGAGCAGCCAGCACTCTGAGAAGCCCAAGTACCACAACGAAGAATAGCCCCTGCTCACCACAACTAGAAAAAGCCTGCTCTAGCAACAAAGACCCAATACAGTCAAAAATAATTTTTTTGAAAACTGTTCACATCTCTCCAAGAGTTCAACTACACAATTTTAAAATCCAGTCCCACTTGTTCTATGAATTCTATGTCCAAAATAAACCCTTCTGTGATCTCCTTTGCATAGCTGTTTCTGGTGGTTTTTAATGAAGTGCTCATCTTTGTAGTCAAGGCTCCTTGTTGAGACCATCTATCCTATCTGTGCTCATGCTTACTTGAAAGGGAGAAGCAGGACTTGTTTTCAGTGAGAGTGAAGGAAGGGAGCGAAGGTGCCAACCTCATGGAAAAGCTTTGTAGCTAGTCTTATGAACATAGGATCCCTGTTCTCCGAGAATTCACCAAGCACCTCTGCCTTTCCAACCCAAGGTCCTACGTACACTACATCTGCCTGAGACATCTGTTATCACCGAGTTACACTACCAGAGTCACTCTGTCACTTGCTCTGAGCCCCTCTCAGCTGTTCATATCAACTATTTCCAAGCAAGAACATCCTAGATGCTACTCCTAGCCTGAAGAGCAATACTTTCCTGCCCTTGTTTCTCACGTATGAGACTGTATCTAGGTAGAATAAAAAGTAATTAGTTCACATATGGCTTCTGAAACATGCTTATAAATTATAACCTCTTGACCCATAAAAAGGAACCACTACTATTTCAATTGGCTCAATAAGAGCTGAGGTTGGAGTTGTGTAAAGAAAAGGAGAACTTGGCTTGAGTAGCAAACAGTTTCTTTTTCAGGAAAAAAAAATTATACAGATTTGCTGGCATTCAACATCAACAGACTGACATTCCTATGTCCACCACAACAACCAACATAGTATTTATGGTTCCATACATATCAACCCTGGGGTTGGGAGGGGCACCCTTGAAGTACCAACAATTGCTACGTTAAGCATAAATAAGTTATAACACTCTTCTGGACCCAGGAATCCCACTATTAAAATTATACCATAGAAAAACTCTCTGGGCTGCATGAGATGACCTATACCAGAAAATCTACTAAAGCTTTGTTTGGAAAAGTAGAAACAAGTTGAATGTCAGGCAATAAGAGAATAAATTAAATGTGGTATATTAACAGAACTGAATTTTATATGGCATTGAAAATAACCATATCAGTATGGAGATCATTTTATAAACAATGTAGGTGAACAAAAGAAACTACAGGATGATGCTATTCTGATGAAGTCAATATACGGAATCTAGAAAAATAGTACTGAAGAATTTATTTACAGGGCAGCAGTGGAGAAACAGACATAGAGAACAGACTTATGGACATGGGGAGAGGGGAGGAGAGGGTGAGATGTATGGAAGGAGTATGTGTGGAAACTTACGATACCATATGTAAAATAGATAGCCAATGGGGATTTGCTGTATGGCTCAGGAAACTCAAACAGGGGCTCTGTATCAATCTAGAGGGGTGGGAAGGGGCGAGAGATGGGAAGGAGGTTCAAAAGGGAGGGGATATATGTATACCTATGGCTGACTGATGTTGAGGTTTGACAGAAAACAACAAAAGTCTCTAAAGCAATTATCCTTCAATAAAACATATGAGAAATAGTGCTATATGTTTTAATGGTCACACACACATGTGTAATAAAAATACAAAAATATGAACGGAAGTGTTAAGCACTAAATTTAAAGCAGAGGTTATTTCTAAGAGGAAGGATGAAAATGAATATATATTATGGACCTCTTTCCATATCTGAACATACAAATCTAGTTCAGTTATTTTGACTGCTACACAGAATTCCATAGCCATAATTTTATATATATATATAATCACACACACACACACACACACACCATAATAAATTTCACCATTTCATTACTATTGGATATTTTGATCATCTCTTTATACCTAAACCCTGATATACCTGGTGCAAGGGTCTTTGTGGGAGAATTTCTATATGGAGAATTGCTGGGTCAAGGGTTATATGAAATGTTTCATCAAGTCACACTTCTACCAAGTCCTCTCCTCCATATTTTTCCCAAAATTGGACATTTTCAATCTCTCACACTTTTTGCAAGTCAAGGAGGACAAAATGAGCATTCTCATGATCAAAAGTAGTTTAAAACCTGGAACAAGTGGGAGATGCCAACTTTATAAAATTCTTTAACAAATGCTTGGGGTATACAGGCCAGCAACATACTAAGGACTTACAAGCTAATAGAATATACAGACAAGTGAGCAGATAATTACAATAGCACAAGCACCTTCTATTCAGTATGCCACAGCAGAGCAAGGGAAGACACATCAATCAACTTGGGGTTCAGGAAAAGAGGCAATGGCTGAGCTGAATCTCAGAGGCTGAACAGAAGCTGGCAAGGGAAATTGAGGAGGGTGAGGAAGAGAGGAGAGAAACGTAGCTAGAACAACAGATTCAAAGATATAAAAGTAAGAAAATATGGTAGAACAAGAATTGGAAAGAGTTCAGCACTGTCACAGTGCTATCTATGAGCTGTAGCTAAAAGTCCCAGTCCAAAGACACAACTATAGAAGCTTTCAGACCATTACTCCATTAACATAAGATAACACCCCAGGGTGTTATAAATCATCTCTGACTTGGACGCTGCTTCTAGCATATACGGAACAGACAGTTGTCTGACTCACGTGCAGTAACAGACTGCGTGTCCGGGTAGGATGAGGAAGGGGAACTATGACCAATACTTCAGGTTTGGGCAAACAAAGAGTCTAGTCAGCTAAGACAAAACAGGAGCAGAGCACGCAAGTTCACTACGGAAAAAGTTTCCCAGGCATCCAGAGGCCCGTGAAAGGGAGGGTGGAGGCTAGAGACGGCACGAAGGTCAGAAAACCAGTAGGGCCCACCGTGTGCTTCTTTGTATGGCAGCACTTTCTGCAGCCTGAAGCAGAACAGGTACTAGAAATGCTCATGGAATGATTATCAGGGCAGAAAGTTCTTTGCCTGACCGAGACCGCCCACTGACACCTGGGCACACAATATCTCCAACAGCTGTCACAGACAATGCCATAGGTGAAGGCAGGAACAGAACCAGAAGTCACTTAACATCATACGTGATACAGATGCTCCATAGCCGAGAACCAAAGACTATCACCACTATTAAAATATGAGCTCTGAAACGGTGTTTCCCAACATTATCTGAAGATTTAAAAATTTCTACGGTATTTATTTAAAAATAAGACAGATTCCTCTGCCTCAACCCAGACCTACTAAGTTAAAATTCCCAAGGGCAGAGAGACCTAGTACTCTGTATATTTAAAACAAGCTGCCCAGCTGATTCTTTTCAGGCAATTTTGGGACGTGCTGATCCAGAAGTTCTTGCCAAAACAAAGGTTAAAAAAATAAAGGTATAACTATTGGGAAATGATTATGTTACTGTTTCCCATAGGCAATATAGTTAGCTAGTTAGAAGTCTAAGAAAATTGACTGGGGTTTCCCTGGTGGCTCAGCGGTAGAGAATTTGCCTGCCAATGCAAGAGACACGAGTTTGATCCCTGGTCAGGGAAGATCCCACATGCTACAGAACAACTAAGCCCGTGTGCTACAACTACTGAGCCTGCGCTCTAGAGCCCAGGGGCTGAAACTACTAAGCCCACATGCAGCAACTTCGGAAGCCCGCGCACCCAAGAGCCTACGCTCCGCAACAAGAGAAGCTATTGCAATGAGAAGGCCATGCACCGCCACGAGAGAGCAGCCCCTGCTCACCACAGCTAAAGGCCCGGGCAGGAACGAAGACCCAGCACAGCCAAAACTAAATAAGTAAAATTTTTTTTAAAAAAGAAAATTGACTGAAAAAATTATTAGAACCATGTGTTCACAGAAAAGCTAGTGAGACTTCAAGATAGAAATGTCTATAGGACCACTGGATACAGGAGTCTTAACCTGGACCAGAAGCCTGGGCTGGAATTCAGAACTGGAAAAATCTGCAAGTGCTGGAGGGTGGGTGGGGAGGGTCATCTAAAACCCGGAACTATGTGAAAACATTCAGAGATTGCAGCAAGAGAAGAAAAGACAGCTCACTGAATCACTGTGTTGTGCAACTGAAACAAATATAATACTGTAAGTCAACTATACTTCAATTAAAAAAAAAAGAAAAGCAGCTCAGGAGAGAATGCTGCACAGAATATGGGTTCCTTTTCATGTGCAATCCATGAAAATATGGGTTTATTGTAGATAATCAGTTTCATAACTGGACATTTTGTAGTCATTAAGCAGAGATAAAAGGTGATAAATATACAATACACATGTATAAAGTGTATTCAGAGAAACAGTTCTACCATAAATCTGTATCTACAGATCTCAGAATGTATTAGACACACTGGCAATCATCACTGATAGATCTGAGTTAATGCAGAAACAGACCAACAATTCACACTGTTGTGTCCTACAGATTCCTCTAATTCTCTCTACACATGGAAGCAGGATACACATTCTTCAGTTTGGCTCTGGTGGCCACTTGTAAGAATCAAAAGAGATCTAACACTGGAGAAAGGGCTGCGGGTGAGATGACTGCCAGAGGAAACCGCTCACTTGAAGAACTGCTTGGTTTCGGTTAAGTCATACATTTCTTTGCAATGGAAAACCTCCCTGTCATTTCTGTTCTAAAAATAATCAGGCTAGTTGAAAAAAAAGCCTTATTATTTCATAAACTACACACCAATACTTTTTTGAGTAAGTATCCATCTTTTTAGACACCTGGGTCCATTTCAAGTGTTCTGCTTTCAAACTCAGCACTTCTTTCTGCAGCTGTAAATGGGTTTCAGGACATAGTGCATCCAAATATCAGAGTAGACTGGGGCAATGTTCAGATGCTATGAAGAGCAATATGTAAACATCCCACTAAACCCACTGAAATTGCTGATACATGCTGTCAGGATACCTCTAGCCTATTCCTCTTACCTCTTGGAGGGCCCAAGAAATTCATAATTTCAGAAGGTCAATGAAGCAGCCAGTGTAGCTGCCATCAGGAGAACTTCAGGTCACATCTCCCCAGGTCTTCACACCACCATGAAAGGGAATAAAGCCAGGAACCCATAATAGTCTGTTATGATCCTCTGTATTTCTGCATTTGTAACCTCTCCTTTTTCAGTTCTAATTTTGTTGATTTGATTCTTTCTTTTTTACTTTTTTACCTTTTACTTAAAGGTTCGTCAATTTTCAAAGAAAATTGAGAGGGATATTAAAGAACCAGCTTTCAGCTTATTAATTTTTACTATTGTTTCTTTCATTTCTTTTTCATTTATTTCCACTCTGATCTTTATAATTTCCTTCTTTCTGCTAATTCTGGGGGGTTTTTTTGTTCTTCTTTTTCCAGTTGTTTTAGGTATAAAGTTAGGTTGTCTAGTCAGTGTTTTTCCTGTTTCTTGATGTAGAATTGACCATGTACCATGGTCATGTACCATGTACCATGTGACCCAGCAATTCCACTCCTAGGCATATACCCTGAGGAAACCAAAATTGAAAAAGACACATGCACCCCAATGTTCACTGTAGCACTATATGCAATAGCTAGAACATGGAAGCAACCTAAATGTCCATCGACAGATGAATGGATACAGAAGCTGTGGTACATATACACAGTGGAATATTACTCAGCCATAAAAGGAATGCATTTGAATCAGTTCCAATGAGGTGGATGAATCTGAGCCTATTATACAGAGTGAAATTAGTCAGAAAGAGAAAACCAAATATTGTATACCAATGTACATATATGGAATTGAGAAAGATGGTACTGATGAAATTATTTTCAGGGCAGCAATGGAGACACAGACACAGAGAATAGATTTATGAATGGCGGGGAGGAAGGAGAGGGTGGGATGCATGGAGGTTATTAACATGGAACACACATAACCACATGTAAAATAGAGCACCAATGGGAATTTGCTGCACGACTCAGGAAACTCAAAGTGGGGCTCTGTAACAACCGATAGAGGGGAATGGGGAGGGAGGAGGTGGGAGGAAGGAAGGTTCAAAAGGGAGGGGACCAATATGTACCTATGACTGATCACACTGATCAATATGATGTTTGGCAGAAACCAACACAATACTGTAAAACAACTATCCTTCAATTAAAAATAAATAAATTTTTTTTAATTGCATAAGAAAAAAAAAAGATGGGAACCCAGAGGCCTACGTGCTCCTGGCAAGACCCTCTCCCAACAATACTCTCATCAGCAGCACCATGATCTGCCTAGGAGACGGACTAATTTCAGTACAACTTTTATCACAGGTTACACCTGTTTCATAAGAGACTCGAGTCTCCCACTTGGACTTTGATTTCATAAAGTTCTGCACAGTCTCACAAGACCCCATCTCCCACTAAACCCTCCACTCTCAAATCCTTCAACTCGTCTGCAAGTCTACCATCAGCAAAGCCCCTTCTCTGTCTGAAGATCCTCTCCTCTGAGTCTTACTTCCACCTTCTTGCTCTACTAGGAAACCTGGCTTTCCCTGAAGGCTTGGCTTCCTCTGCAGCTATTCAAGTGGCAGCCACTTTTTCTCTCACATCCCTCAAACAGCTGGATCTCCAGTGGGGGTGAGGGGAAGATGTCCTTCTAGAACTTGATAACTATTCTCAGATTTTTTCCCTTTTTCCTTAAAACCCTACTTTTGAATTTCATGTGATGATGATGTGAACTTCATGTTACCAAAACCCTAAATATCCCTCTCTAGTGGAGTTCAATATTACTGCCATAATTCTTACTCTTTTCAACATCCACATAGTGGACCTTTCCCAAACACTACTGTGGTTGATTGAATGGTGAACCCCTCAAAAGATTTGCCCAAATCCTAACCTCTGGAACCTGAGAATAGTACCCTATATGTCAGAAGAGCAACTATTATGTTCTATGGCAAAATAGGTAACTGAGTTAAAGATCTGGGAAGGCAGCATTTATCCTGGATTATCTGGATGGGCCCTAAGTGCAATTACATGTATCCTTATAAGATAAACACACAGAGAAGAAAAAGAGGAAGCGGTCACGTGACCAAGAAGGAGAGACTAGAGTGAGGCAGCTACCAGTCAAGGAATGATGACAGCCACAAAAGTGGAAGAGACAAAGAATGGCATGATGGTTGATTCTGTGTGCCAACTCATCTGTGCTACAGTGTGCCAAGACATGCAAACAAACAGTATTTTGAGTGCTTCTATAAGGATGTTTTTGGATGAGACTAACACAGATTGGTATACTGAGTAAAGCAGATTTCTCTAACGTGGGTGGGCCTCATCCAATCGGTTGAAGACCTAAACGGAATGAAATGTCTGACCCTCCTTCCAGAGAGAATTCTTTTGAACTGGGACACTGGGTTTTCTGGCTTTTGGACTTGAATGGAAACATCTGTTTTTCCTGGGTCTCATGCCTGCAGGCCTTTCAGACACAGATCTCCATTACCAGTTCAGACACAGATCTACATTACCAGCTCTACATTACCAGTTCTGGCTCTCACACCTTCAGACCCAAAGCTGGGACTACATCCTTGGCTCTCCTGGGTTCCTGGCTTTCTACCTCTTCCCACAGATTTGGGGGCTTGTCAGCTTCTACTGTTGCATGAGCCAATTCCTTACAATAAATCACTCCTTATATAAATGTAAACCCGATTGATTCTGTTTCTCTGGAGAACCCTAACACAAATGGAGTCTTCCCTGGAGCCTCCAGAGGGAGTGTCACCCTGCTCACATCTTCATTTCAAACTGTGGTGTCAACGGACAGAGAACAGACTTATGGTTGCCAAGGAGGAGGGCAGGGAGGGATGGACTGGGAGTTTGGGGTTAGTAGATGCAAACTATTATATGTAGAAGGGATAAACAACAAGGTCCTACTGTATGGCATGCTGCTGCTGCTGCTAAGTCGCGTCAGTCATGTGCGACTCTGTGCGACCCCATAGACGGCAGCCCACCAGGCTCTTCCGTCCCTGGGATTCTCCAGGCAAGACACTGGAGTGGGTTGCCATTCCCTTCTCCAATGCATGAAAGTGAAAAGTAAAAGTGAAGTCGCTCAGTCGTGTCTAACTCTTAGCGACCCCATGGACTGTAGCCTATGAGGCTCCTCTGTCCATGGGATTTCCCAGGCAAGAGTACTGGAGTGGGGTGCCATTGCCTTCTCCGACTGTATGGCATAGAGAACTATATTCAATTTGTTGTTGTCATTTACTCACTAAGTCGTTTCCGACTCTTATGACGCCATGGACTGTAGCCCACCATGGACAGGGGATTTCCCAGGCAAGAATACTGGAGTGGGTGGCCATTTCCTTCTCCATTCTGCCATTTCCTTCTCAACCCAAGGATTGAACCCACATCTCCTGCATTGGCTAAGTCACCAGGGAAGCTCTAATTATAGTCAATATTCTGTGATAAACCACAGTGAAAAAGATCGTGAAAAAGAATGTATATATGTATATGTGTGTATATATATATATGTATATATAAAACTGAATAACTTTGATGTACAGTAGAAATTAACACAACACTGTAAATCAACTACACGTCAATAAAATAAACTTTAAAATAAAATAAAAGATAGTGGTGTCCAGAATTGTGACAGAATTAAATTTCTGCTTTAAGCCACCATGTCTGGGGTAATTTGTTACAGCAACTTTAAGAAACCTATACACTGGTCTTCTCTGAACTCTCCTACAACAACCTGTCCTCCACTCTGCATCAGCCATCAGTTTCAAGTCTTGTTCTAGAACACTGTATTACCAATTGTCATATATTATCTAAAACCTTGAGTCAAGCACCTTACTTGCACAACAACTTCCATCTTTCTAGCTCGCTCCTTCCAGTGTCCTGCTTCCAACAATACTCCAACACCAGTGGGACCTAAACGTCATTGAACCTACCACCTGCCCCCAGCCCCTTATCTTCCTCATGGTCTCATTTCTCTCTTTAGCCAACTTGCACACCACGGCCTATTATTACATCCACTTCTTTGCTGACTCTCCAGGCTCTCTCGCCAGCTCTCTTCCTTCGTCATCCTCTTTTGTTAAAACACCAACTCTCCCTACTCTGCTTCTCACACGCTGGAGGGGGCGGAAGTAGAATGCACAACTACACTGACTGGTCTGACTTTGAATTCATAACCACCAACCTCAGGTTAGTCATTCCAATCTCAGCTCAAATGTCACTTCTTAAGAAAAACTTTCCCTGACCAATTTTTAACAGCTTTATTGAGATACATACATCACATATCATAAAACTCACCTTTTTAAAGTCACAATTCAGTGGTTTTTAAAATATATTCAAAAGAGTTGTTAACCAAAACTAATATCTCATTTCAGATCTTTTTTTCACCCTCAAAAGAAACTCAGTACTCTTTTTCCCCACTCCACTAACCTACCTTGTCTCTACATATTTGCCTATTGTGGACATTTCATATAAATGGAATCATACCCTATGTGCCTTTTTATGTTTGGCTGCTTTCACTTCCACCTTTTCAAGGGTTCTTCCCTTGAAAGCATGCATCAGTACATCAATACTCTTGCCTGGAGAATCCCATAGACGGAGGAGCCTGGTGGGCTGCAGTCCATGGGGTTGCGAAGAGTCAGACACGACTGTATGACTTCACTTTCACTTTTCACTTTCCTGCATTAGAGAAGGAAATGGCAACCCACTCCAGTGTTCTTGCCTGGAGAATCCCAGGGACGGGGAAGCCTGGTGGGCTGCCGTCTCTGGGGTCGCACAGAGTCGGACACGACTGAAGCGACTTAGCAGCAGCAGCAGCAGCAGCAATATTCCACTATGTTGACATAACACATTTTGATTATCTGTTAATCAGTTGGCAGACATTTGGGTCTATTTCCACTTTTTAGGTATTTTGAATGCTGTCTCTATGAACATTCATATACAAGCTTTTGTGTGGACAGAGTATCTCCAGTTCTCAAAAAAGAATTCTCAAGTTTCACCTAGGAGCACAACTGTCAGCTCAGTGGCAACTGTTTAACATTTTGTTGTTGTTCAGTCACTAAGTCATGTCCAACTCTTTGCGATCCCACGGACTGCAGCACACCAGGCCTCCCTGTCCATCACTATCTCCCTGAGTTTCCTCAAACTCATGTCCATTGAGCCCATGATGGACTCAACCATCATCCAACCATCTCATCCTCTGTCACACGCTTCTCCTCTTGCTCTCAATCTTCCCTAGCATCAGAGTCTTTTCCAATCAGTTGGCTCTTCGCATCAGGTGGCCAAACGATTGGAGCTTCAGTATCAGTCCTTCCAATGAATATTCAGGGTTGATTTCCTTTAGGATTGACTGGTTTGCTCTCCTTGCTGTCAATAAGGAGTGTAAGCCACAGTGTGTAAGTTTCAGCAGTTTCTTTGAGGAGCATGGGGCACTGGCCTAAGGGACTAGATTTTGTACTAATTTTCTTCACCTGTGTATCTTACCTCTTTCTATAACTTGCTAAAAGTGAGGATACTGTTTTATGCCTTTAAAAAATAGTCTCCCGGGATGTCCCCTGTGGGCCAGTGATTAAGGCTCTACTCGTCAATGCAAGGAGCATGGGTCTGATCCCTGGTCAGGGAATTAGGATCCCACACGTCAAGTGGTACAACCAAAAAAATAAATAATAAAGATAAAAAAAAAAGTAAACAATAGTCTTCCTGCCTAGTTTTGTACTATGTACAAAGTAGCTGTTGAACTATGAAATGGACTAAACAGGAGCACGGCCAAGAAACATACTTCCTCCTCCATGAAGACATACTATTTTTTAGAATTTTAGAGATGAGAGGCAAGGTACACTGACCACATGAAAATGAAATCTGCTTCTGACAAAAGTCAACAGTCTTAATTGTTTCAAGTCTATAACAACATAACCTTCTCTGATTCCTTCAAGTAAATGGTTTAATATCATTACTGCCCAAACAACTACACTGGACATATACGACTTGCCCATTAATATTTACTCAAAAAAGAAAACAAGCAATCACAGTAACAGAGGTTGTTAAATCCAATACTTTGTCACTTATAGGTTTTCAAGTATAGGATAACTTTGCTCTGAGGTGGAGTCTGCCATCTGCTGGGAAGAAAGGTGAAATTTCCATATCCTCAGCTAAGTGACATAATTACCTCTACCAAGACATTCTACCAACAAACTGTACTGTGGTACAAGTGAACTTTGTACACACACCCATACTCCCTACCGTGAAGTGCTGACCACATGGGAACTGGTCAAATTTCTCTTGGTAAAGTGAAGACCAGAATGCACAGACCTCACAATGTAAGGCAGGGGGGAAGGCAAGGAGTGGGAACAGGCTTATCTCCATCCTCCTTGGTTTATCAGGAAAGGATTATGAGTTTCAGTCTGGGAAGATGAAGAAGTCCCAGAGATGGATGGCAGTGACGGCCGCACAACAATATGAATGAACTTAATGCCGCCAAACTGCACTAATTTAGCAGAAAAACTTGATAGTCTCCTTGGCTGGGTGGAAATCCTTGTTCAGATTGTAGGGCTTTATCCTCTGGGCGGCAGACTGTATTTTCTAAACATAACTGCAGTGATCCCTCCTGCCACCCATGCTCACTGTGATAAATTTTATCACCACCCCACCATCATCAGAGATGAAGTTCTTTCTTTAGCCTTAGCAACTGTGATCAACAGAATATGGTGGAGTATTATGATATAACTTCACAGCCAGGTCAGACAAGGCCTTGTGGCTTTCCCCAGCGCTCCAGGCATGCTGGTACTCCAGTTGCTTCCTGTGGGGATGTTCTCTCTTAAAACACAGTGTCCACACCATGAGAAGCACAAGCCACATTCAGAGGCCCACACAGAGATGGTTCCTGTCAATCATCCCAGCCTTATCACCTCAACAAGGATTTAAGTGGTTAACTCAGTCACAGAGACTATCATATTTTCTATTAAATTATACTTTTAAAAGGAAAACTTTATTCAAATAACTACTCATCATATTCAGTAGAATTTTTATTGCCATATTTAAATGATTCAGATTTGGAGGAAGATTCTTTTAAAGTATTCTAGAGGTAGCATTGTAGGTTTTTGTTTTTTTTTTAATCACTATTAAATGATCTTTAGCCCAAACCTTCCCCATTTCTGCTGCTGCTGCTAAGTTGCTTCTGCTGCTGCTGTTGCTAAGTCGCTTCAGTCATGTCCGACTCTGTGCGATCCCATAGACGGCAGCCCACCAGGCTCCCCTTTCCCTGGGATTCTTCAGGCAAGAATACTGGAGTGGGTTGCCATTTCCTTCTCCAATGCATGAAAGTGCCAAGTGAAAGTGAAGTCACTCAGTCGTGTCTGACTCTTCGTGACCCCATGGACTGAAGCCCACCAGGCTCCTCCATCCATGGGATTTTCTAGGCAAGAGTACTGGAGTGGGCTGCCATTGCCTCAGCTGATGGCAATTCCATCCTTATAACTGTTTAGGACAAAATCTTAGCACTTCCTTGGACTCCTTTCCTCTCACAAGCCACATTCAACCCATGAGACAGATTTATTAAATATATCTTAATTCAATTTTTTTTATCTGCTACTAATTCTATCTCTACTGCTAATATTCTATCATGTCTTGTTTAATTACTGCAATTACCTCTCCAAAATGGGCTGCTTCTATCTTTTCCTTCCACTGTTCACTTTTTACATGGCATCTAGACTGATCATTTTTAAAAATATAAATCAATGCAAGCTATTTTTCTACTCAAAACTCTAAAGATTCTTTCTTTCACTCACAGTAAAAGTTGAAGTCCTTACAATGGCCACCAAGGCCCTGTTACCTCTTTGACCTCATTTCCTACAACTCTCCCCTTGCTCTGTTCGCTCTGGTTTTTTCTTTTTTTTTTTGTTCCCTGAATTCAGGCACAGTCTTGCTCTACAGCCATGACACTGAAAACTCCTTCTCTTCCCAGATGTCTGCAGGCAAACACCTAAGACTGCTCAAATCTCATTTTGTCAACAAGGTCTCTAAGACTCTCCCCACTCCTACCCTTCATTCCTTTTTCTGATTTCTTGCTCATGTGAGAGTGTAAACTGGCAGACGGGTTCTGATCCAGGCATTCAGGTACCCAGCTTCCTTTCATCTAAGGACTCTGCCTCTGGAAACTAACAGAGATCCTTTCATTTGGGCAAATGTACAGAGGCAGTGGGAAGCGTAAAGACAGAGAGACTGGAGAAGACACAATTGCTGTAAACTATCTTGACCCTGTGGTCATGTATGGATGTGAGAGTTGGACTATAAAGAAAGCTGAGCACAGAAGAATTGATGCTTTCGAACTATGGTGTTGGAAAAGACTCTTAAGAGTCCCTTGGATTGCAAGGAGATCCAACCAGTCCATCTTAAAAGAGATCAGTCCTGGGTGTTCATTGGAAGGACTGATGCTGATGCTGCAACTCCAATCCTTTGGCCACCTGATGTGAAGAGCTGACTCGTTTGAAAAGACCCTGATGCTGGGAAAGATTGAGGGCAGGAGGAGAAGGGGACGACAGAGGATGAGATGGTTGGATGACATCACCGACTCAAAGTACATGGGTTTGAGTGGACTCCAGGAGCTGGTGATGGACAGGGAGGCCTGGCATGCTGCGGTTCATGGGGTTACAAAGAGTCGAACACAACTGAGTGACTGAACTGAACTGAACCTTGACCCTAATATAGATCACTTCCAAACAAATTCCATTGGTAAGAAATAGTCCCACGGCCCATCTGGCTTCAAGGAGGATGGGTTATATAATCTAGTTATATATCCAGGAGACATCACTTTGCCAACAAAGGTCCATCTAATCAATGCTCTGGTTTTTCCAGTAGTCATTCATGTATGGATGTGAGAGTTGGACTATAACAAAAGCTGAGCACAGAAGAATTAACGCTTTAGAACTGTGGTGTTGGAGAAGACTTTTGGAGAGTCCCTTAGACTGCAAGGAGATCCAGTCAGTCAATCCTAAAGGAGATCAGTCTGAATATTCATTGGAAGGACTGATGCTGAAGCTGAAACTCCAATACTTTGGCCACCTGATGTGAAGAAATGACTCATTGGAAAAGACCCTGCTACTGGGAAAGATTGAAGGCAGGAGGAGAAGGGGACGACAAAGGATGAGATGGTTGGATGGCATCACCAACTCAATGGACATGGATTTGGGTGGGCTCCAGGAGTTGGTGATGGACAGAGAGGCCTGGTGTGCTACAGTGCATGGGGTTGCAAAGAGTCAGACACAATTGAGTGACTGAATTGAACTGATACGGGAAGAAAAGGAAAGCATGGATACTGGTAAGCACTTCTCATCCTTCTTCTGCTACACAGAGAATACACTCAAACCTCCCCACTACCCAAAAGCAAACCTAAAGTCCCATTCTCTCAGGGCAATTAAGTACAAGTGCAGGACCTCTGACTCTTGCACACTCTTCTTCATCAAGACCACGTGCAGTTCCTGAGGCTGCATCCTATGAACTGAACAAGCGTGTTATCTGCACCCTCCCTGCCTAGTCCTAACATACAATAGCAGGGCAAGAGTAGAAGGTTCTTCTTCATCCAATATCCTCCTTGGTTCAGGTGGGCTCTGGCATGCCCTCGTAAGGGGCTGTAAAACCTTCACAACCCACCTCTTTCCAGAGCAAGTTCTGGGTCCTTAAATAGTTTTACATTTACAGCTCAAATAGGCTCATGATTCCGTTGCCAATATAATTCCCTCAAAAACTTAGCAGGCCTTTGATTTATTTGTTTCTAGTCAGTTCCATGAGCCAGAAACCACACACAAAGTTCTTTCCCAGACATAATTCTCAATCCTGATTTATGCATTTGCCTCCATGACTCTTGCTTTCAACTAACAGCAGCCACCTGGAGGCCAGATGAAACAATAGGTCAGCGGTTTCCAACTTTGGCTGCAAAACAGAATCACTTGGGGGGACTTTCAAAAACGGCCTGTGTCCAGGTTCTGTGTATCCTGGAGCCAGTAAATCAGAAGCTATGCAGGTGGGAGCAAGATAATTCTGTGACAGCAACAGTTCTGATGGACTTTGACCCTTCATCTGAGCTTGGCCACAGGACTGGGTCACTTGTTTTCAACTGAGAATGTTTACTAGGTCTTTGATGCTCGAAGCCTCTCTCAACTCTTATCTCCTGCTCTCTAAAACAGTCTGCTTTTCCTTTCTCTGCCCCAACTCTCAGAACTTTCTCTATTTCCTTTCATTTTTTTGCTTGAAAACTAGCCAGTTCTTTCCTTAACTCCTCTCTTTCACGTAATACCTTAACAATAAGTCAACACACACTGTGACCTTTTCCAATGTTTGACCAAGAGTTAACCTGGCATGAGGTAGGTTTCCCAAGTTATCATGGATGACAAATTTATGAAACTGGTCACCTCTGCGGAACCTGGGTTTCTGTCCTTCCCATCCCCAATGTCAGTGTCCTCATCAGTGTGCTACCTGACTGCTAAGTCAGTGAAACAAATTTAAAAGTTTTGCTTTAATAGAACTCCACTTTTAGTATCAACCACTGTCGCAAAAACTAAAACCTCAGTGGCTTAATACAAGGTTTCTTTCTTGTTCCCCTGAGAGTCACACAGGCTGGCAGGATTCTTCTTACCCATTGTTCAAAGACCCAGTTTCCTTTCATTTCATATTTTTACCCTCTCCTGGGTCCTTAAGAAGTTTTATAGTTTCACCCTCTCTGGATCCTAAAGAAATTCTCTCCATTAAGCTGATAAAGAGAATAGAAAAGGCATCCAGCTATTAACTGCCTTGTTCTGGAAAGACATGTATCACTCTAATCACATTCCCCTGGTAAGAGTTATTCACATGGTCCTTTTAGGTACAGAGGGGCCAAACAATGTAGTCTAGATGTGTGCCCAGCAAGAACAGGAAAACAGTGATGTTGGCAAGCCTATGGCTCTCTTTAACACCCCTTAAAATTTAAGCTCCACCAGAGTAGGAAGAGGAGAGTGAAAAAGCTGGCTTCAAATCCAACATTCAAAAAACGAAGATCATGGCATCCAGTCCCATCACTTCATGGCAAATAGATGGGGAAACAATGGAAACAGTGACAGACTTTATTTTGGGGGGCTCCAAAATCACTGCAGATGGTGACTGCAGCCATGAAATGAAAAGATGCTTGCTCCTTGGAAGAAAAGTTATGACCAACCTAGATAGCATATTAAAAAGCAGAGACATGACTTTGCCGACAAAAGTCCATCTAGTCAAGGCTATGGTTTTTCCAGTAGTCACGTATGGATGTGAGAGTTGGACTATAAAGAAAGCTGAGCACTGAAGAATTGATGCTTTTGAACTGTGGTGTTGGAGACTCTTGAGAGTCCCTTGGACAGTAAAAAGAACAAACCAGTCAATCCTAAAGGAAATCAGTCCTGAATATTCATTGGAAGGACCTGATGCTGAAGCTGAAACTCTAAATACTTTGGCCACCTAGTGCAAAGAACTGACTCATTTGAAAAGACCATGATGCTGGGAAAGATTGAAGCAAAAGGGGAAGGTGGAGACAGAGGATGAGACGGTTGGATGGCACCACTGACTCAATGGACATGAACTTGAGCAAGCTCGGGGAGTCAGTGATGGATAGGAAAGCCTGGCGTGCTGTAGTCCTTGGGGGTCACAAAAAGTCGGACACGACTGAGCAACTGAACTGAACTGAGGGTAGGAGTCTTTGTCTGGTTTGTTCATAGATAGATCTCACAAGCCTTTTACACTGCCTGGAACATAGCAGATGCTCAAAAAATATCTTTTGAATAAATAATAAATGGACAGAATGAATCACAGGTATGGTACCATATGGCTTCTTTTCTATAAGAAAGGCAAAAGAATGGATTGATGACTAAAAGAATAATGAAGTATACTGCATAGTTACTTACATAAAACAGAACTTTTGGAAAAATAAAAATTCCAAGCACCAACAATATACATATCAAATCTACAATGGAATTCATGCACACTAAATTCATCTGTTATAAACATACAGAAAAATGTTCATTCAAAATATTAATACAAATATAGTGGATAAACTTCAAAAAAATTACCACTAAAGTGACTATATATTTTTTCTTAGGTGGAAACTTCTTTACCCAATTAGCCTCAAAATTCAACCATATCTTCCTCAAAGAACAAGAACATTGCACACAGAGCCCTAATCTTAAAAACAAGTCACACACACACACACACACACACACACACACACACACTGCTAAAAGATCCTCCCAGGATGTATTTACCATCGTAATGCACATACTCATCAAAATTCAGAACTGATACATTTATGACACCAGCAGCAAAATTACGTATGCTGATAACACTTGATTTTCTTGAAATCTTAAGTCACCACCACAAAAATGAATGAACTAGAAAAACATAACAAAACTGAAATTTTTTTTAAATGGGTATAAGACTTACTTCACAAGAGTGTTGTGAGGATCAAATAGAAATTTTAAAATTCACATGTGATTTCTGTACTTTAGGTATGCTATAGATCAACAGGGTATGAAAAACTGCTTTGTAAATCATAAAGCAATATTCAAACAGTCACTGATGTTTAAGTAAATGTAAAATTCCCATTTCTACAAGGCTTATAAATTAGCTAAATGAGCAAGCTTAAACCAAGGTGAAAAAGAAGATCCTTATCCTCCTAGCCCTGACATCTAGAAGGAGAATTTTCAGTAGAGAATCCAATCATTCTGAGATAGCAAAGAGCTATCTCAGTGTAGAGTGAGACTCTAAACAAGAAACAGCCAAAAAATACTAAAAAGTCAATTAACAGCATGGGATATTTAAACTTGAAGAAAAGTAACAACTTTAAAATCTATAAATTCTTTCTAGCCAATGAAAGAGAATAAACTACTGGGTTGTTTTTTTTTTTTCCCCCTTTGCCTTTTTAAAAAATTTAAAATAATGCCTCTTCAACCAAAAAAAAAAAGAAACCAAACTGGAATTTACAATACAACAAGACTCAGGACAGTAGGTTCAGTTTAACGAAATTTTATGGTTTAATTGTAACTGAAAAGCCAGCTAATAAAAAAATGATCTCTAACACATTATCAAAGATGTAGGAAATGAAGTACACACTTGATTAAAGTTTGCTCTTGGATTTTAACTAATCCCTTATTTGCTTTTTTCTTGGTTGAGTTTTAAGAAGGTTAACTAAAAGAAAAAAGACCTGCTCCCAGCCCCCAATAATGAAGCTTTCTAATACTTAAAGTTTAGTATGATACCCAGGCAAAAGAACCTAGATCCACAATTATACTTATGACCCTAAATATTTTTCTACCTTTTAGCAAACCAACCAACCAATCAACAAACAAGAACTAGAGGAAAAAGTTTTAAAACAAGGCTATAGCAACTGTTAGGGAATAAAAATATGGCATTTTTTAAAACTCTGGAAATAAACTGGAAGGAGGGAAGAAAAAAAAAACTGATACTAAACTTGTTACATGATTTATAAACACTACACAAAAAAATTAAAAACGCTGACCTCCACCTAAATATTGTTATTTAGAAGACTACTTTTGAAAGTAGACATCAATGTGGCAACTGTAAAATACAGCATTTCCCCAATTTTCAAGAGGCAAAAATCTAACTTCATCTTATGCAGCTTTCTTTGCAACACTGAAATCCTATAAGCACGCATAAAATTTGCTTGCAAAAGAGAAATTTAAATCTTCCTCATAACACAGCTAGCTTCTTGTAGGAACTTATGTTAATGAGATAATTTAGAATGTGCACAAAGATTTCATCAAAAGCATGTGCATTGCAGCATTGACCCTAAATGCTCAAGGAAAGCACAAAATACACTCTGGAATATCTTTAATATGTACGACACATGTAAAAACAAAGCTCAGTTTTGTGAAAGCAAATGTCTTGTCAAGGGAAGATGCTCGTGATATTTTATTTAATGTGAATACAAAGTTACAAAATGTTAAAAACAAACAACAAGTCTGCTTGTCAAATCAAGTGATGAAGCACAACATATCTGCAAACCCCATCATAAAAGTCAGGGTTAATATTTTATGACGCCACATCCTCATTTGATAGGCATCTATCAGGAAAAAAGCCCTTAGTGCTGTTACCGATGAAACAGATAAGCGCTGGGGACACAGACTGAGACACAGAGCAGTTACCCAAGAGGAATGCTCCTTCATCTGGTGTTGGTTGCTGTGAGGGCCACTGGCATGGCCTCGCCAAAAGCAGTTTTGGCAGAGTTGGTAGTTGTGGCACTGCTGGCACCGGTACCGGAAACCCATCATGCTCTCGCAGCGGCAATAGGAGCACTCCACAGGGTGGAAGACTTGAGGGCGGTGGGAGAGGGCCAGAGAGAGAGAGAGGTCACCGTCATTTGGAGAAGGTCAGTGCCGCGGAAGACCGAATGTAACATAAACGCCAAGGTGGAAACACAACTAGAACTGGAGAATTGCAACTGTCTTCTATTTAGTTCATCTAACCAGCCATTCCATCCTAAAAGGAATCAGTCCTGGGTGTTCATTGGAAGGACTGATGTTGAAGCTGAAACTCCAATATTCTGGCCACCTGATGCGAAGAGCTGACCCATTGGAAAAGACCCTGATGTTGGGAAGATTGAAGGCAGGAGAAGGGGACAACAGAGGATGAGATGGTTGGATGGCATCACTGACTTAATGGACATGAGTTTGGGTAAACTCTGGGAGTTGGTGATGGACAGGGAGGCCTGGTGTGCTGCAGTTCATGACGTTGCAAAGAGTTGGACATGGCTAAGTGACTGAACTGAACTGAACCAGCCATTTACTGAAATAAAAAGACAATACCAAAATGTCCCATTGAGAATCGATTACAATTCACCTTAGAAACCAATTTCTTTCTTTAAAACATCATTCATATCTCAAAGTTTGCATACATGTATAAGTAAGGAGGAGAGACACCTTCACTCCAAATTTCTCTTCCAATCCTCTCTCTTTTAAAGAGATGTATATTGTTGGCTGTGGACACGTCTCCTTCACTAACATAAAATCTGTGAGGGTCAGGACAACGTGCTGTGTGCCTCTATTACCTGCGGGTGGTATTTCACACAGTCCCTTGGATTGATGGTCTTGAAATGTTCACTGAATTAAATACTATTACATACTGGGGAGCAAATGGGAACTGGTGAAAAAAAAAAGTAAGGCAAGCCACATCAAAATACTAGTTTTAATATTTAGCCAATGGGAATTTGCTGTATGACTCAGAGAACTCAAACCGGGGCTCTGTAACAACCTAGAGGGGTGGGGATGGGGGGGTAGGTGGGAGGGAGGCTCTAGAGGGAGGGGACATATGTACACCTATGGCTGATTCATGTTGAGGTTTGGCAGAAACCAACACAATCCTGTAAAGCAATCATCCTTCAATTAAAAAAAAATTTTTTTTTTAAATTTAAAAAAAGTACTAATTTTAGGTAAGAACTCTAAGCATTGACATAAAATAAAGTACTCTAACCTAACCAATGAAGGGGCAGTGATTTGGAGGAAGGGAAACGCAGTGACCTGCCACTCTTTTCTCCACCTCACACAGCATCTTACCTGGTAGAAAACTGCCAGCTGGCAGTTAGGATTTATAAGAGTTACTGGGGCCTGAAAGTCCAAGTCACTGAGTGGAAAGTGGGCAATAAATGCGCAACTGTGTATTATAGATTTTTATTTATACTTTTAAATGTTGAAAGCCACATTGTTCCCTTTGCCAATTCAGTTCTGAACACAAGAAGTCTAAGTCAGAGGAAAGAGAGGTGTAATAGTCAAATCATCATTTGAATAGCTCTATATGGCCCTATGGATACAAAGGCAATCTTATCTCAATTATAAGGACTTCTAGTCCTGCTTCCAAAAATGTAGGTTAACTAGAGAATCAAGACTCAAAACAAAGGACAAAACCTGAGCACTTGGTGAAAAAAATAATGCCACAAGATCACTAAAGAATAACAGAAAGAGTAAAATCTGGAATGAGAAATTGAAAGTACAAACTTCCTCTAAGAAATTTAAATTTTTGTCACCAAGATATTTCTAAAGAGTAATCCAAGTGTTAATCACATAAGAATGTAACCAATAAATATTGCATAGAAAGTCACAACAAAATGTTCAAATGGATAATGATAATACATCTCATTATGGTAGAGTAGGCATAAAATGATTTTAGGAAAATGAGCTGGATATGAAACTACTGAAACATTTAGGACTATAAAAGTATTGCTCCTCCAAAGAAGCAATATGCTTATAATTTAATAGCACAAAGCTCTTTCCAAAAATCCTGTTTAAAATTTAGCTGTTTTAGTCTACTCAAGAAATTCCAGAACTTTTGGAAAATAATCTTGCATCTAAGGACTTGTGAACTAAAGTCATAATTGGGCAAAAGGCTGAGAAATGTTTAAAAAATAAAAGATATGAATAGGAGGCAAAAAATACAAGACAGTATGGTTATGTTCTCTCATTCTTACAAAATGAAGAACAGGACTCTAATTTTTAGTGCCTGTCACCTTTCGCTGTTTCTCTTCTGCGGAATAAGGAGAGACAGGCAAGAGCCACGAGAGAAGGGAAGGTCCAGAGAAAACTAGGGCCTTTCCTTTAATGAACTGAAACAACCTAAACAAGGAGATAAGCTGGTAACAATACTAGAAAAATCTAAGAAGTTACTCAGAGGTAAATACCATTTCAATTCCAGGCAAAACAAACATTCCCAGGTAGCACTAGCAGTAAAGAACCCGCCTCCCAAAGCAGGAGATGCCAGAGACACAGGTTTGATCCCTGGGTCAGGAAGAAACCCTCTCCAGTATTCTTGCCTGGAAAATTCCATGGACAGTGGAGCCTGGCAGGCTACATTAGTCCATGGGGTCATAAGAACTGGACATGACTAAAGAGACTTAGCATGCATGCACTTGGGGAGAATACTGAGAATAATTCAGTAGTAAAGGAAAAAACAGTACTGGTGAAACCAAGTACCAAATTCTATCTTAGCTACTTTCCTTTAAACTATTCCAAAATAATTATAATTTTAATGGTGGATATTTAATACATTCAATTTTTTGGAGTTAAGCCTTTTATAAACTACAGGGGGAAAAAAGGAAGTCATGGCCAAGTTGGGTGGGATCGAGCAGAAAACAATCATCTGGAATTTGGGGGGAAAAACCTAGACTTTGAAACACAAAGTTTTCTGACCTGATATTACTACATTGGTATCCTAAGGAATATGTCCCCTTCCCTCTTTTTTTTTTTTTTTTGAGAAATAAATATTCTTCTTTGAAAGCCGAAACTACAAATTCAAATGATGGCGTGCCAACAAATGTCAATTACAATTTTCAGTGGCAATAGCTAAGAACATTACAAATATTATCAGTTCACATACTTCCTGTAGCACAGGGGACTGAATGATGAAAAGTTCTGCTTACCATTCTCCACGTGGGCAAGCCTGTGCATGAGAGGTAGCCAAACAAGGCACTGGGGAGGAGGATCGGCCATCATTGTGTCTAAAAACATATTTAGCATTATCTTTTTCTGTGAAGAGAAAAAAAACACGAACTCTAATGTCCAGCTAACTTAGGATTCTCACAATCAAGGTGTAATGAATTACACGGGAAATTTTATAGCAAAATAGTACTTTGCATTACTACAGACATTGCACTATCCTAAATACTACTGCTATATTCAAATGCATTTCCACTTACATTATTTTGAGTCTTAAACAACTGTATAGACAAATAGGCCAGGATGGAATCACTGTGTTGCACACCTGAAGCTTGGAGCAGGGAATGGCAGCCCCCTTCAGTATTCTTGCCTAAAGAATTCCACGGCCAGAGGAGCTGGGCAGGCTACGGTCCACGGGGTCGCAAAGAGGCAGATACGACTGAGGCACTAACACACACACACCTGGAACTAATATTGTAAGTCAACCGTATTTCCATGAAGATACGAAATGAAAAAAGATAAACAGGCATTACTATCTTTGGTTTACAGACGAGACAATAAAGGAATAACACATTTAAATGACTTGTAAAAGTCCTAACTGAATCAGAACAACTCAGGTATCCTTCAAAAGACTACTTCTGAGGAAATCTGAAGCAAAGTCTCAGATCCAAGAGAGTACAGGCCAGCAGTGAATGGAGAGAGGGAAAGGGTCTCACATGTATGCAAGAGGGCTGAGGGTGATAACAGTAGGAAGTTCCCATCCAAAGGCCCTCTATACACAGCTGTGCACTGATGGTGAGGTCTGAGAAATGCCTACTCAAATAGGCTAAAGTTTTCCAAAGTGTTTTCCATCTCAGGCATCAAAGTTACTACTGTTTCTGAGATTTCAATGGAAATTGGGAGGAATGGGTGAACAACATAAAAATAAAACCAGTAAGTCACCCAACATTTGAATGGAGGTTTGGTCATAGAAAATATCTCTTATAGTGGATATGTAAATAACTGCAATAAACCAAAATAAAATTAAAAGCATCCACTTAAAATTGAGAAAGAAGATGCTAGGGAGTTTTTTTAAACTACTGAGAGGCAGTTAACAAATATTAAACATATCATTCATGATAATGTTTAAATTAATATATCTGTAGCTTCTTATATTTGTTAAAAATTACATTTTTACAAGCCCACTTATAATCCTAATGTTACTTTCCCTAAAAAGTCTTGACTCACCTATCATGGAGTTTTACAGGTTTTAAAAAATCTTCAAGATGAAAAAGTTCCTTAAAAAACTAAAAATAGAGCTACCATATGACTCTGTAATCCCACTCCTAGGTATATATCCAGAGGAAAACATGGTCTGAAAGGCTACATGCACCCCAATGCTCACTGCAGGACATGAAAGCAACCTAAAAGTCCATAGGTAGAGGAATGGATATATCTGATATCTCAGAACTTCCTTATAAATACACTCAGGATCAGTTTCCAAAAGTTGTCCTCAGTTCAATTCAGTTCAGTCACTCAGTCGTGTCCAACTCTTTGTGACCCCACGAACTGCAGCACACCAGGCTTCCTTGTCCATCCAACTCCCAGACTCTACTCAAACTCATGTTCATCGCGTTGGTGATACCATCCAACCATCTCATCCTCTGTCGTCCCCTTCTCCTTCCGCCCTCAATCCTTCCCAGAATCAGGGTCTTTTCCAATGAGTCGGTTCTTGTCCTAAGTTGTCCTAAATCATACCATAATTGGAGGTCCACTGAAAGTATGAGTGAAGCCAGAAGAACCATGTCCAAGGACTCTGTCTTCCATTAACTACATGATTTGGGGGAAAATCACCTAATAATCTGGTTTCAGTTTTCTTATCTCTCAAGGGCTAGAGCAATGGTTCTCCATATATGGTCGGAGATCCCCCTGGGAGGTTCCTAAATCATTTCCAGGGAGTTCATGAGGCCAAAACTACTTCCATAATAACACTAAGATATTATCTGCCTTTTCCAGTTCATTCTCTCAAGAGTGTACAGTGGAGTGTTCCAGAGGCAACATGGCATATCCATAATTATCCGCAAAAGCTTTTAAAATATTCCTCCTTTTTCCAATTACACAGCTGTGTGAGACCAGATTATTTTTTCCATACTTACTCCAAAACAACATATCACAACAGATTGAATGGATAAGCAGATATGAGAATCCAGCTGCCTTCAATTGAACCAAGTATTAAAGAAATTTGCCAAAAATATAAAACAATGGCAGGCATTCTTCTCATTAAATTTTTTTGCTTTGGAATATATTTTTCATAAAATATATTATTTGTGTTAATATATAATAGACTTGTCATTATTCTTTATAAATGATTTAATATTTTTAATTTACCAATTTTAATTTCTAACATGCAAATAGTGATAGATATAACCTATATAGACAAAAGCTCTCTGGGGTTCTCAAATGTTTTTTGGAGTGTAAAACGGTCCTGATACCAGAAAGTTTGAGAACTCATGGGACAGAATTCCTAGCTCTAAAATTTCATGACTCAGAAAATAACTATGTGAAAAATAGACTGCCTCTTTCTCTACCTTTTTATTTTGGTTTTGCTCTTGAATTCATGCTTTGCATTTCTCTTTATTTTTTACAGCACAATATTTATAATAAAAGCTGTAATAAAACTGCATATAATGCACATTTCTATTACAATTCTCATTTTTCTGTATCTCCCTCCAAATGCCTATGCTTCTATAGAGTTACGTACATAGAGGAGATAAAAATATATGATCTGTTTTTTAAGTTGTTTTATTAAATACTTTACTGTTTTGCTACAACGTCTTCTTTCCTAATCATTATAACAGCTGCCTTATCCACTGAGCAAAAACACCAGGATTTATTTACGCCTTCCTCAATGAAACACTGAGGCTGTTTTTATCTTTGTATGTACTTTCATGTTTTTCTTTTAATTAGTGTTTCAGTTCCTCACCTACCTCCCTGTCCTTTGTTATTCTAATCCTCAGTACCGACAATTACTAGTCTAGATGCCATCCATTCTCACTTCCCTCCCTCCACTTTGAGCTACAACATTCCTGCATTAAAAGGGATAAATTATCTCTTAAAAGTGAGAAATCCAGTATCACTAAAATAATATGAGAAAACAAGTAAAATAATTTAGCATTACTGCTGCCGCTAAGTTGCCTCAGTTGTGTCCGACTCTGTGCGACCCCTAGACGGAAGCCCACCAGGCTCCCCCATCCCTGGGATTCTCCAGGCAAGAGTACTGGAATGGGGTGCCATTGCCTTCTCCAACTGGGTAGGATTGGGGGCTGGATATTATAGAGTATTTCCCTCCCAAGGCCAGCTATTTTCTGGCTGTCTCTCTAGAAGATTATAGAGGCAACCTTGTGGGTCTGGACGGGGCTCAGGCAAAGAGCATGAAACAGGAGGGAAGGGGGCAGGGCACAACCTTTGAAAGAATGACAGTCTAGCATTAGATCCTCATAACTGCAATTTCCAATCTCATCATTTTTATTAAAAACTTCTATTTTCTTATGGGCAATAGGTAAATAATTTTTATCCATTGTCCTATGACTTACTTGGTCATCAGTTAAGCAGTGTACAACGTTTAGTTAAAAGCCTTAAAAATATCATTTTAAAATCTTTCAGATTAAATGTTTTTATACAAACTTTTGTGTGGAGTTATAAAAATATTTTGTCTAACAAGGGCAAAGACACATTAACAGGGTAATGGGACCAGTGTTATGGATTGGCCTTCAATTATTAAATGGCTCTGAATTTGTCCATATCACAGATTTATTTCAGACTTTGAAAATTAGGATACTTTGCAATGACACGACTATATAAAGTTGCTGTGCTTTTTGTCAGAGCTACTTTTATTTATTACAGCTTTTAAAAAAATGGAGAAAGTCTTTAAAAAATCTGAATTTCTGTATTTTCCTCATTGTAAAGACAGTCTCATTTAAGAAAATGATGGAATAAAAGTATCAATGAAAACAATAAGGTTGCAAGTATATCCACAAGCTTTAAACTTATGATTAGAATTCAAACCCAGATACTTTCTCATGCCATATTTGATTTAAAACCACTACTCAATTAATCCAACAAATAACTAGTAAGCACTGATGATTTTCTAGACTGTTAGTCACAAGGATGTAAATTTGAAGACCAAGGTGCACCCCTTCAGGATATTAGTGAGCCAGGGACTGCAGAACAGGAAGCAATTAATCCTACATTGAAAGATTCACAGCATCAAAGACCAGGAGATATTTAGCTGTGATATGAAGTATGAGGCCTTTGCTGGATGAGAGAGAAAAGGTCAGAGGCTACTGCATTTCAGTGAGGGCTAAGACCATAAAGAGAAGAACGTCGCTTCCGCTTATGCAAAACAAGTGAAATGCAAATCAAAACTATGCTGAGATAACATTTCTCATCTCTCAGACTGGCAGAAAAATCCTAAATGAAAGAATATGTGCTGTTGGCAAGGCTGCAAAAAAGATGGCCTTACCCATTGCTGGTGGGAATGTAAAAGGCACTGGGGCAATATCTAAAAAGAACCCCTGGCATCCTGAGGCAAAGGAGTAGGAGAGATTAGGAGTGAAGGAGAAAAGACAGGCTGTAGTTAGATTGATAAGCACCACCATGTGTGGCTAACAATCCAGTAGACAATGAGGAGTTCGCAAGGTTTTGTTTTTTTTTTTTTTNGAATGGGGTGCCATTGCCTTCTCCAACTGGGTAGGATTGGGGGCTGGATATTATAGAGTATTTCCCTCCCAAGGCCAGCTATTTTCTGGCTGTCTCTCTAGAAGATTATAGAGGCAACCTTGTGGGTCTGGACGGGGCTCAGGCAAAGAGCATGAAACAGGAGGGAAGGGGGCAGGGCACAACCTTTGAAAGAATGACAGTCTAGCATTAGATCCTCATAACTGCAATTTCCAATCTCATCATTTTTATTAAAAACTTCTATTTTCTTATGGGCAATAGGTAAATAATTTTTATCCATTGTCCTATGACTTACTTGGTCATCAGTTAAGCAGTGTACAACGTTTAGTTAAAAGCCTTAAAAATATCATTTTAAAATCTTTCAGATTAAATGTTTTTATACAAACTTTTGTGTGGAGTTATAAAAATATTTTGTCTAACAAGGGCAAAGACACATTAACAGGGTAATGGGACCAGTGTTATGGATTGGCCTTCAATTATTAAATGGCTCTGAATTTGTCCATATCACAGATTTATTTCAGACTTTGAAAATTAGGATACTTTGCAATGACACGACTATATAAAGTTGCTGTGCTTTTTGTCAGAGCTACTTTTATTTATTACAGCTTTTAAAAAAATGGAGAAAGTCTTTAAAAAATCTGAATTTCTGTATTTTCCTCATTGTAAAGACAGTCTCATTTAAGAAAATGATGGAATAAAAGTATCAATGAAAACAATAAGGTTGCAAGTATATCCACAAGCTTTAAACTTATGATTAGAATTCAAACCCAGATACTTTCTCATGCCATATTTGATTTAAAACCACTACTCAATTAATCCAACAAATAACTAGTAAGCACTGATGATTTTCTAGACTGTTAGTCACAAGGATGTAAATTTGAAGACCAAGGTGCACCCCTTCAGGATATTAGTGAGCCAGGGACTGCAGAACAGGAAGCAATTAATCCTACATTGAAAGATTCACAGCATCAAAGACCAGGAGATATTTAGCTGTGATATGAAGTATGAGGCCTTTGCTGGATGAGAGAGAAAAGGTCAGAGGCTACTGCATTTCAGTGAGGGCTAAGACCATAAAGAGAAGAACGTCGCTTCCGCTTATGCAAAACAAGTGAAATGCAAATCAAAACTATGCTGAGATAACATTTCTCATCTCTCAGACTGGCAGAAAAATCCTAAATGAAAGAATATGTGCTGTTGGCAAGGCTGCAAAAAAGATGGCCTTACCCATTGCTGGTGGGAATGTAAAAGGCACTGGGGCAATATCTAAAAAGAACCCCTGGCATCCTGAGGCAAAGGAGTAGGAGAGATTAGGAGTGAAGGAGAAAAGACAGGCTGTAGTTAGATTGATAAGCACCACCATGTGTGGCTAACAATCCAGTAGACAATGAGGAGTTCGCAAGGTTTTGTTTTTTTTTTTTTTAAGCAAAATAGAGACATCAACAGGGATGTTTTTTAAAATGATGACTTAAACTCAAATTTGCTTTATGCTTAAAAGGAATAATGAATCAAAAGCAGCATCTGAGCAGGCATGTCCTCTTCTTTTAGGCTGCCATTAGGGCAGGAAGTAAAGTGACTAGGAGTCCACAGTTCTCAGATCTTTCTTGGCAAAGAATTTTCCTGCTTACCCTGAAGACTAGTGAACCACAGACTCCAGAGTAGGGAGTACATGTAGACTGTGTCGCAGAGAAGCAGCTGAGCGAAGAACCCCCTACACTGCACACCCAGCAATCTCCAGCCCTGCCTACTGGCCAGGGAACCATCAGACCCTGTTCTCAACTCATGAGTAATAGCAGAGGGCAGGGCCTTTCATACAGCAATGTTCACAGTAAGCATGTTAACTGACAAAAATCTCTTTTAAAAAAATGAAAACATAAGTCACCTATACTCCATTAAAAATTAATCTTAAAAAGAAAACAATCTTGGAGCCATCGTCATTTCTACCTAAGGAATAATTTAGCAAGACATTCTCTTCCACAGGCCCAACTAGCGTAAAATCTCAGTTTCAACTCTCTGCAATTTTGTTCAGTCTAATGAGAGCCAGCCATATAGGCCTCATTACCATAGACCTGTACATATCAAAATCCATGTTATACGCTGTATTTCATCCAATCTAAGATACCATCATTTGTAAGATGCACCATTATTTTTTTTTCCTGCCACTAAGAAAGAAAAACACTCAGCCAATTAAACTAACTCAATGACTTAATTAACTATAATCCTTCATGACATGTGAATCGGTCCCACCAGCCTCCTGATGAACTGAAATTCCTTTCATCTATTCAGAAGGATTTGGCAATTTTGCAAGGTTCAGTGGCACTGCTTCAACTGACAATAAATGATTTTGGTTGTATCTCAATGATAAAAACACAGCTTCATCTATTTGTGGATATCTTCCTTTAAAAAAAAAAAGAAAGAAAATCTGTAAAGCATCTGATGTTGCTTTGTAAGAAAATATGTAGTTTCTCCAATGATGAATATTTATCTCACTAATGCAAAATTTATTTCTGTTATGTCCACAACCTTCTGTGTTTACAACAACTTTTTAATACTGAATCAGAGTATACTCTCTCCGAGGACATCTGAAATGATAACACATGCAGGACCAAAAGGAGACATAACTCAGCTGAAGTGCCTACGACAGCAACAACTATGATCAAGCTATTATATATGTGCAGGAAATGACAACCCATCATAACCACCACCTGCCGAAAGCAATGGTCAGATGCCACGGGCTATATGAGATTCCAAGAGATGTCAGGCATGGAAAGGGTCTTCAAATCAATGAAAACGGTAATAATGCACACTAGATTGTAATGGTAATGGGGGGCTTGCTAACACAGACAATAAATTTTGCTTGGTTAGGATACCTATGAAACACACACACACATATTCATATGCCAGTCAACTCCTGCCAAACTTTACTCAATGTCCAGGAAAACAAAGTCAGAACTTCCAGGAGGTTTTGTAATATAATTTTGGTAGATATATGTTATTCTATGGCCTGGCTAAATATCCCATATTTTAACCTTTTCAAAGTGAAAGTTGCTCAGTTGTGTCCGACTCTTTGTGATCCCATGGACTATACAATCCATGGAATTCTCTAGACCAGAATACTGAAGTGGGTAGCCTTTCCCTTCTCCAGGGGATCTTCCCAACCCAGGGATCAAACCCAGGTTTCCCACATTGCAGGTGAATTCTTTGCTAGCGGAGCCACAAGGGAAGCCCAAGAATACTGGAGTGGGTAGCCTATCCCTTCTCCAGCAGATCTTCCTGACCCAGGAATCAAACTGGGGTCTCCTGCACTGCAGGCTGATTCTTTACCAACGGAGCTATCAGGGAAGCCATTTTAACCTTTTACGTCTAAATCACTTCAGATTTATGGAAAGCCTATAAGAAGATTATTTTAAAATTCCCATTTGCCATTAACCCAGACTCCTCGAATGTTAACACTGCAGAAGAGATGTACTTTTAACTTTAAATAACTTTTTACTTCTGCAAAATCAGGACATTCTCTTGATTAAATACAAGTATCAAAATCAGGAAATCAATGTTACTGACAGAATGCTATTATCTAGTCCACAAGCTTCAATTCAGATTTTCTCTATTGTCCCAATGATGTCCTTTATAACAACAACAACAAAAGTCCAGATCATGGTTGTGTTTCAGTTTTCATGTCTCTTTAGACTCCTATAATCTCAAACAGCTCCTCAGTCTTTTTTTGTCTTTCACGATATTGCCCTTTTAAAGTATGTGGGCCAGTTATGTTGTAGAAATCCTGCATTTGGCATTATTTAATGTTTCCTCAATGAGACTCTGATGTGCTTTTCTCTCAAGAGAACCACAGCAATTATACTGGCTACTTCTTAGGGCAACCTACTAGGAATTAGGATTGTCAGCCTCTCCCTCTGCTGGAGACGTGGATTGATCACTTGGTTAAAATGGTATCTGACAGGTTTCTCTACTGCCAAGTTATTATGTTTCCCTTATAATTAATAAATATTCTATGGCAAGACACCTTCAAACTATGTCAGTATCCTATTTCCATCAATCTTTTACCCACTAATTTTAACATGTGTGCTAAGTCACTTCAGCCATGTCCGACTCTGTGCAACCCTATGGACTATAGCCTACCAGGTTTCTCTGTTCATGAAATTCTCCAGGCAAGAATACTGGAGTCAGTTGCCATGCCCTATCTCCAGGAGATCTTCCCGACCCTGGGATCGAATCATAACCAGGGATTGAACCGGTGTCTCATACGTCTTCTGCATTGTCAGGCGGGTTCTTTACCACTAGCACCATCTGGGAAGCTTTAACACAGATTTTTAAAAATTCTCTGCTTTCCAGAACTTTCTAAATGTAGCATGAAGCTCTGTTATCTCATCTCTACCTAGAAAAAAAAATAATGGCTGCTACAGCGAGCACCCACTCTGCTCTGAGTTCTTTGAGGCACAGTTAAGATCTCAGGAATATACTCACACTAACCTCTGGAGCAAGACCACACAAGGACACTCGTGAATAAAGAAGAAATCAAATCTACCTTTCTTTTATATAAAAATGGCATTATACTTGAGAGACTGTGAGCTGACAGCTGAGAGGTGTACAGCATTGCTTGTCTTTGGTGCTCAGGAAACAATGATCTGAACTGTATAGAGTTTTCTATCAAAATTCCTATATTCCACAGTTAATAACTCACTAGAGAGAGTAATATATGTCTAGTAGCAATAATACAAATGCGTCATCTCAAATATTTTCCTGGAAACTTTTAGTAATTTGAAATATTTCAAATCCTATCATTTTTTTCCAGAAAAGACTTCCCACCTCTCTCCCAAAAAGAGTTCTCAGGTGAATGTTTGATCCTCCCTCCTTTTTATACCCCCTCCTCTGACTTAAAGCTCTTTTTCCTCCCATACTCAAGACCTATATCCCTACAGTGAAGCAATCTGTCAAAATCTGACTAAAGATAGAGGGGCAGATTAGAGCTCTTCAAGACCTACGTTCTATTAAACCGTCCTTACCTGCTGTGGAAAACAGGTGCGGACCGAGTGCTCTGTGTAACCAAAAGATGGCCCTTCAAAGACAGCTGTTGGGAGCTTCAGGACTTCCTTCAGAAACTGGTCAAACTTGCTAAATATCATTAAGCCATTGGAATCTGACATCTGGGAGAAAACATCTATGAGAATAAAACCAAATAAAGTCAAACTATAAAGAAACACCAACTTTTTATAAACAGCTGTATGTCATTTGTATCCCAGTCCAAAAGCATCATTAAAAAGTATCATAAAGTTACTATCATTTTTAGTTAACATGTATTCTCAGTCTCTTTCACACTGTGTGGTTACTTTGCTGAGAAGGCTCCTCTTTCCCAATTACTGAATACTCTACCAAAAGATCACATAACCATTCACATACATCCACCTACCTACTTTTTTTGAGCATATGTAACTGGACAATATATAACTTTTTATTTTACCTATTTACACCTCACCTTATTCCAAGAATAATTTGTAGCAGCATATCTTTATCTCTTACATTTATGTATGTACTTATATAAGCCATATATACATATTTGAGTGTATGACTATAGCTATATATTGGTGAAAGGTATGAAAGAAACTGTATTATACATGTATATTCATATACTAATGATGTAATGTATTCTTATGTAGTATGTTCATTTAAAACATTCCATTTAATAAGTTCCAAAGTAGAATAAAAAGAACTCACATTATCTTTTCTATCACAAGATCCTTTGATACTATAAGATTCTGTTTTTACATAATGTCTGACCCAAGCAACTGAGAAAGAGGTTTCCAGTAGTATTACTATTTCTTTATCTTCTTAGAGAGAGCTTCCTATCTCTAGTTAGTAATTCTCTTCTCACCCATAGTTGAGGAGAAAAAGAAAAATAACCTGGAGCTCAAAACAACTTGACAACTATAACCTAAGCTTTCTTTTCAAATTACTCAGCTTTCTTACAAACAAATCCAAGAGTTAAGTAAGTGGAGAAAAAAAATTTCCTGAGGCCTTTTCAACCATAGTATTTTGAAAAATAATATTCTATATATTCATAATAAAAAGGTATATTAGAAATATGTATGTAATAGATACGTACAATATACATTTTTTACATTACTCTTTAGGTTCAATCTGGGGATTTTATCGCAAACCACTAGGTAAAAAAAAAAACATTTAAAATATGTTAAAGAAAGATAACATTTAGATCATCAGCACCACAGGGTAACTATTAAGGCACCAGAAAACAGAAAATTATCAAAGGAAAATCTCTAGCACATTCCTTTCATGATAGCTGCTAGTTTGCGGTTGAGGGAAAAGCATTGAATACCCATTAGGAGGGGAAAATCCAACAAGAGGCTAAAAGAAACACAGTCCTAGTGGAAAGTAAAATCAATTAATTAACAAATGCATACTAAGTTCTCACTGAGTGGTCCAAGTGCCAAGCATTCTGCTTTGTATTTTGAAACACAACAGGGAAGTATGATACACGATCCTTATTCCTCAAGATACTTCCAAAGTAACTGGGAAAAATAAGATACATATGAAGCAAAGAAGAATTAAACACTAAGCTAACTTAAATAGAACAGAAAGAAAAGAGGCATATGATATCAGTTTAACCTCACCATTTGCTATGGCTGAGTCTGCTTGTGTGTGTGGCGTGCTAAGTTGCTTCAGTTGTGCCTGTAGACACCCAATATTTTTACCTCCTTCATTAGTAATGGAACACTAATTTTATGTGTGGAGCAATGTACCCAGCTAAGAGATCACACTTTGCAGACTTCTTTTAATACGTTTCAGTCATGTGACTAGGTCTTTGGAGACTATAAGCAGAAAGGTTGTGAGAGATTTCCTGGAAGGCTGGTTAAAGTGGACTGCACTGGAATAGATCCCTTTTTCCTTCTTCCTCTTGCTGTCTGGGATGCAGCCATGATGGCTGCAGCTCCAGCAGCCACCTTAGACTAAGAAAAGTGAAAGTGAAAGTGTCAGTCACTCAGTTGTGTCCAACTCTCTGCAACCCCTTGGACTGTAGCCCACCAGGCTCCTCTGTCCATGGAATTCTCCAGGCAAGAATACTGGAGTGGACTGTCATGCCTCCCTCTAGGGGATCTTCCCAACCCAGGGATCCAACCTGGGTCTCCCGCATTGCAGGAAGATTCTTAATGTCTCAGCCATCAGGGAAGCCCTGGACAATGTGGTAATCTCAAACTTTATGTAGAAATCATACACCAGAATGATAGAAAAGACAGATAAAGAAAGCCTGGGTATCAGATGAACACAAAGCTACCATATCAATCCTGGACTACATACCCTTGGACTTCCTTAATATAAGAGAAAAATAAACTTTAACTTTGTTTAACACTGTTAACCTGGAATTTTTGTTTTCATTTTGCAATCCCTAATATTAAGTACTACTAAACTTTACTAAACATTACCCCATTTTACTGTCACAAAAAGACAGTGTGTGTGTGTGTGTGTGTGCGTGTGCACGCGCATGTGTGTATGCATATAATTGTTTAAATTTGATAGCTAAGGAAACTAGCTTAGAAAAGTTAAACTTCTTAAGGTCAAAAATTTACGTCTAGATTAGGATTTAAATTCACACTGATTCCAAAGACATTCCAGTACACTATACTTCTTCAAAATTTAGTGTAGAATAGATACAAAAATACATAGGCAGGGGTTGTAAAGAAAGAAATTTAGAAGCTTGGCCCTAAACCTAGGATTTGAAAGGAAGTAAAAACACGGTGGGAGTAGGGGTTTAGGGACACAACTAGAGAAGAACAGAGACAAATAAAACGAGTGAATATAACAAAGCAGAAACAGACAGAGAATAAACTAGTGGCTGTCAACGGGGAGAGGGAAGCGGGGAATGAGGGTTAAGGAGTGAAAAGGTACAACCTAATATGGATAAAATAAATAAGCTACAAGGATATATTGTGCAACATAGAAATATAGCCAATATTTTACAATAACTTTAAATGGAGCATAAGCTCTAAAAATAACTGAATCACTTTGTTGCACACTTGAAACTAATATAATATTGTAAATCAACCATATTTCAATTGAGAAAAAAAAAGAGTGGGATAAAAATCTCCATGGCAGGAGTTTATAGTGTTTAGCGATGGCAGACAGGAAACAGCGCATTGAAGAGAACGTTCTATGATAATTTATATTGAGAAGGAAAGATAAATAAAGACTCAGTAAGAAAAGTAATCACGTTATGAATGAAAACTCAAAGAGGAAACAATGTGGATTTGGTTTAAAAGTAGGGAAGAAATATTTAGAAAGTTAGGTTTCAAGAAATCAGACTGTTAATGATTGGCAGAATAAAAGAGGAAGAATGAGACTGGAGACATCAGCTAAAAGCTTTGTAAACTTTGTAAACAATGCAGAAGTAAGGAAGACAGCGGCAGATGGGGGGAGAGGTGGTCAACTCCAAGACATCACTCTGTAGGCAACTGAAGCTGATGGCAAACTGAATTAGAGAATAAAGGAGTTTCTAAAATTAGGATTATTTTAAGTTTCCAGCTTCGCAATCCTAAAAGGCAAGTCATATGGCAGAGCAGGAAAACAGAAGGAATCCAAATGCTGATGAGATTCCCTGAGCCACGGTACCAACCATGGACTTGCCAGGTTTTGGAGAAAAACAAATTCCGATGGTTTTAATGCCACTCCTAGTCAAGTTTTCTGATGCCACTCCATGTATTCATAACTGATACACTAGCAGTTATATTCAAGATCAGAGACTTCAGCTACAAAGTACATACACATATGTACATNTGAGCCTTAAGCCAACTTTTTCACTCTCCTCTTTCACTTTCATCAAGAGGCTCTTTAGTTCCTCTTCACTTTCTGCCATAAGGATGGTGTCATCTGCATATCTGAGGTTATTGATATTTCTCCCAGCAATCTTGATTCCAGTTTGTGTTTCTTCCAGTCCAGCATTTTTAAGCCTTCTAAAAAATAAAGCTGTTTATTCAGAGAGCTGGAAAATTCTAAACATTTAAAGAGGAAATAACTGTATTTCTACTTTCCTTCAGAGAGTAAAACAGGACGGAACACATCCCAATTCTTTTATGAGGCCACCATTCTTCTGATAACAAAAACACTTAAATACATCACGACAAAAGAAAACAGCAAGTCAGTATCTCTTGTGACCACAGATACAAAACTTTCAAGAAAATGTGAGCAAATTTAATGTAGCAATAAATAAAAATGAATCAAAAACACAATCCAGGGGGCTTTATCCCAATGACATAACACTACTTTGACATTTGAAAATCAATCAATGTAAAGAGAAAAGCCCTATAATCATCCAAATAGGTACAGATAATAATACTCAACATCCATTCTTGATAAATACTCTCAGAAAACCAGGGGGAAAAAAGCACTTCCTCAGTGGGCATCTTCAAAAAATAAACACTGCAAGACACATCATACGTAATGATTAAAGATTAAGTGTTTTTTCCCTCAGATCAAGAACAAGTCAAGGATGACTCCTTTCACTGTTAGAATGCAATACCATGTTAGAGAACCCAGCTGCTGCAGTAAAGCAAGAAAAAGTATAAACGCACAGAGATAGAAAGTTCAAATATACAACTGTGTCTTCTCCAGACAATATGACCTTCTGTGTAAAAAATTCCAAAGAACCCACCAAGAAAATGTATAGAACATATCAAAATACTATAATAAAGGACTTTTAGCAAGGTTGCAGTATACAAGGCCAACATAGAAAATTCAAATTTCTATAACTTAGCAAAAGATAATTGGAAATACAGTAGCAAGAAAGTATGAAATGCACATAATGTTTAAAACATATATGTTCAAGATCTGTATGCTGAAAACTATTAAATATTGATGAAAGAAATAAAAGAAAATGTAAACAGTTACACCACATTCATGAAACAAAAGACTCATTGCTTATTTTAAAATGTTAATTCTCCATAAACGGATCAGAATACTATTGTGATTCAATGTAATCCCAAATTCACCATAGGGATATTTTTTTAAAAATCAGCAGGCTAATTCTTCATACTTCCTTAGCTTTCTAAACCCATACAAATCCCAATAAGGCATGAGGATAAAGATACTATTCAGATGCCAAAAACCCACCCTGTTCTTGGTACTTTCAAAAGGTTCTCATGTTTTTTTTAATATGCATCCAACCAGTATGGACCTAACAGAAGCAGAAGATATTAAGAAGAGGTGGCAAGAATACAGAGAAGAAATGTACGAAAAAGATCTTCATGACCCAGATACTCACAATGGTGTGATCATTCATCTACAGCCAGACATTCTGGAATGTGAACTCAAGTGGGCCTTAGGAAACATCAATACGAACATAGCCAGTGGAGGTGATGGAATTCCAGTTGAGTTATTTCAAATTCTAAAAGATGATGCTGTGAAAGTGTTGANAAGAATACAGAGAAGAAATGTACGAAAAAGATCTTCATGACCCAGATACTCACAATGGTGTGATCATTCATCTACAGCCAGACATTCTGGAATGTGAACTCAAGTGGGCCTTAGGAAACATCAATACGAACATAGCCAGTGGAGGTGATGGAATTCCAGTTGAGTTATTTCAAATTCTAAAAGATGATGCTGTGAAAGTGTTGAACTCAATATGTCAACAAATTTGAAAAACTCAGCAGTGGCCACAGGACTGGAAAAGGTCAGTTTTCATTCCAATCCCCAAGAAAGGCAATGCCAAAGAATGCTCAAAGTATTGCACAATTGCACACACCTCATACACTAACAAACTAATGCTCAAAATTCTCCAAGCCAGGCTTCAACAATATGTGAACCATGAACTTCCAGATGTTCAAGCTGGATTTAGAAAAGGCAGAGAAACCAAGATCAAAATGCCAACATCTGCTGGATCATCGAAAAAGCAAGAGAGTTCCAGAAAAACATCTATTTCTGCTTTATTGACTATGCCAAAGCCTTTGACTGTGTGGATCACAACAAACTGTGGAAAATTCTTAAAGAGATATGAATACTCAACCACCTGACCTGCCTCCTGAGAATATATGTAAGTGTGTCAGGAAGCAACAGTTAGAACTGGACATGGAACAACAAACTTGTTCCAAAGCGGGAAGGAGTAAGTCATGACTGTATATTGTCACCGTGCTTATTTAACTTATATGCGGAGTACACTATGAGAAATGTTGGACCGGATAAAGCATGAACTGTGGAATCAAGATTGCCAGGAGAAATATCAATGACCTCAGACATGCAGATGACACCACACTTACGGCAGGAAGTGAAAAAGAACTAAAGAGCCTTTTGATTAAAGTGAAACAGGGATTGGGAACTCATGTACATCTGAGATGAAAAAATTAAAATTAAAAAAAATAAAAAATAAAGTGAAACAGGAGAGTGAAAAATTTGGCTAAAACTCAACATTCAGAAAACTAAGATCATAGCATTTGGTCCCATCAGTTCATGGCAAATAGATAGGGAAACAATGGAAAGAGTGAGAGACTTTATTTTGGGGGGCTCCAAAATAACTGTAGATGGTAACTGCTGCCATGAAATTTAAAGACGTTTGCTCCTTAAAAGGAAAGTTATGACCAACCTAGACAGCATATTAAAAAGCAGAGACATTACATTGCCAACAAAGGTCCATCTAGTCAAAGCTATGGTTTTCCCAGTAGTCATGTATGGATGTGAGAGTCAGACTATAAAGAAAGCTGAGTGCCAAAGAATTGATACTTTTCAACTGTGGTGATGGAGAAGACTCTTGAGAGTCCCTTGGACTGCAAGGAGATCTAACCAGTCCATTCTAAAGGAAATCAATCCTGAATATTCATTGGAAGGACTGATGCTGAAGCTGAAACTCCAATACTTTGGCCATCTGATGTGAAGAGCTGACTCATTTGAAAAGACCCTGATGCTGGGAATGACTGAAGGCAGGAGGAGAAGGGGATGACAGAGGATGAGATGGTTGGATGGCATCACTGACCTGATGGGCATGACTTTGAGCAAGCTCTAGGAGTTGGTGATGGACAGGGAGGCCTAGTGTTCTATAGTCCATGGGTTCACAAAGAGTTGGACATGACTGAGCAACTGAACTGAACTGAAAGCTAAGAACTACCAACACAGAGCTTGTGATGCAATACAAAGACTTTAGCTTGTAGTTCACAGGCAATGATAAGTCAAAGGGCATAATGAAAGATGAAAGAGAATTAATCATATTGTGTATGTATAACTCTTTCTGGCTCCAAATCTCATGTTCTTCCTTTAAAGAGACAAAATAATATCTATTCCTTGCCACAAAAATGAAACTAATGCCATCTATTCAGACAGACAGGAGAGTGTGGGAGAGCCTAGCATACTGACAAGAGACCCGGTCAAAATCAACTCTTAGTGAAGAAAGTACTCATCAGTAAATGCCATAACACAGGTTTCAGTGGGTCTATGACATTTTTACTTCTAAAAATTATTATAACAGAAGTTAAGCAGCACTTTTCCCTAATCTCCAAAATGTTTAGAAACACTTGTTTTCACAATAATTTGCATCCCTTATTCAAATATTCTTTAACTCAACTCTGTTGCAAATAATAGTCCTGGATTCAGAACGTCTTATATTCAAATACAGAATAGCAGCTATACTTCTCAACTGACCTGTATCCTTTTCCACTCACTGGTTATTACTGGTCTCAACAGCTGGCCTCAGATCAAGCAGGTTGTAGATGCATTTACAGAACAGTGCATTCAGTTCAGTTCAGTTGCTCAGTCTTGTCCAACTCTTTGTGAACCCATGGACTGCAGGCTCCCCTGTCCATTACCAACTCTGAGTCAGTGAAGCCATCCAGCCATCTCATTCTCTGTCATGCCCTTCTCCTCCTGCCTTCAATCTTTCCCAGCATCAGGGGCTTTTCTAATGAGTCAGCTATTTGCATCAGGTGGTCAAAGGACTGGAGCTTCAGCTTCAATATCAGTCATTTCAATGAATATTCGGGACTGATTTCCTTTAGGATTAAGTGGTTTGATCTCCCTACAGTCCAAGGAACTCTCAAGAGTCTTCTCCAACACCACAGTTCAAAACCATCAATTCTTCAGCACTCAGCTCTATAGTCAAACTCTCACATCCATATATGACTACTGGAAAACCCATAACCTTGATTAGACAGACCTTTCTGGACAAAGTAATGTCTCTGCTTTTTGATATGTTGTCTAGGTTGATCACAACTTTCCTTCCAAGGAGTACATGTCTTTTAATTTCATGGCTGCAATCACCATCTGTGATTTTAGAGCCAAAAAAAAATAAAGTCAGCCACTCTTTGCACTGTTTCCCCATCTATTTGCCATGAAGTGATGGGACCAGATGCCATGATCTTAGTTTTCTGAATGTTGAGCTTTAAGCCAACATTTTCACTCTCCTCTTTCACCCTCATCAAGAGGCTCTTTAGTTCTCCTTCACTTTCTGTCATTAGGGTGGTGTCATCTGCATATCTGAGGTTATTGATATTTCTCCCAGCAATCTTGATTCCAGCCTGTGCTTCCTCCAGCCCAGCATTTCTCATGATGTACTCTGCATATAAGTTAAATAAGCAGGGTGACAATGTACAGCCTTGATGTACTCCTTTTCCTATTTGGAACCAGTCTGTTTCTCCATGTCCAATTCTTCTTTTTTTTTTTTTTTCCATGTTCAGTTCTAACTGTTGCTTCCTGCCTTGCATACAGGTTTCTCAAGAGGCAAGTCAGGTGGTCTGGGATTCCCATCTCTTTCAGAATTTTCCACAGCTTATTATGATCCACACAGTCAAAGGCTTTGGCATAGTCAATAAAGCAGAAATAGATGTTTTTCTGGAANACTTCTTTTCCTATTTGAAACCAATCTGTTGTTCCATGTCCAGTTCTAACTGTCGCTTCCTGACCTGCATACAGGTTTCTCAAGAGGCAAGTCAGGTGGTCTGGGATTCCCATCTCTTTCAGAATTTTCCACAGCTTATTATGATCCACACAGTCAAAGGCTTTGGCATAGTCAATAAAGCAGAAATAGATGTTTTTCTGGAATTCTCTTGCTTTTTTGATGATCCAGTGAATGCTGGCAATTTGATATCTGGTTCCTCTTCCTTTTCTAAAACCAGCTTGAACATCTGGAAGTTCACAGTTCACATATTGCTGAAGCCTGGCTTGGAGAATTTTGAGCATTACTTAACTAGCATGTGAGATGAGTGCAATTGTGCAGTAGTTGGAGCATTCTTTGGCATTGCCTTTCTTAGGGATTGGAATGAAAACTGATCTTTTCCAGTCCTGTGGCCACTGCTGAGTTTTCCAAATTTGCTGACATACTGAGTGCAGCACTTTCACAGCATCATCTTTTAGGATCTGAAATACCATCACCTCCACTAGCTTTGTTCGTAGTGATGCTTCCTAAGGCCCACTTGACTTCACATTCCAAGATGTGTCTGGCTCTAGGTGAGTGTGAGGATCACACCATCGTGATTATCTGGGTCGTGAAGATCTTTTTTGTACAGTTCTTCTGTGTATTCTTGCCACCTCTTCTTAGTATCTTCTGCTTCTGTTAGGTCCATACCATTTCTGTCTTTTATCGAGCCCATCTTTGCATGAAATGTTCCCTTGGTATCTCTAATTTTCTTGAAGAGATCTCTAGTCTTTCCTATTCTATTGTTTTCCTCTATTTCTTTGCACTGATCTCTGAGGAAGATGTTCTTATCTCTCCTTGCTATTCTTTGAACTCTGCATTCAAATGGGTATATCTTTCCTGTTCTCCTTTGCTTTTCACAGCCTTCATATTTAAGAACCTATTTATAAGCATGTAACTGTGTATCCTGGGAATGGTAGGGGTGGGGTCAAATTATGAATCTCCCCCACTTATAATGCTTACCATCACTTACAACTTTAGGTTCACAGTTTGAACTACCAAAATTTATTCACTCTTCAAAAGGAAGTATTACTACAAGCAAGTTAATAAATGATATATTTAAAGATACTTTATAAATACTTATTAAAGAGACACATAAAAATCTAAGCATAAAAGCATGAAGAAATAGTTATCCAATAAAATAAATCCAGGAGTAGTCTCACAATTCTTACTTCCTCAAATCACGTTACTTTTACTTTTCTCAAAAAGAAAAAAGTTAGCTCCCTCCTCTCAACTATTTGCTTTGTGGCCAAACTTCAGCATTTACTCCTTTGCTCTGAATGCTTTTCTTGGCATTGAAATCTCTTGGCCTACTTTAAGCCTAACAACTTCCTGTAACTGCCCCCAAACACAGCAAAGGGAAGGTGTTGCTTTTACTTATGCAATATTTGGTTAGAGCTCTGCATTTTTCCTCTGTAATTAGAGGCAGTGGAGAGAAGTTGCACTCACTCAGCAGCCTGATCCCTGAGGATTCTGTCCTTTATCTGACTGATTCCTTCTTCTTGGAAAAAATCTCATTCTTGATCCTTCCCACCAGACATCTGAATTTAATCCATAAACCCCGGTCAAGTTACATTTAAAACTGAACAGTCCCCTGCCCTTAGCATATAACCTCACCAACATCCACGTTTTCAGTACTTCCAAATTCAAGTCCAAGTTCATACCAGGATCAGTTGTCTTCAGACAAGATCTGGAAAGATTTTTAACCTGGTTTCATCACCCAAAATATGTGACTCGTTTAAAATCTGGCCTAGCCGGAAAGTTGATTAATAGGTCAATACTTAAGGTTTGACACAATTAATACTGAATATGAACCCCTATAGAAAGATGCTAAAATGAAAGGTGGAACAGCTAATATGTGTTGAGGATGACCCAAGAGGGGAAACGTGTTATTTTAACCCCACCCACACAGAATCTCTCTGAGGAACACCCCCACCAATAAGGAACATGATGACTCTCATTCTCAGACTTCCCTGGATGATTCAGCTCCACAGACCAATCATTTTTACAGTCTGACAATAAACCATGCACGTGACTTCCTAAAAAGGGTTCTTATCTGACACTGAGACAACACCGCGATGAGCTCTGCGCCAAGCTAAGCAGACAGTGAGTCACCTGCATAAACACTTACGTTTTAACATGCAGGTACCTTGAGAAGTCTCTGCACTCCTCACCTGTGCCTTTTGCATGGGAATTTGCTCATTTCAGTTTAGTAAAGTCTCAAATTTTTGGATACTTAAACTAACCCAAATTGAATGGTTGTCTATAGCTTTGTACTATCTAATAAGAGTTTGTTATTCAAATTAATACTTTCAAAAACAGGACTATGGGGAGAACTTTTTACTTAAGAAAACAAGCTGTTTTCACATCTTTGGCAAGCAACTGTAAATGATGCCAACCATAAATTAGTATTCTTGCAGAAAAATAGACTTCTACTTCAGAAACACTATTACCAGTCCAATTATCGCACGTCGCTAACTAAGAGTAATAAGAGCATTTCTCCTGGATTTTCAAAAACTCGTATTTTTCCAATTAATCTTCATTTACAAAACTTCACTGTGAATGTATTATGCAATAATCAACAGCAAATCAAGAATCTACTTGGCAAATGTCAAATAGCTTAATCAAGCAAAATCAACACAGAGTATTATTCAAATTTATCACAATCAGAATGCCTGTTAATTTTCATTTCAACTTTAAAAATATTTATTAAGAATCCAGCATTGCAGAAATAAAAGGTAGAATCTCTGCTCTCAAGGACTTTCAATTGTATTTGTATAATTACGAAGCAGTTGAGAGCGTTATATAATTGAAACTCAAAATAATGATCCAGACAGCATGACAAGTCCTCACAGAGATGAAAATGGAATTGCTGATAACAGGGAAGGCTATAGGGTGGGTAAAAACCAGGAATGGGGAGGGGGTGGTGGGCATAAGACCAACCAAAATGCATAGAGAGAAGAAATGAGAAAGCCATATCGGAAAACTGAATAGTGCCTCAAGTAGCTTAATTAGAGCTTAGTGTGAGTACGGAATTAAGGACTGATAGCATAGGGCTATGGAGAAGGCGATGGCACCCCACTTCAGTACTCTTGCCTGGAAAATCCCATGAATGGAGGAGTCTGGTAGGCTGCAGTCCATGGGGTCGCTAAGAGTCGGACATGACTGAGCAACTTCACTTTCAATTTTCACTTTCATGCATTGGAGAAGGAAATGGCAACCCACTCCAGTGTTTTTGCTTGGAGAATCCCAGGGACGGGGGAGCCTGATGGGCTGCCATTTATGGGGTCACACAGCGTCGGACATGACTGAAGCGACTTAGCAGCACAGGGCTTGCCAGGTGGTGCTAGTGGTGAAGAATCTGTCTGCCAGTGCAGGAGACACAAGAGATGCGGGTTTGATCCCTGGGTCAGGAAGATCCCCTGGAGAAAGAAATGGCTACCCACGCCAGTATTCTTGCCTGGAAAGTGCCATGGACAGAGAGGAACCTGGTGGGCTATAGTTCATGGGGTGCAAAGAGTCAGACATGACTGAACGGCTGAGCACATACACATATAGCATCAGACCTAATTGAGGAGTACAAACTTCATTCACAAATCAGATCAATCTTTGAGTGTTTCTAAGGTGGGCGATTACATGACGAAAACAGTCTCTTCATCAGATTACTTTAGAGGTGAGTTTTTAATGGACTGGAGAAGCTCCTCTGTTATTTCCACTCTCCTTACTTTCAGGGAAAAACAAAGGCAAGGAAAAAGCAACCCTCGGGAAAAATATTCCTCTTGCCTTTTCTTTAAAAAAAAAAAAAAAAAAAAGATGAAAAGGAAAAAATAAAATAAAGACCAAAATAACAACCTCTTTCCTCACAACTTTTTTTATCTGAAATTTTTTTTTTAGCTAATGGTCAAGCCTTTTGCAGGTCTGCATACCCTGAAATCAGAGTACTGTCTGAAAATTTGCACAAATGCTTGAATTCTCTTGGGAGACAACAAAAGGCTTTGATGGGTAGAGAAACAAATGAACTTCAAAGTAATTCTGTCACCAAGCACTTAGACTAGGGTTCAGTGACCTGGCTTCGGGGGTCACACTACCCGTCACATCACACAACACACATAATCCACAGCAGAATCCCACAGGGCAGGGTGTGCTACGTGGACACACGGGCTCCACTCCTCCTCTGCCACCAAAGTGACTGTTTTCCATTTTGCAACACGTTTGCCCTTAGGATTTCACCCTTATGAAACATTCAAAAGCCCAGCTCCTTCTTCACCATCCCCTGGAAGCTTCCTGGAAAAGCTATGGTCAGATCTTCAAAGAATTAGAAGAATTAACTAACCTTAGAAGGAGATCAGCCCTGGGATTTCTTTGGAAGGAATGATGCTAAAGCTGAAACTCCAGTACTCTGGCCACCTCATGCAAAGAGTTGACTCATTGGAAAAGACTCTGATGCTGGGAGGAATTGGGGGCAGGAGAAGAAGGGGACAACCGAGGATGAGATGGCTGGATGGCATCACTGACGCGATGGACGTGAGTCTGAGTGAACTCTGGGAGTTGGTGATGGACAGGGAGGCCTGGCGTGCTGCGATTCATGGGGTTGCAAAGAATTGGACATGACTGAGCTACTGAACTGAACTGAACTAGCTCTTCTAGGAGCTAAATAGGCTACTACCAAGGGCATCAAAAGCTTCCCATCCAGCACTAACTCTCTCCTATTTTTACTTGGCTTTTCCCTGTCATCCTGAATCCATCAAAGAACAGGCAAAGGTATCAGTAAATACTGTACGTAAATAAATGAAATGTTTGTGTCTCCCAGGAAATTGTACTTTTGTTTAAAAATCACTAATGGGGAAGACCATAACCTAATAATATCCTTTTTGAGCAATGTCCATTTCGTAAACATGCTAGGCAAATTCAGAACTTAAGGAATACATTTGTTTTTATTTAAAGTGAACTAGGTGTGCATCATGTCTGGTTAATGCACTATGTTGTGAATATAGTTTAAAAAATAATTCCAGGCACTCAGCGTGGCCGAGAGGAGCTACCCCACATCGGAGGACAGAGACAGAGGCTGAGAATGTCAAGCTGTGACGGCACAGGAACTGCTGAGAGGAGCCACCCCACTTCCGAGGTCAGGGGCAGCGGCTGAGAGTGCCAGGCTGCAAAAGCACAGGAACAAAAGAGGACCCACCCCGCGTCCAAGGTCAGGGTCAGGGGCCGGGAGGAACCACCCCGTGCCCGAGGCCAGGGTCAGGGGCCGGGAAGAGCAACCCCACGACCGAGGCCAGGGTTAGGGGCCGGGAGGAGCCACTGATTAATTAACACTCAGCACAAGTGGCTGCCACAGCTGGCACACTCAGCGCAAGCGGCTGCGATGACCGGCACACTCAGCGCGGCCGAAAGGAGTTACCCCACATCAGAAGTCAGGGGCAGCAGCCGAGAGTACCAGGCTGCAATGGCACATGAACAGCAGAGAGGAGCCACCCCACGTCTGAGGCCAGGGTCGGGGCCAGGAAGATCAACCCGCATCCAAGGAGCGGTGGCTGCGCTGGCGCAGGAGGGCCTAGAGGAGCTATCCCATGTTGAAGGTCAGGAAGGGCGGCGGTGAGGAGACACCCTTCATCCAAGGTAAGGAGCAGAGGCTGCGCTTTGCTGGAGCAGCTGNCACCTACTCCAGTACTCTTGCCTGGAAAATCCCATGGACAGAGGAGCCTGGTGGGCTGCAGTTCATGGGGTCGCAAAGACACAACTGAAGTGACTTACCAGCAGCAGCAGCAGTTCAGTTTTGCTTTTTTTTATTTTATATTGCTTCATTTTCTTGCATCCAGTATTAAAAGGGAACTTTGGAAACTTTTAATATATCCAAATTAAACTTCTAAAACAAGAGTTTTAAATGGTTTTCAGCCATATTTCCAAACTAAACAGAAATGTTTTTCATATAAAATTCATCATAAATTAGATATATCAAAGTCTTTACCCTAAAGGCATCTTCAGATTGTTCAAATCTGAAAGAGTGTTTTCTACAGTTATGTTAGATGGTAAATAATAACCCTGGCCCTTTCACTGATATGCTTAGTAGATTTGCTTTGAAGACTTTATCCAAGCCTCCTTTCATCAGATGTATGATTTTTTTAACAGGTTTGTTCCATTAAAGGTGGAATTTCACTATATCTTGGTTTGGTGAAGGTCACCAACTCATTTACAAAACAAATCTTGATTAAAAAAAATAAGAGGGAAGATAAGGTTCAACAGTCAGGTAAAATGTAAAGGAATTTCTTAGGAAGTCATTATAAAACATTTTTCCTTCTTACAGAGGAAAACATAGAATACAATAATTATCCAAGAAGAATCTCCTATCAGGTTTAAACTATGAAAGTTTAGACCATCAATTCAAAATGAGCTAAGTCTTCTAGAAAATAATCTATCAGAAATCACAATGACTCTGAACTTCCCTGGCAGTCTAGTGGTTAAGACTTCACCTTCCACTGCAGGGGCTGTGAGTTTGATCGCTGATCAGTAAGCTAAGATCCCACATGCCTCATGGTCAAAAAAGAAAGAAAGAAAGAAAGAAAACACCCAAAACATAAAATAGAAGCAATATTGTAACAAATTCAATAAAGATTTTAAAAATGGTCCATATCAAAAAAATCTTTTTAAAAAAGAAAAGAAACCACTATGGTTCAATCAATAGCTGGTACCAGGCCTCCCCCTAAAGCACCATGATTACAAAAAGAGGCCCATAAACATATATATAAATACTAAAACTATCAATCAAGCCAATAGATTATTCATTAAAATATGTTCTATCTCTGTACAATGACTAATATACCTTCAAAATGACCTGGAAAGTCAAATTCACCATCTGGGATTCAGACACTTGATGCTCCCACATTGGGAGAACCTGGTCCCCTTTTCCTGCCACCTCCAGCACACCCCATACTTTGAAGAACCATATATGCATGTGGATACTCCAGCCTACATGTCCACAAGTTGCCCACATCTACTGCAAATATCCAACCCAAGACAACTCCTTGGATTCAGGGGTACAACTATCTTAAAAAAAAAAATCAACAAACAAGACAACTTACATCAGTTTCAAAAGTATAAGTATTAGAGCAAATGGACTGGGAATTTTAAAATAAACCTAACAAATATGCTAAAGAGACATATGAAAACATATTTTCAGGGAAATGCAAATCAAAACCATAATGGGATATCATCTCCTACCTGTTGGAATGGCTATTATCAAAAATAGTAAACGTGTTGATGAGAATGCAGAGAAAATGGAACTCTTGGGTGCTGCTGGTGGGAATGTAAACAGGTGCAGCCACTATGGAAAACAGTATGGAAGTTCCTCAAAAATTTAGACACAGAATTACCACATGATCCAGAAATTCTACTTCTGGGAGTTTATTGGAAGAAAATGAAAACACTAATTCAAAAAGATATATGCACCTATATGTTCACTGAACCATTATTTGCAACAGCCAAGACATGGAAGCAATCTAGGAGTCAATCAGTATATGAATAAAGAAAATATGGTGTATATGTACATATATAAATATATACAAAGACATAAATATACACACACATACATACACAATGAAATATTTGTCATCAAAAAAGGTAATGCATTTGCAATATGGATGGACTTCGAGGGCAGCATGCTAAGTGAAGTAGGTCAGAGGGGTAAAGACAAATATCATATGATCTCACTTTTATGTGTAATCTGTTGATTAAAAAAGAAAGAAATCTCCAGTTCAGAGATACAGAGAATAGGCTGGTGGTTGCCAGAAGCAAGGGGTAGAGGGTGGGCAAAATGGGACAGGGGATCAAAGGTACAAACTTCCAGTTATGAAATATATAAGTCATGGGGATGTAACATACAGCATGGAACCAGAGTTTAAAACACTGTACTGTATATATGAAAATTTCTAAGAGAGGTCTTAATAAGTTTTCATCAGAAGAAAAAAAAGTTTTGTAACTATGTATGGTGATAGATGTTAACTAGACCTATTGCGGTGATCATTTTACAATATACAAATATTGAATCATTATGTTGTATACCTGAAACTAATAATAATGAAATAAGAGCTATAAATCACATAAAGAATGAACCAGACATACAAGGTTTGAAAAATACAGTTAACTGAAAAATGACATAATAAATGGGACAAACAGTAAAATAGCTCTAAACAAAGAACAAATCAATGAGAAGAAGTGCAGACTGATAAAACTCTTCCAAAAGGAAGCAGAGAAAGTCAAAGAATTGAAGCATATATGAGAAACAATAGGAGACAGAAGAAGTAAATATGACAACATTCCAAAAAAATAAATAAAAATGGAGGAAATATTTGGCAACGACAGATCAGTTTATTATGATCACCTCTTCCTCTGAGTAAAAGTAGAAAAGATGGGGGAAAATGTTTTTAATCTCTCTGAATGCAAATGAGGACTAATAACCGAGTCACCTAACGTAAAGGAGTTGGATGACCAGTGAGCTGAGGGCAATGGTTGAAACCACTTTTTCCATGCAAGCAATTTTCTGATTTCAGAGGAGAGCTCAGAAGGGCTGAGTCACTGAGCAGTGACTCTGAAAGTAAGGAGCTGGAAGAGACACATGAAACCGTGAATCCTGAAGACACTGCCTGCTCCTTCTCCCATCACTCTGGGTTGAAAGCCCAAAGGCTGCACTTAGACCACCAGTGTGCAAAAGTGACACAGGGCCTCACACAGGCCGGACTGGAAACTGAACTCAGGTGCCTCCAGACTGCTGAGGTCTCCAGGCCCCTGGCAAAAGCAAACAGAAACCCTCTCTGCAGGAAAACATTATCCTAGGCTTCAAAGTATTTCTGCAAGATATTTTAAAATATAACGTCTGATACAGAATAAAATTTTTTTAATTTTGCAGTATGTTTCTCACATAATAAAAAATAATAAGGCAAAAAGGAAATAAGACAACAAGAATGAATATCAGAAACAGCAAACAGTACAAAAAGAATCATAGGGAATCTAGATATTGGATTAAAAGCCCAGATCTTACCAAAAAACTCTGCTTATTGTATTTAAGGAATGTAAGAATGATGCATTTGGCATCATGGTAATATTGCTGAAGACCAAAAGACAAAAGAAAAGGAAAAAAAAAATCTTAAGAGTTGCAAAGGAAACTGACAGATTACCATCAAAGCAACTAAAATTACATTCACTGTCGATTTCATAACAGAAATAACAGAAGCTACAAAAATACTAGAACAATATTCTTAAAATGTTGAAAGAAAAAATTGTCAACCAAAACCCGTCTACCAGTTTAAAATATTCTTCAAGTATGAACATGGAAATTTCAAATAAAAATTAAGACAATGTGTCACAACCTGACTTGCAGAAAGGAAATACCAAAGGGTGTTCTTCAGGCAGAAAGAAAATAATTCCAGATAGAAGCTTGAAAATGTAGGAGAGGGTCAAAAACAACATAACTAACAAACTAAGAAGTCTGAGAATTCTAAGGCTTACAAAATGTGAGTCAAAAGGATCTCCTATTTACTAGTACAGTTTGGAAGAATCATTTGATATTTTCTAAAAATCAGTGCCCTGATGGTCCAGTGGCTGAAGACTCCAAGCTCCCAATGCAGGGGGCAGGGGTTCGATCCCTGGTCAGGAAACTAGATCCCACATGCCACAACTAAAGGTTTACATGCTACAACTAAGACCCAGTGTGCACAAATAAATGAATAAATATTTAAAATAAATAAATATCAATTCAATTTAAAGCTGAATTTTCATATACCCCACAGCTCAGCAATACTATGCCTCAGTTTAGAACCAAGCAAAACATTTGCACAGTGTACCATAAAACATGTATAAGAATATTCCAAGCAGTGTTGTTTCTTAGAGCAAATATCTAGAAAACACCACGGTAGTATAGAAATACAACAGAATGTTTTATGTCAGTTAAAATAACTGAAATAGAGATAAATGCAACATGAATGAGTCTTTAAAATGTAGTACTGGGTGAAAAAAACAAATAATATAATAGTACATCAGCATGGCACTCTTTTTATAATTGTAAAAATATTTCAAATTAAATAATACTTTATGTCCATACATGTGAAAACAATGTTTTTTTTAAGAAAGAAGTAAATGATAACACAAAATTAGGACAGGGTTCACCTTAGTTAGGTATAGGTCAGTAGGAAGGGTTAGAAGAGATAAACGTAAATAATTCTCAATGTTCATGTTCAAGTTCCTGGGTTAGATGGTGGATTGCTGGGTGTTTGTTATTTCGATGAATGAGGGCAAAAAGAGTACATGGGGGAAAAAATCAGAAGCTATAGCAGTGGTCCAGGCAAAAGATGATACCAGAGGTCTGGGATGTAGTAATGGGGATGGGGAGTTCATAGTTCAGGTCAGTCACTCAGCCGTGTCTGACTCTTTGCAACCCCATGAACCACAGCACACCAGCCCTCCCTGTCCATCACCAACTGCTGGAGTCTACCCAAACCCATGTCCATTGAGTCGGTAATGCCATCCAACCATCTCATCCTCTGTCGTCCCCTTGCTCCTCATGCCCTCAATCTTTCCCAGCATCAGGGGCTTTTCTAATGAGTCAGCTCTTCACATCAGGTGGCTAAAGTACTGAAGTTTCAGCTTCAACATCAGTCCTTCCAATGAACACCCAGGACTGATCTCCTTTAGGATGGACTGGTTAAATCTCCTTGTAGTACAAGGGACTCTCAAGAGTCTTCTCCAACACCACAGTTCAAAAGCATCAATTCTTCAGTGCTCAGCTTTCTTTATAGTAGAATTCTCACATCCATACATGACTACCGGAAAAACTATAGCCTTGACTAGACGGACCTTTGCTGACAAGGTAACATCTCTGCTTTTTAATATGCTGTCTAGGTTGATCATAACTTTCCTCCAAGGAGTAAGCGTCTTTCAATTTCATGGCTGCAATCACCATCTGCAGTGATTTTGGAGCCCAGAAAAATAAAGTCTGCCACTGTTTCCACTGTTTCCCCATCTATTTCCCATGAAGTGATGGGACTGGATGCCATGATCCTGATTTTCTGAATGTGGAGCTTTAAGCCAATTTTTTCACTCTCCTCTTTCACCCTCATCAAGAGGCTCTTTAGTTCTTCTTCACTTTCTGCCATAAGGGTGGTGTCATCTGCCTATCTGAGGTTATTGACATTTCTACCAGCAATCTTGATTTCAGCTTGTGCTTCATCCAGAGCANCCACCACAAGGAGAAGCCCTTGCACTGCTATTACGGAGCAGCCCCTACTCTCTGCAACTAGAGGAAGCCCAGGCAGCAATGAGGACCCAACACTGCCATAAATAAATAAATAATTTTTTAAAAAGAATAGTGAAGAGTGGCAGAATATGTCACCCCAAAATATGTCACTTTGGCCTATGGATTAGTTTGAGCTAAAGACACTTGAAAAACAGCAGACGCCACAAAGGACGCTCTGACTTCCCCCTTTCTCCCCCAAAGCAGGAATAAAAATTCCCACGTGAACAATGCCCTCCCTATTTCAGGAGGAAAGAAACATCCTCATCACCAGAGACAGTGAATTGAGCGTGACAGAAATCTGTACCGACTTCATTAAAACAACTCTTGTCTTTAGTCTCTTGATATTTTATTTTTCCACAACTGCTACTCTTTGTTCAACTTAGTATATAAGCAATTAGACCTACTCACTTCTTTTTTGCCTCCCCTTTGCTGCTTCAAAATTACACAATGCAAAAAGGTAATGGAACCTCAAAAAGACAAAGTCACAAGCTTTGTGGGAGATAGTAACATACTCCTCTTAGCAAGTGACAAAATAAACATATAAAAAGATAAGTACAGTCATAGACAAAGTTTACAACCAATAAAGTAGGCATAATTGACACCATATGAAGTCCTGCCCCAATGCTCAGAAAATATGCTTTACTTTCAAGAACAAAAAGCATACGCATAAAAACTGACCTTAAAAAAATATTGACCTTACCCTGAGTCATAAAGCTAATCTCAATAAATGTTAAAGGATTAAAGTCATATAAACATTGTCCTCTGGTTAAAACGAAATTAAGTCAGATATCATTATCAAAAGAAAACTTTTAAAATAAACCTTATCTTTAGAAATGAAGAAACATACTACTAGGAACTTCCTTAATCTGATTAAGGATATCTATAAAAAACTGCAGCTAACATATTACTTCGGAGAAGGCAATGACACCCCACTCCAGTACTCTTGCCTGGAGAATCCCATGGATGGAGGAGCCTGGTAGGCTGCAGTCCATGGGGTCGCTAAGAGTCGGACACGACTGAACGACTTCCCTTTCACTTTTCACTTTCATGCATTGGAGAAGGAAACAATGTTCTTGCCTGGAGAATCCCAGGGACGGGGAAGCCTGGTGGGCTGCCGTCTATGGGGTCACACAGAGTTGGACATGATTGAAGTGACTTATAAATAGTAGCAACATATTACTTAATAGTAAAATGTTGAAAGCCATTTTTCTAATACTGAGAATGAGATAAAAACGCCCACTATCATCCTTCTTATTGTATTTCAGATCCTAAACCATACAAATATGCAGTAATTATCAGTACAAACATTGGAAATAAAGAAATGTAACTCATTCAAATGACAAAATTATATACATTAAAAATCATAAAGACTCTATACATTTATCACTAACATTAATATGTGAGTCTAGAATGACTGCTAGATACAAATCAAGATATGAAAGTCACTGCATTTCCACATACCAGATACAGGTAATGAAATTTTAAAAACATGTAATAGTATTACACATCATCAAAAATTTAGGAATAAGTCCAATAAAGGATGTATAGCATCTCTACCAAAATACCTATAAACATAACTAGCAGAAAATGAAAACCTAAATAAATGGAGGGATATACCATGTTTATAGAATAAAATCTCAACACTGGAAATACAGCAATTCTCCCCAACTTGATCTACAGATTCAATGCAATCCCAAGAAAATCCCAAGTGCTATATATTAAAAGGATGAATTTTACTATATGTAAATTAAAATTTTAATTTTATAATTAAAATTATGTTTTTAGTATAAATTAACAAATTCTAAAATTTGTGTGAAAATAAATATAAAAAGGAGTGTGTCTCTATAGAACAAAGTAGGGAGACTTGTTCTACCCAATATTCAGAACATGCTATAAAGCTGTAACAGTGATGACTGGTTACAGTCAGACCAATGGAACATAAGAGTCCAAAAGCAGATCCTCTCATATATGGACACAGCTATCAACATTCTGGTACATTTCTCCTAATGAATATGAAAAAAAGATTTTTTTAGTAATGGAGAAACCAGATGGTCTCTTCAATAAACAGTGTAGGGTCAATTGAACATAGATATGGAAAAAATTTGATTCCTACTTATACTCTCCACCCACAAAAAAATTTCAGGTGGACTGAAGAATCATATGTGACAACATAAAACTTCTAAAACCACGCATCTTTAGTCTATATTACTAATGCCATTAGCCTGGCTCAGCCCACACACAGACTACTGTGTTCCAAGAATTATAGGAAGAATTATAAAACTGGTAGTTGCCCTAGGACAGTGGTTTTCAAACTTTTTGACAACCCACAAAAATGTATTTTAATCAAAACACACACACAGACTTCTAGATATATAAACAATATGTTCCACAAAATACCTTACTACATAAGCTATATTCTAGCTTTTTGTCCTCCTTCTTTCTCTCCATTACATGCTTCAAATTCTGGCTACAGTCCACCAAAACGGTTTCAGGAACCATTAACAGGTCACAACCCATAATTTGAGAAACAGTGTTTTGGGAAATCAGAGAAGAAACATGACTTCAATCTACGATGGCATAGTGAACTCTTCAAAGAAAATTTTAAGCTAGAATTTCTGAGCAGGACTTAAAGCAGAGTAGAAGTATTTAGATACAAGTGAAAGTGAAGTCACTCAGTCGTGTCTGACTCTTTGCGACCCCATGGACTGTAGCCTACCAGGCTCCTCTGCCCGTGGGATTCTCCAGGCAAAAGTACTGGAGTGGGTGGCCGTTTCCCTCTCCAGGACATCTTCCCAACCCAGGGAGGGAATCCGGGTCTCCCGCATTGCAGGCAGATGCTTTACCATCTGAGCCACCAGGGAAAGTGACTTATAATAAATGGCAAACGAAACCTAAACTAAAACAGATTTTCCCACTCTAAGGCTAATGATCTTTAGATTACACAAAACAGTTTTTCCTTAAAACATACACAAACACATATATGAGAAAAGTGCAATAATTCTAAATTAGTTCTCTGTACACAGATTAAGAAGGATTTTACATGCCTGTGTATATACATATACACATACATATATTTATTTCATAAGTAGCAACTGTGGAAGCAACTGCTTATAGAAAAGGCTGATTTATGTTACAATAAGTTTAATCAAGAAAGTTAATTTTTATTATACTTTTATCAAAATATTAGCTTTTCTTTCCCTCCAAAAACTGATAAATTGTATTAATTTTATAAAAAACTTTTCACTAAAAACAGTGACAAGAAGAAATCAATTCTCCCATTTAAAGAATTAATTAATCTCAAAGCTAGTTACCTTACTGAGTTTCTTAAATATTTTGAAGGACGCCCAGAATAAATCAAGAAGTTCTTTCCATTATGAAGCTTACATTCTGATAAACACTTATGACAAAAAATAATTTAATTAACAGTACCATATGACTAGAAGACAGTAAAATCCTTTATACTATCAAGAGATCAATCCAGCTCTCATAGAAATGAGTAGAAATGACTTACGGTTGCATCGTTTTTGTACAAATCGTAATTTGCATGCTGTTCTGTAAGTTGATAGTCGTATGACATCAAAATTCTGAGCACCTGAAAAAAGGCAAGTAAGAAACCTTCAATTAGATTTACCATTTAATTTCCACACACTGGGGAAGTGACTCTCTTCTACTGTGTTGGCACAGGCTATACATAACATGTCAACTAGGCCTTCTTTGGCTAAAACACAAGGTGGAGAAGAAGGGTTAAGAAACGCTTCTGTGTGCCCACTCCATGCCAAGCACCATGCCAGCACTTTTGCTTACATCAGTCTGTTTGCTAGTCTAGGAAAACTCTGAGGGGAGGACCACTCATGATTTGAGTGAATGAATTACATATTCTGCAAAGTGAAAATCAGTGGTAGAGTAGGAAAGACCTCAGCCTAGAGCCAGGAAAGCTCAATTCCAGCCCCAGTCTGACCAGCAACCATGGACTATGACCGTGGCCATGTTACATCCCTTCTTCCCGGCCTCACTGGCCTCATCTGAAAAATCAGGTAACTGGACCAGCTGATCTCTAAGGTCCCCTTCCATGTCTGAGGCAGCCTGTGTTTTTCAAGAAAGGGCCATGCCAGTATTTCCAGACCACTGTTTTATGTGCTTCTAGTACACTGCCCCTCCCCAGCAAGAGCTAAAGATTGTTTCCCTCCACCTGCCTGTGAGGACACTGTGACTGCCTCTACAAAGAGTGTGGCAGAGGAACACTGCTTGATTTCTGAAGATGTGTGATAAACCTGGCACAGCTTGCCCCTGCTCTCACTCTCTGAGGATGCTTGGAACCCAGACATCATTGTTGTAGAGAAGCCCGAACTAGCTGGATGTGGAGAGACCACACAGAGATGCTGGTAGGCAGAGGAACTGAGTCCATCGGCTTAAAATCAGCAGCAACTGCCAAACACGTAAGTGAGCAAGTCAAATGACCCAGCCTTGAGTCTGAGCCTTCCAACAGAGGCCTCAGACTTCATGCAGCAAAGTCAAGACATCAGCACTGGATGATATTCTGTTTTCAGACTCAAAAAAGATGTAAAATAAATGACTGTTCGGGGATAAGTGATATACAGCCATAGTAACTAGAACAAACCCTAAATTACATGAGGCTATGAATCAAACTTTGTTTTCATTTCAAAATTTGCTGGAAAAGTCTCCTTGAATGTTAAGCCCACTTCAGGGAGCTCTGACCTCCAATGTGAGTTTTTTTTTTTTTTTTTTTTTTTCATCCATACTGCCTTTGTTAGATCTGGCAGCAACTTTTGACTCAATAGAGGGAAAAGGAACTGTCATAAATTATCTTCTTCTACCAATATTTACAGTCATCTCTCATTTCTGCTCATTCCACAGTATAGGGAAAAAAAGAAAAGAAAAAAGGAAGGATTTTTCCAGGTTTTTGGTGAACATATTTATTGACCAAAAACTGAAGCAAAGATTTCTTCTAATCTCATTTCAATCAACCTTTACCTTGATGTCATGATTAAAATTATTTCCTTCATCACCTGCCACTCACAAAATTTCTATCCTTTTATACATATACTGTTCAGTCCTGTTTTTTAATATAACAGTTTTTTCGAAATAGAATTCCCCCATTTAAAGTATTCAATTTCGTTGTACAACCATCACCACAGTCAGTTTTTAGAAATTTTTCATTATTTCAAAAAGAAACCTCTTCCCCTTATGAGTCACTCTGCTTATTTCTTAATTGGGTTGTCTTTCACCATTGAGTTGTAAGAGTCTTTTATATGTTATAGATACGAGTCCCTTATGAAATATATGATTTGCATATTTTTCTTCCCATTCTGTGAGTAGTCATTTCACTTTCTTAGTCATATCCACTAGAGTACAAAAGTTTTTAACTCTGATTAGTCCACTGTATCTCTTCATTCTTTAGTCACTTGTGCTTTTGATATCATACCTGAGAAGGCGTTGCCTAATCTAAGTTCATGAAGATTTATATTAATACCTGAGCAACTAAACAACTAAATATTTACTGAATGAATAAACTAGTGAAAATGAGGAAGTTCTGGAATGCCTGGTATAAAAGACTGATCTGTTCTTTTCCGAAAAATATAAAGTCAAGTCAAAAGGTTATACAGCTGTAGACACTAGCAAGGAAAGGCTGATGGAGGGAGATAATAAAGTAGTGGAGCGGTCAATTCCTCTTCCTGTGTAAACATGTCGATGCTTTCAGCCCTCTTCAGGTAGGGCCAAGCATTCCAAAGGTGTTCCAGGAAGCCAGAGGATGTGGTGGAGGTGCTCAGTAGACCAATGAGAGGCATGAGGAAATAAATTTACTTTGCTGAGAAAGGAATCCAACTGGGGAGATAAGGAGCATGGAAAGAGACAGAGGAGAGATTCTAAATCTAATAAATGTATAGTAAACATTTCAGAGCTGTCCAAAAACTTTTACAAGTACTTCTGATTAAGAAAAAAATAGTTTAAAAAAATAGTCTGAGTAAGTAACAAATATGAACATGAATGACTTCCTCATTTTTTTCTTGGCAGTCCAATCAGAAACCCTAGGGACCAAAGATGAAGCCAGAGGTCCCAGAAGAGAGGAAGGTACAAATAAAATCAAGATCACTCAAGGGTGACTCTCACAGTTGGTGAATTAGGGGGAAAAGTTTTAAAATCCCACAAAGGGAAATGGTAAAGACACATGGCTGATTTCACCAAGATTTAATTTCTTTTTTTAAATAATGGCAAGCAAGGAAAGTGATAACCAAATAGGCTGCATAAAACAAAAGTGGATTATACAGAATAAAAATAAAGTTTAATTTGTGGGCTTCAAAAAACACAAAAAGTAGCATCTATTTCATAAAGGAGGTACTCTAAAGCATTCTAATATTCTTACTTTGAGCAAAGTTATAAATATTGATAGGATTTGGACTTCGTTTTAATCGATGTTAAAATTTCTGGAGTAACCACAAAAAGAACATACAAGTCACAATTAAGTAGAGGAAAAAAAGTAGAATGGAAAGGAAGGAAGCTCAATTCAACTAAGAAAAGCCAAGGAAAGAGGGAAAAAACAAAACACAACAGAGAAACAACAAAATTGAAGCACAAAATATAATGGAAGAAAAATGAAACATATCAGTATTCATAACAGCATTCATAACAAAAAAATTTAAAGAATAAAAATAAATATACTGTACTAGGCATGCTAACCAAAAGAAAGCTGGTATAGCTATATTAATATACAACAAATCAGACCTCAAAGCAAAGAAACATTACTAGAAAAAAAATGTACCTACTTAATAATAAAAGATTCAATTTTCTAGGTAGAAAGAACATTTTAATATATATGCATCTAAGAACGAAAGCTTCAAAACACTGACAGTACTACAGGGGGGAAATTTTAAATCCATGATCAATGCAGAGATTTTCAACATCTTCCAGTAATTAAGATCAAGCAGTCAAATGTGTAAGGATAAAAAGACTTTAATAAAATATAACGAGCTTGACTGAGATAATAGAGAAATCATGTATGTTATTTTCAAGCATTCAGGGAATATTCAGAAAAATAAGTAACATAAAATATCAAGAAACACAGATTCCAGAGTGTTCCTCATTCCCTGACCCAAAAATCAAGCTAAATATTCTTATAATTAAAAACACCTACTAGTTTAAAAGGGTACTTCTAAATAATTCATAACAGAAATTAGAAAACATGGAAATCTAATAATGAAAATAGTATATATCAGAAGACAGACCTACAAAAATAGAAAGTCATGAAAAAGTATTCAGTGCTTACATAAGAAAGAAAAAAGTCTGAAAATAAACCCCTACCTATGAAAATATAGAACTGCCTAAAGTAGAAAGAAGAAAATAATAAACCATGTAATAACATGAAATAATGAGGTAGAAAACAAAGATTCAGGGAGAGGACCAATAAAGCCAAAAGTTTCTTGGAAAAAAACAATAAAAGTGACAAAATTCTGGAAAAGGAAAAATAAAATCAGAATCTCTGAATATGAAGGCCTGGCATCAAGTATATTGTAGACTCAACTAGGAAGCTTTTATTTTGGTACCAGAGTTGAGAAACTATCACTTATCATTTTTCTTAGTAATTTAATACCATATAAAAATTATAAACTATCAAATTTCTACATAATTCTCCTTTAATAAATATTTATTCAGTTGATGGGGCTACCATGATAAATACATGTGATTCTTACTTTCATGGGGTTAAAGTCCGAAAGATAAAATATTAAGCAAAGAGACTTCATGCTCCCAAAGCAGGGGGCACGGGTTCAATCTCTGGTCAGGGAACTAAGATCCCACATGACATGCAGTGCTGTCAAAAAAAAAAAAATAACATCCAAAGAATTAACAAACTAATTTCATCACTGTTTAAAATAGGAAATTTAAAGCTATTGTCCAAAAACAGAAAGGCTTAAGAATACTACTGAGTGGCACAATAATAAAGGTAGCTGCTGCTGCTGCTAAGTCTCATCAGTTGTGTCCGACTCTGTGCGACCCCAAAGATGGCAGCCCACCAGGCTCCCGTCCCTGGGATTCTCCAGGCAAGAACACTGGAGTGGATTGCCATTTCCTTCTCCAGTGCATGAAAGTGAAAAGCGAAAGTGAAGTCGCTCAGTCATGTCGTGTCCGACTCTTCACGACCCCATGGACTGTAGCCTACCAGGCTCTACCATCCATGGGATTTCCCAGGCAAGAGTACTGGAGTGGGTTGCCATTGCCTTCTCCATAAAGGTAGCTATGACAAAGAAATCATATCGCCTGCACATCCTAAAATATTTACTTTTTGACTCTTTAAGAAAAAGATTGTTGGCCCCAGAATTATGTATGTCAACAGAGTGAAGGAGAAATATATGTCACTATATCTCAATTTTTTAAAAAGGAGAAATACATTCCTTTCAAGAGAAGCAGAGACAAATGATAAAATTCAATACTCATTCATGATTTAAAGAAAATAACTGTAATAACACTTGGTAAATTAGAGCAGAAAAGTAGTTCCTTAACCTGATAAAAGGTACAAAACCTATAACAAATATCATTTTAATAGTGAAATATTACATCCACTCACATTCAAGTCAAAAACGAGACAAGAATGTCTGCTATCCTCCCAACTCTTAACTATAATATCTGTATAGTCAGTAGGTCATAAAAAAGAGGTATTAAGTATTACAAAAGTAAGAGTCAAAAAGGCCTTTCTTTAAAAATTATACAGTTCTGTAGAATGTACACCACCAAGAATGAACCAGAATGTAAATCATAGGCTTTGGGTTGTTATAATATGACAGTGTAGGTCCATCAGTTGTAATGAACGTTCCACTTTGGTATGTTGACAGATACCTCAGTAGAAGTCTACAAACTAACCATTAAGAGTAATGATTGAGCAGAGAGAAAGATCATTAGATTCAAAATCAACATATTAAAGTCAACTCAACACCTGGATGACAGGACCAAGTCATCAGGGTGGCAAACAGTGGTTTCTGCATCCTTAGAAGGTAATAATGCTGGAGATTTGCGGTGATGTTGGAAATAAAGAGTGGGGCTTCCGATAGCAGATACCATCACTACCAATGCAATTTTTTCTGTGGAGAAATAGAGGTGACTCTTGCAGCCACACCCACCAAACATCTCCCCGACCACCCATATTCTTGAGTTTGTTACACAGAATGGTAATTTATATGAAGTTCATGTCAGTGATAACGTTCACTAAGCAATCAACCCAATTCTTTGAATATCCAATTTTTACTTTAAATATTTCCCCAATCATGCTCTCTTACATCCCCATGAGAATGCATGCCAGATAATTCTTAATATCAAGCATTATTATTTATTTGGTTTCCATTTTTGTCAGTTTCCCTTTAAAATGAGAACAGTATGAGTGAAGTCAGGGACTGTGTTTTGTTCTCCCCTATATATGGCTCAGATGGTAAAGAATCTGTCTGCAATGCAGGAGATGCAGGTTTGATCCCTGGGTGGGGAAGATTCCCTGAAGAAAGGAATGGCAACCCACTCCAGTAATGCTGCCTAGAGAATTCCATGGACAGAGAAGCCTGGTGGGCTATGGTCTATGGGGTCACAAAGACTCAGACACGACTGGGACATGACTAACACATAACCCTAGCACCTATAATGGTGCCTGGAACATAACAGATTCTCAGCAAATAAAATTCAGTGAAAAGGTGACCCCTTTGCTGAAGAATATAGGAATATATAAGAATAAATAACAATATGTAAGAATGTTTTAACAGAAGATTCTAAAGGGTATATAGTAAAATTACATACCAAAGTACGAATTCCTACTTTTACTTCTTCCAACAGCTCTACGTGTTGTTCTAACACTTAGTCCTCTCTACACTGGAGTCTTTGTTTACAGTAAGGTAATTTATATAATGTATTATTTATCATCACCTGCAAGCTCATGGTAACAATGGCGTTACTGCAAGAGGTCTAAACTGACTGGCATGCTTTAAACTCACAGATATTCTAGGTAACAGATTTGTCATTACTTATGACCTTGCTTAAGCAAGCAACTCAAGTTAATTCAATTAAAGTAATGCTCTGGCTTGGTGTCCTCCAACTGCATGATTCTTTAACTCTCATTCCTCTCTTTCTAAAATTTGTAACATAAAACTTCAGATTAAAGCTCTGATTTGATCAGGGGGCAAAAAAGACATTCCCACTCATTCATACAAACAAGGATTCCAGAAGACTCACGCATTTCTATGAACAGCTGCCTCTTCTCTGCCATGGTCTTCCGCTTATTCCCACTTTCCTCAATCATCCTAGAGACAAAGAAGGATACAATAAACAAATGTGTAAACAAATGTGTAATTTGACAGTTCCACCAAATGCTTATCAGTCTGTTTTGGAGAGGTGCAGGAAACCAAGCTGTATATGCACGCACATATTAAAAGGATACCAATAAAAGTAAAGAGGAAGCTCGAGGCAGAAAAAGAAAAACTGTTGTCCCCTTATTTGACAGCTTCTAAAATATTATAAAGTCAATACCTAAGTGAGCTCCTTGCTGAGCTGTGCTGAAAATATGGGGCCATGTCTTATTTTTAACTTTATTTTCTCTACAGAGTACTGAATTAATCGAGACAATTTCCCAATATTCCTACTGTTTTACATAGATAAACATGTTATTAAAAATAATTTAGGCAATTATAATGAAAGGCTATAATAAAAAATTAAGATAATTAGCTTATATATAAAAGATATACATAAAATCTTTTATTTTTATATTTGAAAGTATTGAAAGAGGGATTCATGCACAAATTCAAAGAACTCCTAAACATAAGGTTTTAATCACATGACTTACGCTATGCCAGTCACTTTGTTTAAAAATAAAACTCTTTCCATGCATTATCTCATTTCATTCTCCCAACAATTCTGAGTGTTGGCGTTACTATTATCCCATTTTACAGATTAGAAAACAGATGTCTAGAAACAAACACTAACTTGCTCAAAGACACAGAATGCAGAAGCAATAGAGCAAAACTGCAGCCCTTTCATTAAACTTCTTCCACAACTTTTGATTCTAAATACATTTCAAATCTCTGTGCTTAAAAGGCTAGAACACAATAGCTCACTGCATGGACCTTACTGATGTAAAATTTGTGACAATTTCAGCTAGACTCTGCCTTACTCTATGAAGTAAAAAATATCTACAAATAGCATATGCTAAATAATTCCCTAAGCAGATTAAACTTCTGCGGATCATGGAGTTATTTACATAACATTCTCAAATGTGTTAGAATCATAAATTAAATGATGACTACACAAACTACATATCCATTAAAGCAAAGTGCCCACTGAAAGTTTAGTTATAGCCTAAAGAAAATTTAAAATGTAAATATATTCCTTAACATTCTGCAATTAATATTTTGATCATTAAAACTATCCCTTTCTTAAATCACTGTAAATGTTACCAAATATTAAGTGATGGTTACCTAACAATTTGCCCCCCAAAAGAAACAGTTTTAAACAGAAGGAAAGTAAGCTGAAGAAAAAGCAACCAGAAACAGCAAAAAAAAAATCTAATGAAATCTAAGTCCTAGAGAAAAAGCAAGAGTTGGGACCAGTAGCCTGTAATTATAAAGAAAAAAGAGTATTCAAAAACCTCCTCCCTCCTATCCAAAAACTTGGTCTCTCACTGTGTATTACAAAGTTTAAATGCTAAACACAAATTAAAATAGAGATTCATAATATCCTTTATAAAATATGTAATTTATTAAATTTCTTCTACTTTGTTCTTTAAACCCATTTTTCTCAAAGTAGAATCTAAGAATTCCTGGAGATCCCTAAATTCTTCAGGACAATTCTCTAAATTTTATCTTCATTTCCAGAAGAATCTTGAAAAAATTAATAAAAACATATTGTACTGCCAATGCCACTTCGGACCCCACATATACATGTATGAATATGGTAGCACAGGAAGGAAGAGGCCATGTAAAGCAGGGATAACTAAACTAGAGAAACTATACTACCCTGGAGCAGATCTGACCTGTCACTGTTTCTGCAAATAAAGTTTTACTGGAACACAACCACACCTTTCATTTATCTATTGTTTATGGGTGTTCTCATACTGCAAAGGCTGAGTTGAATGTTTTCGACAAAAACCATCTGGCACGCAAGGTCTAAACTCTTTAGACCTTTAAGAAAAGGTCCTTTAAGAAAAAGTATGCCAACCCATCCTAAAGCAACAGTAATTAATTTTGCATTACTACAAACGACTGACTCAGTTCGGTTAGCATGTTCCCATGTCAAAATGACAGCAATCATCCCACATTCCACAAGGGTTTGAGTTTCACTTTCATTATCAGAAGTTCATCCTTGGCAACTGCCTTATTAATTACTCTAAGATTCATTCTTCATTGCTGTATACATTTAAAATTTTGGTCAGTCAGTCAGTCAGTCAGCTCAGTCGCTCAGTCGTGTCTGACTCTTTGAGACCCTATGAACTGCAGCACGCCAGGCCTCCCTGTCCATCACCAGCTCCCGGAGTTCACCCAAACTCTTGTCCATCGAGTCAGTGATACCATCCAGCCATCTCATCCTCTGTCGTCCCCTTCTCCTCCTGCCCCTAATCCCTCCCAGCATCAGGGTCTTTTCCAATGAGTCAAATCTTCGCATGAGGTGGCCAAAGTATTGGAGTTTCAGCTTTAGCATCAGTCCTTCCAAAGAATGCCAAATTGCCCTTCAAAATGCTGTCAGTATACTTTACTAATAATCTGCCCCCAGGAAGTTTTATATATTACTAAGGTACTCAGCACAAACTGACCTTGTGCATTTGTGCTCAGTCATGTCCAACTCTGCAATCCAATGGAGCCTGCCGGGCTCCTCTGTCCATGGAATTTCCCAGGCAACAATACTGGAGCAGGTTGTCATTTCCTTCTCCAGAGGATCTTCCTGACCCAGTGATCAAACCCCGTATCTCCAGTACTGGCAGGTAATTTTTTTTTTTTTTACCACTGAGCCACCTGGGAAGCCCCTACTCTCCCATCAAATTATACACCTGCACGGAATGTGTGCTGGAGTTATTCGAGGTTGTTGAAAGTAAATATCACCAGGTGGACTGGGAAAGAATACAACAGAATCCAAAATGCCACCAAACAGCTGGTGAGTTTATCCTTTTTTCCCTCTTGAGCCTCTGGCTTGAACTCCACAAGCACAAACCCCTGAACCTAGCACACAGAGGAATCTGGGAAAAATCCTCTAGCTATAGCTGAAAGAGAAGAAAGAAGTCTAACGCCCATCCAGAGAGAACGGGAGAGACTTCCCAGCACTCTGTTCCTCTCTCTTCTGTTTCTTTATTTTCTCCCACTCCAGCCAAGCCGTGGCAATAGCGAAGCAGTGGCAGTATCAATAAAAGCAGCTACCCTGGGAAACTACAGGAGTCAAAAATTTGAAGAAAAATGTATCATCTAATCAGATGGTCTAATCAAAACCCCAGCATAATTTTTTGTAAATATAGACAGTTCTAAATTTTATATGGAGAGCCTAAAGGTACAGACCAGATAAGAAATTTTGGAAAGGAAGAATAACATTGGAGGCATGTATTATTCAATTTTAAGAATTACTAAAAAAAAAACTACAGTAATCAAGACAGCATGATATTGACAAAGGGAAAAGTACACAGATCAATAAAATAGAACAGAGTCTGGATACAGAGGCACACAAATATGGCCACTTGATTTTTTTTTAAGACGCAAAAGAAATTCAATGAAGAAAGGACAGTCTGGGTGTCAGAAAAACTGGTTATGTTTATGTCAAGAAGATGAACCTTGACCTATACCTCACTCTATAAATAAAAATTAATTCAAAATGGAAGACAGACATAAATGTAAAAGTGTAAAAGAAGAAACCATGAGAGAAAATCTTCATGGTCTGATGCATCACTCTAAAAGCACAAAGAACAAAAGAAAATAATAATAATAAACTGGACATCACCAAAATTAAATAATTCTGTTCTATGAAAGAAACCAATAAGAAAGCAAAAGCTACACCCTGGGAGAAAAATATCTGCAAATCACAGGTCTGACACAAGACCTATATCCAGAAGAATGTATTTTTAGAAAAACTCTCAAAACCAGCCAACATGGAAGAAAAGCTTGTTATTCAATAGGTGTCCCAATGCTGACCTTATTTGTTAACTTAGCAGGTGCAACGGAACCTGCTGATATTCTGCCTTTATTCCATTACCCATATTACTATTCTGATGCCTAACTCATCAGCTTCCAGTTGCCAGCATTTGCATTTCTTTAGTTGAGGCTTTTTCTGGCCACTGAAGGTTTTGACATCTGCAGTGCAGTCCAAAAGTACCAGGGGATTAACATCCCTGGACAGCAGTCCTCCCACTGATGGAAGTTAATATATAAATAATCCAGCTTCTTTACCTATCAGAGGGAATCGCTCTGAGGCCATGTGTTCCACTGACTTCCTGAGCTCCCCTTCGAAATTAACTTTGCTCACCCATGGCAATTTATATGAAATACTTTATTAACTACTTTCTCTTCTCTTTCTCACTTCTCCACTCTTTCACCAGTATTTTCTAGGGTCTAAAAAATAACTTCAAAAAACAATTGCACTTGAGTCCTTACAGAGCATTTTCTTCTAGGGTAATCCAAAATAAGGCAGATTTGATCCTGTAAAACAGACCTCTGAGATGAATTCTGTAAGTAGATCACTCGCCAAACCGATGACAAGGATCCCAGTGCTAGCATTAAGTGGCTTGGTGAGAACCCCTGGCGTGCTGCTGCATGGATAGTACTAAGACTCCTGATGTGGTGAAACTAGTAAGGGACACACTTAGAAGATGACCGGCTTATGCGACGGCTTTCACACTTGAGAGAGATAGGAGCACCAGGAATTTTAAAGACAATTAAATGAAAAATAAATAAAGACAATTAAATGGTTGACCTTTTGTTAAGAGGACTAATGCACAGAAGAAAGAAAGTATCAAGACTTAGATAAGTCAAGTACCAACTCAGAGCAAGCTATGACAGCCAGATGATCTCCATGGCAGCATTTTCTAAGGAACCCTCAGCTCCCACAACTTGAGAGCAGACTGTGCTAAAAATCAGGCTCAAATTCAAATTATGAAGGCAGGCAACTTAAAGAAGATTGAATTCACAGTCCAGCCAAGATTCTCCTGAACACTCTGGGGCAGAATGGCTCTCCTGCTCTTGCTACAGGGGCTGTTTCCTCAGCCTAAAGCCCATGCAAAGGCCTCATCTCAGATGTATGCCTCAAAAGATGCTGACCCATCTCAAAATCTGTCCCTACCTTCCTCCCTGTTTCCAGACTAATAACCAGGGTCCAGCTTCATTCACATCAACAGAATTGGAAGGGGCTGGCCCCGCTTTGGATAGAAAAGTGAGGATTCATCAAAATAGCTGCTAGACCTGACGATACGCACCAACAGGAACTGGAAGAACATACCTGGAATTGACGAGTGTTCAACCTGAGCCAAGTGTAAGATAAGACGAAGTCTGCTGACATGGCAACACTTGGCCCGTGACCCAGGATTTAATGTTCTATAAAGGACACCTGGCACCAGTCCTAAAATGCTGCAGACTAGCTCATGTAAGTTGGCGTGGGGGTTTTGATGGCCCAAAGTAAATGAGCCAAAGATGTGGGAATTGCATGGCAGGATATTAAGGAAAGAGTTTATAGGGTGCTCTCATTTTCCATATTTCCTGATCTTTATTGAATCCTTCTATACTGACTGATAGGATCTACTTTTCTTTATTTCTCTTTTTGTTTTAATAGAGAAACCAGGCTTTCTCTGACCTCTAAAGTCCACTTCCTACTCTGCATGACAGGCCTGAAATACGATAAAATACTATAAATTTACCCCTTCCTAGAAACAGGAGAAGGCAATGGCAACCCAGTCCAGTACTCCTGCCTGGAAAATCCCATGGATGGAGGAGCCTGGTAGGCTGCAGTCCATGGGGTCACTAAGAGTCGGACACGACTGAGCAATTTCACTTTCACTTTTCACTTTCATGCATTGGAGAAAGAAATGGCAACTCACTCCAGTGTTCTTGCCTGGAGAATCCCAGGGACGGGGGAGCCTGGTGGGCTGCCATCTATGGGGTCACACAGAGTCAGACATGACTGAAGCGACTTAGCAGCAGCAGCAGAAACAGTCTTAATGATTGATGTAGTTGGTATATACATACTCCTGCCCCTGTGCATGTGAAAGTCACTCAGTCGTGTCCAACTCTTTGTGATACCATGGACTATAGCCCACCAGGCTCCTCTGTCCATGGGGATTCTCCAGGCAAGAATATTGGTGTGGGTCCATGTCCTCCTCCAGGGGATCTTCCCAACCCATGGATCGAACCCAGGTCTCCCACACTGCAGGCAGATTCTTTACCAACTGAGCCACCAGGGAAGCCCCTTAAGGAGCATAACTCTTAGGACATGTGTTATAAGAGCTCCTAGAGCTCGTTGGTGGGAATAAGCTTCAGTTATCCATAGTAGGCGGAAAAGGCAATGGCACCCCACTCCAGTACTCTTGCCTGGAGAATCCCATGGACGGAGGAGCCTGGAAGGCTGCAGTCCACGGGGTCGCTGAGTGTCAGACACGATTGAGTGACTTCACTTTCACTTTCCTGCATTGGAGAAGGAAATGGCACCCCACTCCAGTATTCTTGCCTGGAGAATCCCAGGGACGGGGGAGCCTGGTAGGCTGCCGTCTATGGAGTCGCACAGAGTCGGACACGACTGAAGCAACTTAGCAGCAGCAGCAGCAGTATCCACAGTAGGAACTTGTTTGATAACAAAGCCTTTATTTGCTAACTTTCCTTCCCTATTCACTTTCTGGTCTCCTACAAGTATCTGCAAGGATAACATGCAAAATAAAATCTCATATTTGCACTCAAATCCTTGTCTAAGAGTCAGCTTTTTGTGGAACTCAAAGTAAAATATTAAAGATATTCCATTTCAATCAATCTTATAGTTCAGATTCATAAAATCCAAATGTATGGGGTACACAAAAATTAAGATGACCATAAATGACTTCCCTCAGCCTTGAGGTGATTCCATTCCAGGGCTCCATGGATAATGATATCTATATCTTTGTAATTAAAATTTTAATAGTCCACGCCTGACAAAGATCTAATCCTCCTACCAAGCCTGATCATATGTCCTTGTCCTCCTGATACAGCTTTAAAGATCAGCACTTTGTTGCTGTTGTTCAGTCTCTAAGTCATGTCCAACTCTTGCAGTCCCATGGATTGCCAGTCATGCTCCTCTGTCCATGGAATTTCCCAGGCAAGAATATTGGAGTGGGTTGCCATTTCCTTCTCCAGCGGATTTTCCTAACGCAAGGATTGAACCCATGTCTTCTGCATTAGCAGACAGATTCTTTACTGCTGAGCCACCAGGAAAGCCCAATCCGACTACCAAACCCGATTATGTGTCCTTGTCTTCCTGATACGACTTTAAAGATAAACACTTGCATGAATATAAACACATCTCTCTTCTTCCTCCACTCGGACTCCTGGAACTTTGCCTTTTCTGAGCCTCATAATCTAGAAGTAACCAACACCTCCTTATCATCCACTTCACATACTAACCTTGATTTCAAACACTGCCATTTCCTTCCTCATAATCATGCTCACATCCACCCTTTTTTCCCATTTCAACTGCCAAAATCTTTGTCCACATGAATGCACAAATAAAATTCAATGACGCCGTGATCTCAGGACTCTGCAACCCCTTCTTCCTGTAGTTCATCCTGTGAATATGCAGAGAAATCCACTAGATACATTTATGCACACGTGCTTGCTCTTCGGCGGATCCTAATCACTCGACTTAGGAAATTCATTCCACCCAATTAAAAAACTCAGAACACAAAGTGAAATAAGCCAGAGAAAAATAAATACTATACAATCTCACTCATATGTGTAATCTATAAGGAGTCAAACTTGTCATGCTGCTGCTGCTAAGTCGCTTCAGTCGTGTCCAACTCTGTGCGACCCCACAAATGGCAGCTCACCAGGCTCCCCCGTCCCTTGGGTTCTCCAGGCAAGAACACTGAAGTCGGTTGCCATTTCCTGCTCCAATGCATGAGTGAAAAGTGAAAATGAAGTTGCTCGGTCGTGTCCAACTCCCAGCGACCCACAGACTGTAGCCTACCAGGCTCCTCCGTCCACGGGATATTCCAGGCAAGAGTACTGGAGTGGGTTGCCATTGCCTTCTCCACAAACTTGTCATAGAAGCAGAGTAAATCAGTAGTTCGAAGGGGCTGGAGAGTTGGGAAAATGGGGAGATACAAAGGATTCAGACTTTCACTTAAAAGATGAGTTGGGGGTCAAATGCACAGGTTGGTGACTACAGTTGATAATGCTCTATTGCATGTTTGAAATTTGCTAAGAGTGAATATCTCAAACCACCACCATACACACACAAGAAAGAAGAAGCTAATTAACTTCACTATGGTAATCACTGCACAATGTATACATTTATCAAATTATGTTGCACACTTTAAATATACAATTTTGTCAATTATACTTCAATAAAGCTGGGAAAAAATCTGAACAATATATTTGAGCACCTTTCCATATCACTGAATACTCTTCAAACCATAATTTTTCATGAGAATGGAATTTATCACAATCATTCATCTGTGCCTTGACTGTTGACAATATTTCCAACTATCTACTATTATGAACAGTGCAATAACAAATATCTTTGAAGCAAACTTTAAAACAAAAGAAGAACCATAGTACAGCTTTAATCTACAAAATGAGAGAAGACTAGAGCCTAGCTGTAAGGATATAAGCAAAGTTTCTTCAATCTGAAAGGAGTTGAAACTGTTAAATTCCTAGAAAATGTTATTTAATGACCTAAGCCCAAGGCCAAACTGAATGAACGAGTTTTTAGATATAACATCAAAAGCACTATCCGTGAAAGGAAAAATCGGATCTTATTAAAATTAATTGTTCTGTAAAAGATACTGTTAACAGAATGAAAAGAGCCAGAGTGAAAGATTTTCAAAACATATACCTGATGGAGAACTTGTATTCAAATTATGAAAAGCACTCTTAAAATTCAACAGTAAGAAAACAGCCCAACTTAAAAATAATCAAAAGATGTGAACAGATATCTTATCAAAGAAGTTATACAGATGGTAAGCATATGAAAAGATGTTCAGCATCATCTGTCATTAGGAAATTACACAGCAAAACAACGAGATACCACTAAACACAAGTGTGTGTGTGTGTGTGTGTGTGTGTGTGTGTGTGTCTGTGTATGCATTAGTAGCTCAGTCATGTCTGACTCTTTGTGATCCCATGAACTGTAGCTCACCAGGCTCTTCTGTCCATGGAATTCTCCAGGGAATCTTCCCAACCTAGGAATCATGTCTCCCACATGGCAGGCCGACTCTTTACCGTCTGAGCCCCAGGGAAGCCCTAAATACCTATACGGAGGGCTAAAATCCAAAAAACTGGCAAGAATGTAAAGCAACAGGAACTCGCATCCACTGCTAGTAGGGATGCACAGAAACCTGGTTGGAAGACGACTTACCGTCGCTTACAAAACTAATCACAGTCTTACCATGCAATTTAGCGACTGCACTAGGTATTTAACCAATAAATACTATAAATACTGAGCGGAAAATGTATATTCACACAAAACCTGTACCCAAATGTTCATACCAGTTTTATTCACAACTGCCGAACACTGAAAGGAACCAAGATGCCCTTCAATGGGGACTGAATAGATAAACCACCTACTACTTTCATAAATGGGATATTTTTCAGCAATAATAAATAAAAAGTCAAGAAAAGACATGAAGCTTAAATATATATTACAAAGTGAAAAAAGCCAGTATGAAAAGGCTACATTTTATATGGTTCCAATGATAAGATCTTTCTAGGAAAAAAAAAACTATAAAAATGATAAAATGATCAGTGGTTATCAAAGATCTGGGACAAAGGGAAGAGGAATGAATAGGTAAAACACAGCAAAAATTTTAGGACAATAAAACTTCTGTATGATACTGTAATAGTGGACACTGATGCTACACATTTGTGAAAACCAAAAGAAATTTACAACACAGAGTGAAACTTATGTATGTAAAAAAAATTTTTTTAATCGTTTAGGAGGTCAGAAGATTCTTGGACGAAATGCAGAATATGACAAAACAATCTAACTGTATTACAAAGATATGAACCAACCTCACTGAACAGGGAGAAAAGTACAGTGACCTAAGTAACTCTGGAAGTGAATGGAGTCTGCAAAATAAATGGAAGTGAATGGAGTCTGCAAAACTAAAAGCAAAATAAAATACATGCAAGTACTGTCCTCTGGTTCCCTACAGATTGCATGCATGGCTATGTGTTCAGTCGCTTCAGTTGTGTTCAACTCTTTGCGACCCTAGAGACCTGGCCTGCCAGGCTCCTCTGTCCATGGGGATTCTCCAAGCAAGAATACTGGAGTGGGTTGCCATGCCCTCCTCCGGGGGACCTTCCCAACCCAGGGACCAAACCTACGTCTCTTATGTCTCTTGCATTGGCAGCCAGGCTCTTTACCACTAGCATCACCTGGGAAGCCCGTTCCCAGGGTTATGAGCTAACAGTTCTAATACCGTGATGCATGTATGCATAATTGAACAATTAAGTAAGCAGATGGCAGATGGTGACGTGTGAGGTTACAGATAAGCAAGATGAGAAGCCAGAATGATCCAGGTGGTAATGGAATGAACCACAACTGGAGACATCACTGTGAGTTCATGGTGAACTCATATATAGATATACAGTTACAAACAAAAGTGTTTGTAGCTGTTTCTGTATATGCATTAGTATACACATATATATATCTCCTTCCCTGATGGCTCATCAGGTAAAGAACCTTCCTGTAATGCAGGAGACACAGAAGATTCGGGTTTGACTCCTGAGTTGGGAAGATCCCCCGAAGGAGGGCATGGGAACCCACTCCAGTATTCTTGCCTGGAGAATCCCCATGGACAAAGGAGACTGGTGGGCTACAGTCCATAGGGTCACAAAGAGTTAGACGCTACTAAGCACTGAGCACATATATGTCCTCGCTCTGGCAACTGAGAGGACCTAGAAACAACAGTACCACAAAGCAAGGAGCACCTTTAGAGTCCAAATCTTTGTTTATAATACCGTTCTCCAATAAAAGGAACCAGGGCTTCTCAGAGAAATGCCTGAGGCGGGAAATACACAAGATGAGCATGGATCGTCTTGTATTGATAGTAGAGAAAGAAGTTCTGGGAGGATAGGAGTATATCAAACGGACACAGAGGGCAACTGAAACAGCTCCCAATGGCCAACTATGGAAAAATTCAGCAACAAAATTTAATTAAGTCTTAATAGTATCTTGAAGTTGATACTAACACAAATGAGTGGATAAATTAATAAATGAAGAATCAACAATATTCTGTGCAGAAAAGTTCCAAATAACCTACACAGAGACTCTGCCCTGAAGAAGGTGGAACATAACTCTCCCTTCCTTAAATGTGAATTGCACACAGTGACTTCCTTCCAAAGAGGTGATGGGGAAGAAGGAAATAACTTGACAGTGGAGACCTCTGAGAAACAGGACCTCAGCCAAGAGAATAAGTTCAAGGTCACAGTGATAAACCATGTGGACAATACATACACTTGACATGATGTGATGAAAATGGCATTTTATCTCTATGGTCTTCCTACCCAAAACCTATAAACCCCTTCTAATCATGAGGAAAACATCAGGCAAATCTCAGTTGAGGGGAAATCTACAAAACACCTGACCAGTACTCCTCAAAACTGTCTTGTTTCATCAAAAACTTGACCAGCAAAGTCTGAGAAACTGACAACCCCAGAGAAGTCTAAAAAGACATGACAACTAAATGTAATGTGGTATCCTAGATGGGATTCTGGAACTGAAAAAGGCCTTTAAGAAAACACTAAGGAAATCTGAATAAATATGGATTTTAGTTAATAATAAATAACATATCATCACTGGTTCATTAACTGCAACAAACGAACCACACTAGTGTAAGATGCTAATAACAGAGGGAACAGGGTGTAGGACGCATTAGGAACTCTCTGTTATTGTTCAGTTTTTCAGTAAATCTAAAACATCTAAAAAAATACAGTTTAGGGACTTGCCTGGCAGTCCATTGGTTAGGACTCTGTGCTTCCTCTGCCAAGGGCATAGGTTTAATCCCTGATGGGGGAACTAAGAGCCCACAAGCCAAGAAGTGTGGCCAAAAAAAAAAAAAAAGTTTTATTTTTAAAGACAGTACAATTACATTATTTCTTTCCCTTTATTCTCTTATCTGATTTAAAAAGCAACTGCTTTTTAATGCAATATAGGTAAAACAGTATCTATAAAATTGTATTGTTGGGCCTATAACATATAGACTTCATTAATAAGATATAACAGTCCAAAATGTCGACGTATCTAACCACAGTGCCTCAAAATACACTAAGCAAAAACTGAAAGAACTGAAAAGGAAAGACAGACTTATCCAGACTTTTACTTGGGAGATTTCAGCACTCCTCTATGAGGGATACAAGCAGAAAGCCAAGATGAATATGGCAGGACTAAACTTCACTATCAGCCAACTAGACCTAACTGACATTTGTGAAACAATCCATCCAATAATGACAAAATCAAATTCTTTACAAGTGCACGTAAAACATGCATCAGAAATTCAGAAAAACTAAACTCCTCTGGAGATGGAAAGAGGATAATGTGACTGCGGGGGGATACCAACTCTATTAGCTTTGATTTGGGTGCAGTATATTTTCTTTATGCTTTATATGTTCTGTTTCATAATAAAATTTTAAATCATTAAGGGTATATTTTCTTTCCTTTAGTGCTTTGGAAGGTTAAGGAGGCAGGTCTCCATATGTTATGAAAATGAACTCTACCAAAAACCATAACCTCTAAACTTGTATTCAAACCAACAGTAATACTCAAAAACTCCATAATTTGGTATAATATTTATTACTTCAAATGCGCAGCAATTTCTTCTATGAGTATTTAAACATTATTTGCTAACAAAGGATGGATTTTCAGCTTGTCATCAAATTAGAATTGTTCATTTGTCTTTGTATTATTATAATTAGTTTTACTAAAACAGGAAGAAAAAAAGTTCACGGATTTTTTTCTTTTACTCTTTTTTATAGTTCAGCTCAGTCACTCAGACATGTCCAACTATTTGCAATCCCATGAACCACAACATGCCAAGACTTCCTGTCCATCACCAACTCCCAGAGTTCATCCAAACTCACGTCCATCAAGTCAGTAGTGCCATCCAACCATCTCATCCTCTGTCGTCCTCCTTCTCCTTCTGTCTTCAATCTTTCCCAGCACCAGGGTCTTTTCAAATGAGTCAGCTCTTCACATCAGGTGGCCAAAGTACTGGAGTTTCAGCTTCAGCATCAGTCCTTTCAATGAACATCTAGGACTGATTTCCTTGAGGATGGACTGGTTGGATCTCCTTGCGGTTCAAGGGACTCTGAAGAGTCTTTCTTCTCCAATACCACAGGTCAAAAGCATCAATTCTTCAGCACTCAGCTTTTTTTATAGTCCAACTCTCACATCCATACACGACTACTGGAAAAACCATAGCCTTGACTAGACAGACCTTTGTTGGCAAAGTAATGTCTCTGCTTTTTTAAGATGCTATCTAGGTTGATCACAACTTTCCTTCCAAGGAGTACGCATCTTTTAATTTCATGACTGCAATCACCACCTGCAGTGATTTTGGAGCCCAAAAAGATAAAGTCTGTCACTGTTTCCACTGTTTCCCCATCTATTTGCCATGAAGTGATGGGACTGGATGCCATGATCTTGGTTTTCTGAATGTGGAGCTTTAAGCCAACTTTTTCATTCTCCTCTTTCACCCTCATCAAGAGAATCTTTAGTTCTTCTTCACTTTCTGCCGTAAGGGTGGTGTCATCTGCATATCAATCTTGATTCCAGCTTGTGCTTCCTCCAGCCCAGCGTTTCTCATGATGTACTCTGCATAGACGTTAAATAAGCAGGGTGACAATATACAGCCTTGACGTACTCCTTTTGCTATTTGGAACTAGTCTGTTGTTCCCTGTCCAGTTCTAACTGTTGCTTCCTGACCTGCATCTCCTCTCACTACTGAAACTCTAAGTAGCAAAGACATTGATATGATCCAAAGAGTTTTCCTGGATCTGCAAGCATGTTGTTTAACCACTCTGTTGAAAATTCTGTGCCAAAGAGCTACAAAGCTGTGGCAGCTGCTTTGTGAGCTATAGCAACTTTCCCCATACTGGGGGAATGTATGGTCCTCCAGCTCCATGACTCTGACGTGTAACTTAAAATGCGGAAAATTCTGTCTCTCTACCCTCATGGTGTATACACCAATAACACTCAAAATTTCAATGACACCATCAGTAATCTTTACTTTCCAGTAGCTATCTCTCTCCCTGGGATCAGATATGAATCCCCAGGGGTAGGGGAGGAAGTCTGTATCAGAATTGCTGAGATTGTTTAATAATGAGTGTGTTGTTACTGGCCCAGTCTTGCATGCCTATCATTCCCTTAGATTAATGTTCTTCCCACAATGTGTCTTTATGCAGATGCATTACTGTGCTGACATTATCTGTCCTGAACTTGTCTAAATCCTAAAATAAGGACAATTTATATGCAAATGCGATTCCTGTAATATAAGAACAGACAGAAAGTTATGAAATGTCAGAGAAGGAAAAGGAAACCTTTGTCTAAGAAGATTTCACAAATGGATAGTGTAGTTGCCATTTATAGAACTGAGGAGAGGATATGGTCAGATATTCTGAGTTAAGAATTTCACATTCTAAATGGGGGCCTACAAGAAATCCAGTTTATGTGGCAANATTTCATGGCTGCAGTCACCATCTGCAGTGATTTTGGAGCCCCCCAAAATAAAGTCTGACACTGTTTCCACTGTTTCCCCATCTATTTGCCATGAAGTGATGGGACTGGATGCCATGATCTTGGTTTTCTGAATGTGGAGCTTTAAGCCAACTTTTTCATTCTCCTCTTTCACCCTCATCAAGAGAATCTTTAGTTCTTCTTCACTTTCTGCCGTAAGGGTGGTGTCATCTGCATATCAATCTTGATTCCAGCTTGTGCTTCCTCCAGCCCAGCGTTTCTCATGATGTACTCTGCATAGACGTTAAATAAGCAGGGTGACAATATACAGCCTTGACGTACTCCTTTTGCTATTTGGAACTAGTCTGTTTTTCCATGTCCAGTTCTAATTGTTGCTTCCTGACCTGCATACAGCTTTCTCAAGAGGCAGGTCAGGTGGTCTGGGATTCCCATCTCTTTCAGAATTTTCCACAGTTTACTGTGATCCACATAATCAAAGGCTTTGGCATAGTCAATCAAGCAGTAGTAGATGTTTTTCTGGAACTCTCTTGCTTTTTCCATGATCCAGCGGATGCTGGCAATTTGATCTCTTGTTCCTCTACCTTTTCTAAAACCAGCTTGAACATCTGGAAGTTCACAGTTCACGTATTGCTGAAGCCTGGCTTGGAGAATTTTGAGCATTACTTTACTAGCATGTGAGATGAGTGCAACTGTGCGGTACTTTGAGCATTCTTTGCCATTGCCTTTTTTTTGGATTGGAATGACCTTTTCCAGTCCTGTGGTCACTGTTGAGTTTTCCAAATTTGCTGACAAATATTGAGTGCAGCACTTTCACAGCATTATCTTTTGGATTTGAAATAGCTCAACTGGAATTCCATTACCTCCACTAGCTTTATTCGTNAACTGTGCGGTACTTTGAGCATTCTTTGCCATTGCCTTTTTTTTGGATTGGAATGACCTTTTCCAGTCCTGTGGTCACTGTTGAGTTTTCCAAATTTGCTGACAAATATTGAGTGCAGCACTTTCACAGCATTATCTTTTGGATTTGAAATAGCTCAACTGGAATTCCATTACCTCCACTAGCTTTATTCGTAAGTGATGCTTTCTAAGGCCCACTTGACTTCACATTCCAGGATGTCTGGCTCTAGGTGAGTGATCACACCACTGTGATTATCTGGGTTGTGAAAATCTTTTTTGTACAGTTCTTCTGTGTATTCTTACCACCTCTTCTTAATATCTTCTGCTTCTGTTAGGTCCACACCACTACCTTGGACATAGGGTAACTCTTCTCGGCCGCCGCCCCAACCTTGGACGTGGGGTAGCTCTTCTCACTCTTTTTTATAAATAGCAATTAATTAATTTTGGCCACACTGGGTCTTTGTTGCTGCACACAGGCTTTCTCTAGTCACAGCAAGCAGGGGCTACTCTCTAGTTGCAATGCATGGCCTTCTCATTGCGGTGGCTTCTCTTGCTGCGGAGCACAGGCTCTAGGCTCACAGGCTTCAGTAGTTGTGGCTCCTGGGCTCTAGAGCACTGGCTTACTAGTTGCAGCACAGCCACTCTGTGGCATGTAGGATCTTCCCAGACCAGGGATTGCACCCACAACTCTTGCAGTGGCAGGTAGATTCTTAATCACTGGACCACCAGGGAAGTCCTGTCGTTTACTCTTAAACTAAGAAATCTCCAAAAGAAACTTATAAAAATATATCAATTTAATAAAATTTTAAGATATTAATTAGCATATGACTATAATCGTGCCTCATAAAAGCTTAGTAAGTTTGTCTTCATATTCCAAATGTTTTTTTTAAAAATATCTTAACTGACCAGATTAGCCTCATACTACCATTAAGCAAATACCTTAAAGCACAAATATACTCAATGTTACATATAACTTATATTCCAAAGAGTATTTTTAATAACTTTAAGGGTTTTGTATTTTTTTTTTTTACCAATTCCTCTTCCATCTGCTTCGATCATTTGTTCTGTATTTTACATCTGACTGAAAACAAGCTCATAATATAAATAGAAGCACCAGCTCTGTTTGCTTCCTGCTGTTCATGTGTCCTTGCATTGGTACTTCAATCTTCAGCTGAATCTGAAACTTCAATCTGCAGATTCTTTGCAGGAATCTTTTTAAGCCCTTTGTCTATTCAGTCAGCAAGGTTCATATCATGGAAATGAGATAATATTGTACACTCTGAAAAACTAAACCAGACAGAGGTTAACTGTAACACATCCAAATAGGATTTTAGCAAACAAATATGGAGGTTCACACTGTCAGCCCCTCCAGGTGGTAGTGTCCCCCCGATCCTCCCCCTGACTACTTCACTTTCCATACCTGATGTATATTATCAGATATACAGATGGAGTCAAGTGTCAACCTATATTTTGCTGTTGCTGCTGCTGCTAAGTCGCCTCAGTCATGTCTGACTCTGTGCAACCCTACAGACGGCAGCCCACCAGGCTCCCCGATCCCTGGGATTCTCCAGGCAAGAACACAGGAGTAGGTTGCCATTTCCTTCTCCAATGCACGAAAGTGAAAAGTGAAAGTGAAGTCGCTCAGTCGTGTCCAACTCTTTGTGACCCCAGGGACTGCAGCCTACCAAGCTCCTCCGTCCATAGGATTTTCCAAGCAAGAGTGCTGGAGTAGGGTGCCATTGCCTTCTCCAGTCAACCTATAGTTTAAATATCAGTAAAATTGATTGCCCACTTTTTTTCTTGTTATACCCTGCCTAGAGGATCAGTTTGCATACCACCTACTTTGGGAACATTACTCTTAAAAAACTAAGAGTGAGAAGATGACACTGTGCTAGGCCTGAGAAGTAAATAAGGAATGTGAATGGTAGAATCAGATGCGGAAATTCACAGCCTAAGTGGTTAGTTAGCTTGGCCTAACGGACACAACTGAGCGACTTCACTTTCACTTTTCACTTTCATGCATTGGAGAAGGAAATGGCAACCCACTCCAGTGTTCTTGCCTGCAGAATCCCAGGAATGGGGAGCCTGGTGGGCTGCCGTCTATGGGGTCGCACAGAGTCAGACACAACTGAAGCGACCTAGCAGCAGCAGCAGCAGCAACGCTGCAAAGCTAGTAATTTTCTAGTTCTCTTCCCACTATGTCACATAGCTCCCTCCAGGACTGAGGAGAAAACACATGTGCCCAAACCCTGGGGTTGGGCAGGCCTTAGGTCTCAGTGAAACAGTGCCTGGAGGCCAGTGCAACAAAACGTCTGGGCCCTCGTCAGTCCCGTCAGGGAAGCAATGTGTTCCGCTAAGTTCGCAGGCAGAAGTGAAGAAACTCCACAGTAAAGACTAAAGGAAAGAAAGCATGTTCCAAAAAGGTTTCCAGAAAGTCTGCACCTAAGTGTTAAACATCCTTCACTTCCCATGGATTGTTTTGTCGATTAACTTCCAGTTCTCAGTTACTTCAAAGCATCTAGGTATGGAAGCTTCGTGTGCAAGTCCACTGTCTCCCAGCAAAACTCCTGTCAGTTCTTCCCTGGATGCTCCTTCAACTAAGAAGTCAGAGATGGCTGAGCTTGTCACTAATAAGTTCTTAACCAGAACTAGTCAAATTTCCCTAAAAGAGAATTAACTTCCTTGCTTATTTCGGGAAAATTCTCAACTGTTCTTCCCCGAATACTTTTCTTTTTTAGATTATATATATTTAAAAAAACAAAAAAGCCAGGGAAAGTAAACATTTGTGAAGCCCTAGAGATTTGGTTTTTTTATTTGTTTTGGTTTGGGGTTTTTTTGATTTTACAAATCTGAAAAAGTTCTCTAAAGTTTCAATAAAAAATATTCAATGACTGCACTCCATTATGACACAGAGCTCTGAATAGCAAATATAACTTCTCAGGGCTATGGTAACTGTTCGTTTGTTTGTTTTTGGGCCTGCCTAGTGGCTTGTAGGATCTTAGTTACCTTTGTGTATGTGTTCAGTCACTCAGTCCTGTCTGACTCTTTGTGATCCCAGGGGCTGTAGCCCACCAGGCTCCTCTGTCCATAAAACTTTCCGGGCAAGAATACTAGAATGGGTTGTCATTTCCTCCTTCAAGGGATCTTCCAAACCAGGCCTTGAACCTGTCTCCTGAGGCTCCTGCATTGCAGGCAGATTGCCTACCACTTGAACCAACATGACCAAACCCTGGCACCCTACAGTGGAAGTATGGGGTCCTAAGCAGGAATTTCCTATAGTAACTGTTAAAATAAATAATGCAAAGCATTTAGCACAATGCCTGGCACAAAATAAAAGCCTAATAAATGTTAGCTGCTATTACTATCATTATGATTGTTATTGATGTTATTATGTAACTACCCTTTTGAATGATGCCTAGGTTAGAATTCTATTGACAAGACCCCTTTTTCTTAACTGATAGTTCTGATTTATTTAAAAGTATAAAAATATAGAGTTGGAAGGAGAATACATATTTTGTCATAATCATTTACAATATTTTAAATGTGGAATAGAGAAAAGGTTTTAACAAAACTGAAAGGAGGTAAACAGGTAGAAATGCAGTGTGCCCAAGCCATCAGAAAATAGAATATAAGAAAATAGGGACGAGGGAATTCCCTAGTAGTCCAGTGGTTAGAATTCTGGGCTTTTACTGCCCTGGCCCGGGGTTTAATCACTGGTTGGGGAACTGAGATCCTGAAAGCCAAGTGACATAGCCAGAAAAAAAAAAAAGAAAATTGGAGAAAAGTAAGGCACAAAAAATAGAAACAGACACCTTTAGTCTGCTAAATACAAACCTCACAGTTTTTCCTAAATCTGCCACAGGCTGCTTAGTTCATAAATGGGAAATTTTAGTTCTAAGCAAAGCTACTAAACTACTTACCTAGTAAGGAAATACTGAAAGCGTATGACCAATAAAGGGTACATTCTTGAAATGTCATACAAAGCTTTAGTTTTCACATTCATCAGATCAGTTCAATCACTCAGTTGTGTCCAACTCATTCCAACCCCATGGACTGCAGCACGCCAGGCCTCCCTGTCCATCACCAACTCCCGGAGCCTACTCAAACTCACGTCCATCAGGTTGGTGATGCCATCCAACCATCTCATCCTCTGTCGCTCCCTTCTCCTCCTGCCCTCAATCTTTCCCAACATCAGGGTCTTTTCAAATGAATCAGTTCTTCGCATCAGGTGGCGAAAGTATTGGAGTTTCAGCTTCAACATCAGTCCTTCCAATGACTATTTAGGATGGACTAGTTGGATCTCCTTGCAATCCAAAGGACTCTCAAGAATCTTCTCCAACACCACAGTTCAAAAGCATCAATTCTTCAGCGCTCAGCTTTTTTTATAGTCCAACTCTCACATCCATACATGACTACTGGAAAAACCATAGCTTTGACTAGATGGACCTTTGTTGGCAAAAAGTCTCTGCTTTTTAATATGCTATCTAGGTTGATCACAGCTTTTCTTCCAAGGAGTAAGTATCTTTTAATTTCATGGCTGCAGTCACCATCTGCAGTGATTCTGGAGCCCCCCAAAATAAAGTCTGTCACTGTTTCCATTGCTTCCCCATCTATTTCCCAGGAAGTGATGGGACCAGATGCCATGATCTTAGTTTTCTGAATGTTGAATTTTAAGCCAACTTTTTCACTCTCCTCTTTCACCCTCATCAAGAGGCTATTTAGTTCTCCTTTGCTTTCTGCCATAAGGGTGGTGTCATCTGCATGTCTGAGGTTACTGCTATTTCTCCCAGCAATCCTGATCCCAGCCTGTGCTTCATCCAGCCCAGCATTTCACATGATGAACTCTACATTTAAGTTAAATAAGCAGGGTGACAATATACAGCTTTGACATATTACTTTCCTGATTTGGAACCAATCTGTTGTTCCATGTCCAGTACTAACTGTTGCTTCTTGACCTGTATACAGATTTCTCAGGAGGCAGGTAAGGTGGTCTCATCTCTTTAAGAATTTTTCACAGTTTTTTGTGATCCACACAGTCAAATTCATATTCATACTTCAAAAAAAAAGTATCTTTGTTAGTTTTTTCTATAGCTATAGTTTAAAACCCTAAAAAGGGGTTGTTGTTCTTTTTTAGAAAGATAGGTAAGAATTACTTTATCAAATGACTTTGGAATTAAGTGAAAAAAGGAAGACCAGTTAAATGTGTTCCAACCTAAGTCAAATTATTTGTATTTCTTTTTTATCACAAATGCAGTGTGCAGCCTTCACACCAAAATCCTGGATGTTAATTTCATTTCTAAGTTCTCATATTTTTAATTACATTTAAGATGTTGGTAGCAATGATTAATTATCAGCTACAAAAACCACAAGCAAAGCAACAGAGAATCAGAATGTGAGGGCTGAGAAATAACCTAACCCAGGTCTTATATTTTGCACATCCAAATAAATAAAATGTCTAGTCTCAGGCCATACTTGTACTTCACAATAAATAAACAGAGATAGAAACCCAGAACCCCTAACTTACTGGTCAATTATACCACCTTTTTAGATGTGGAAACACTAGGAAAATTTTTCAGCCTATGGACTGCAGGGAAGATTTATAAACAACAAATTAAAACCACAAATCTAAAACTTTAATGCACCAAAAGGTACTTTTTTTTTTTAAGTTTTAAAAGAGGCACATCCCTAGTGGCCCAATCACTAAAACTCTGAGCTCCCAATGCAGGAGGCCCAGGTTTGATCCTGAGTCAGGGATCCAAATCCCACATGCTGCAACTAAGAGTCTGCATGCCCAAACTAAAACCCAGCACAGCCAAAAAAACATTTTAAAAAAATTTTTTAAGAAAAGCCACAAACTGGAAAAAGAAATTTGAAGCCATCTATGTGAAATATTAGCATCAAAAATGTATTTTAAAATTAGAAATCAATATGAAAAAAGACAATCAGCACAACAGAAGAACAGGTAAATGATGAAAGCAAGCAAATCACAGAAGAGGAAAACTCAAGAGCCAATTAAAAACACAGAGCAATGTTCAAACTCTCTAGTAATCAGAAAAACATGTAATATTAATACAAAAAATATAAAAATAAGATTGCATGGTATATCCAGCAGATTTGCAAAATTATGTTCTAAAACACTAAGGGTTGACAAGGCAGGGAAGGGCCAGAAGTCATACATCACTAGTGTGAATGTTCATTGGGAAACCACTTCAGAGCGGAATCTAGCAATTACCACAAAGGTTGAAGATGCACATGGCACGCATACCAGCGGGCTGCTCCAAGTACACACTATAAAAGACGTGCACTGTGCACACAGACGTGACAAGAACATTCAAAACAACATTTTCTGTAACAGCAAGAAAAAAAACCAGAGCACAAATCATCAATCCACAGGAAAACAGAAAAATAAACTGTGATATAGCCCAATAACAGAATCCTGTACAGCCAAGAAAATGAATGTACTAGAGCTACACATGGGCTTCCCTGATGGCTCAGCTGGTAAAGAATCCACCTGCAGTGCAGGAGACCCCAGTTCGATTCCTGGGTCAGGACGATCCTCTGGAGAAGGGATAGGCTACCTACTCCAGTATTCTTGGGCTTTCCTTGTGGCTCAGTTGGTAAAGAATTCATCTGCAATGTGCGAGACCTGGGTTCAACCCCTGGGTTGGGAAGATCCCCTAGAGAAGGGAAAGGCTACCCACTCCAGTAGTCTGGTCTGGAAAATTCCATGGACACAATCTATTGGGTTGCAAAGAGCTGCACACAACTGAGTGACTTTCACTTTCAGAGCAACATATAGTCCATATGGATGGGTCTCAAAATACTGAAAGGAAAAAAAAGCTACAAAAAGACATACTTAATACCGTCAATATAGAGAGTTTTTTAATGCAAAACAATAATATACATTTTAGGGCTATTTACATATGTAATGAAAGTATGAAAATATGTACAGGAGTGAAAAGCATCAAATACAGAAGAGTGATTCCCTCAGAAGGGAGGAGAATACAACTGGGAAGGAGTGGAGGTTCAACTTTAAAAGGAACCTAGTTTCTTAAAAGTGATGTGTACACAGGCATTCACTATTTTTATTCTCTATACCTCTTTGAGGGCCAATATTTCACAATATTTAAAAAGTTAAAGGAAAATAAACTCAAGGTCCAAAATAGTTTACTTGGGAGACCACATGCTTAACCATGATACTATTTATTCTATTTTTGTTTGCGCAGTTTAAAAAGGTTTAGTCAGACGGAGAAGGCAATGGCACCCCACTCCAGTACTCTTGCTGGCAAATCCCATGGGTGGAGGAGCCTGGTAGGCTGCAGTCCATGGGGTCGCTAAGAGTAGGACACAACTGAACGACTTTACTTTCAATTTTCACCTTCATGCATTGGAGAGGGAAATGGCAACCCACTCCAGTGTTCTTGCCTGGAGAATCCCAGGGACGGGGCTGCCATCTCTGGGGTCGCATAGAGTTGGACACGACTGAAGCGACTTAGCAGCAGCAGCAGCAGTCACTATAAGAAACTGCTCAAGAACATGTAAAACATCACACTGGTAAAAAAGCAACCAAGTACCTGGCTAAACGAAGAGTCTTTCATGGCGACCACATTAGAGACACAAAGTGGTCATATCACCATGCTCAGGGATCATTTGGGTAAGCCAAAAACAAAGCCCAAGTTGAACTTGGAACATAAAAGTCTTGTTTAGAGACAGCATGTAGAAAGAACATGGGCTTTAAAGTCGGACCTGGTTCAAATATCACTCCTATCACTAATTAGCTGTGCTGCCCTAAACAAATAGTAACTTCTCTGAGCTCTTTTTCCTCACCCAAACATTGCAGATGTTTCCACAGTTGTAAAGTCTGAAGTATAGCCATTATCTTGAAAATCTCTTGAAATACAGTAGCCTGTATGTCAGTAGTTGTTATTAGTTGCAGAAGAAGGTCTCTCTCTAGCAAGTAGAGACAGAGCAAGCAGAGATAAAAAACAAACAAACAAACAAAAAAAAACTTAAAGAGTCTAGAAAAAGAAACCAGGAAGAAGCTAGAATGGTTAGGGGCTAAAAAAAAGTCCTTAGAGAGTCCCAAAAGTTACCCCCACAAAAAAAATAATAATAATAATTTTTTTTTACTGTACACTATTTGATTATACTGAGGCTTAGTTATAGGAATATTTAGTCCAAACCTAATTATTGCTGAAATGCTGCAATATAACATACCATATAGCTTATATATAATATTATTAATAGGCTTCCCAGGTAGCTCAGTGGTAAAGAATGCCAATGCAGGAGATACACGTTTGATCACTAGGTTGAGAAGATCCCCTGGAAAAGGAAATGGCAAGCCATGCCAGTATTCTTGCCTGGGAAGTCCCATGAACAGAGGAGCCTGGTGGTCTACAGTCCATGGGGTTGCAAAAGAGTTGGACTTAGAAACAATAACAATATTGTTAATACATAAGAACTCAAGATCAAAATGTATTTTCTTTAGAAGTTCATTTAATGTTAAAAATGCATTAACAAGTAAATCATACAATATATCTGTTTCTCTCCTACTGTTAACATACTAAAGAGAAAACAACGATAATTTCAACAAATGCCAAAAAAGCCCTCAATAAAACTCAACACCCAATAAAAATATAAACCTAGAAGGAAACTTCCTTAAATTGACAAAAGACATCTACCAGAAACCTTTAGTAAGCATCATATCTAATAGTGAAACACTGGAACCATTTCCATTCAGGAAAAAGACTAAAATGCCTGTTATCATTGGGCATTCAACTTTTCCTATTCAACTTTTGCTCTGGAGGGTCTAGGCATTGCAATAACACAAAAACAAGATAAGTGGTATAAAGCTTAGTAAGACGCCTGATCAGTTAAGTCTTCCAGTCAAAGCGGCACGGTAAATAAACACTTGACTGTATCCCCTTTGCTCCAAATACATTGTAAAAGATATTTTTTAATGTATTTATAAGCTACTAAAAAGGCTCAAAAACAAGATAAGCCTCCACCTGGAGCAGAAACAGAACAGATACACAAAACTGTGAGCCAGACCAAAGCTACAGGTTTGCTGGACTCGAGTCTAGAACAAGTGTAGACTTCCTGCAAGGCCACAGTGACACAGAGCCCAGAAACAGGGGACACTTGAGCCAGATTCACTGTTCAAAGTCAAGGATGAGGCTAGAGCTCAAAGGAAGCTAAAAAATATCACTGTCGGTCTCTGCCTAGAACTATGGCTTATATGGCTCTCTGTGCTCTGAAAGGCGAGAAGATAAAAAGACAGCCTCACGACCAGGAATTGAACCGAGACACTTATACACACTGTGAGTGGATCTAAAATAGCCCAAATTACCTCAAAGAGCAGGACTCTGACCGTTACCAGATCTGATTTCTTGGCCAGAGTCCAGTCAATCAATGGAAGCACTTGAAATATCACCAGAGAAGGGTGACCACAGAACTAAGAGAAACAAAATCAGCAGTTCTCTTCCTCTTTTTTTTTTTTGTCTGCAAATCAAAACTTCAAAATATATTAGAAATATAATGCTAAGAAAGACAGCCCATAAAAGCAACAATGAGAATATAAATCCATACCAGATGAAGTTTCATTTTACAGAACTGTCTGACAAAGACTTATTTTTTTAAGTACATTTAGGGTGCTAGGATATATGCTTTTTAAATTATTGGGAGTGCAAAACTGGACAGCCACTTTGGAAGACAGGCAGTTTCTCACAAAGCTAAACATGCCATCCAGCAATCATGCTTCTAGGTATTTACTCAAGAAAGCTGAAAATCTATGTTCACACAAAAACCTGCACATGAATATTCATAGAAGCTTTATGCATAACTGCCAAAAGCTAGAAGTAACCAACGTGTCCCTCAACAGATGAATGGATAAACAAAACTGTGGTACTTTTCATACAATGAATTATTATTCAGCAATAAAAAGAAGGAAGCTATCAAGCCAAGACAAGACACAGAGGAAACTTAAAAGCATAATGCTAAGTGAAAGAGATCGGTCTGAAAGGCTACAATACTATATGATCCAAACTATATGACATTCTGGAAAAGACAAAACTATAGACACAGTAAAATGATCAGCGGCTACCAGGAGCTCAGAAGAAGGGAAGGAGGAATGAATACAGACGATTTGGGGGCACTGAAATTATTGTGTGATACTGCAATGATATTTCATGAAATGTCATGTGATAACATTTTACATTTGTCAAACTGCAGAGAACTGCACAACACAAAAGAGCAGAACTCTAGTATAAAAATGACCTTAGGTTAATAATAATGTATCACATTTATCCACCAGTTGTCACAAATATTGTCACAAATATGGTAAAAAATGTATGATTTCACTTATGTGAAGTACCTCTAGTAGTCAAGTTCACAGAGACAAAAAGCAGAATGGTGGTTGCCAGAGGCTGGAGGGAGAAAAGAATGGGAAGTTAGTGTTTAATGGATACAGAGTTTCAGTTGAGAAAGATAAAAATGGAAATGGAAATCCATTCTGTAAATGGAGAGTGATGGTTCTACAACAATGTAAATGTACTTAATGCCACAGAACTATACAGTTAGCAATGATGAAAACAGAAAATTTTACGTTATGCATGCTATGCTATCCTAAATCGCTTCAGTCGTGTCCGACTCTGTGCGACCCCATGGACAGCAGCCCACCAGGCTCCGCTGTCCCTGGGCTTCTCCAGGCAAGAACTTTGGAGTGGGCTGCCATTTCCTTCTCCATATTTTACCACAATAAAATATATATACATACGAGAGGAACTTCCCTGGTGGTCCAGTGGCTAAGACTCGGCACTCCCAATGCAAGAGGCCTGGGTTCAATCCCTGGTCAGGGAACTAGATTGCACATGTCACAACTAAGACCTGGCACAGCTAAATAAATAATTTGAAAAAATAAAAATAAGAAAAAGTGTTGAAAAAGTGGTTATCCAAATTGAAAAAAAAAATCATATCACTCCATTATTCCATATAGGAACACCACACAGAAAGCAAAACGTTTCTTTTAATTTTAGAAGAAAATACAGATATATACAGATTCATACACTGGGGCAGAGAAAATTACCTAAACAAGACAGGGAAACAAACTCTTTTTTTTATTTAATGGAAATTTTTTCATAAACACATTAAAATGTAAAACTTGTAAACAACGGAAAACATTGTTAACAAGCCTCTGACTGGCAGGATGCACTGGGAAGACATAAGCCCACCTATGAATTAGTATCCAAAGTAACCCAACTGCCCCACAGGGAGCAAAGGACACATAAACAGTGACTTAAGTCTACCACTGAACACTACTCAGCATTTAAAAATAAATGAACCAGAGCTCCACGTGGCAACATTGTTAAATCTCCATCAACTAATTTAAAGCATATACTCCTCTGACCTAGAAATTCTCCTTTTCACTCACTACAACAATGTGTAAAATGGCAAACAGCTGTAATGGCCATTAATGAGCAGAGGATTAAATAAACTATTGTACAATAGGTATTACATATGGGATTGTGTAGGAATCAAGAAGAATCAGGTAGATCTTTGTGTTCCATTATGGAAAGATCTCAGGCATTTTGTTAGAATGTTGCAGACCAGTGTGTACAGTATCACGTCATTAATGTGGATGTGGGGGGAAGCCTATTTTTATTACCTATATGTAGATGATAACACATAGGGAAAGGTCTGGAAGGATCACAACAAACTGTTAACTGCAGTTTCAGTGAACAGAGTGAGTCAAGGGGGGTTTTCTTCTATATGTACTGTTTGAGCCTTTTATGAGAAAGTGCGCATTCATGAGCCATTTGCACAGCTGCAGGACACAGCTCCAGGCTGCAGAATGAAGCCCCAGGAACTGCCACTCACAGGGATTCCTGTGTGAATGGCAACCCCTAAAACCCTGCAGTATACTTCTGCACCAATGCCACAGCCCTGATGCTTGTGTAACTAGAAATAAATAAAGTAAGAGGAAATGAGGGTATTGCAAACCAGCATGAGGGAGTTTCTGGAGTGATGTAAATTTCTTTATCTTTGTTGGCATAGTGGTTACAAAGTAGACAGTCCCCAACTTACAATCATTTGACTTCGGATTTTTGACTTCACGATGCTGCAAAAGCAATACACATTCAGTGAAACTGCTTCAAATTTGAATTTTGACCCTTTCCCTGGCTAGCAATATGCAGTATGATACTCGTGACACTGGGCCGTGGCAGTGATCCACAGCTCCTGGTCAGCCACAAGATCACCAGGATAAACAGCTGAGACACTTACAACCACTCTGCTTTTCACTTTCAGTACAGTTTCAGTAAATTACATGAAACATTCAATACTTTATTATAACACAGGCATTGTGTTTTAGATGATTTTGCTCAACTGTAGGTTAATGTAAGTGTTCTGAGCATGCTTAAGGTAGGCTAGCTTAAGCTATGATGTTTGGCAGATGGGGTGTATTAAATGCATTTTTAACCTACTGTACTTTCAATTTACAATGGGTTTATCAGACATAACCCCATCAGAAGCTGGGGAAGATTTGTATATACATTTTTCAAACTCCACCAACTCTGCACAGGACATCTGTGCAAACATCAATAAAGGTGATTTAGAAATAAATCACTCCAGTAATCTTGCCAGGAGAATTCCATGAACAGAGGAGCCTGGCAGGCTACAGTCCATGGAGTCGCAAAGAGTCAGACATGACTGAGCGACGAACACTTCTACTTCTAAATGTAAACTAAGTATATAAATAAATAAAACAAAATATTACTGAGAAAACAGAGAACAAGGCATCCTAAAGTACAGCACTGAAGTACCCCAAAATAAGAACTAGTAGACACCTGATGGCTGCACTCTTAATTAAGTGCACCGCCCTAAAACTAAAGAGAAATTGACTTAGTTCTTCAAGGCTTGCCACACAAGGCCAAATTTGAATTAATATTTTATTTTTATACAAGGAAACATAGGTCCTGAGATTTAAAGATATAAAGTAAGTGCTTTAAACCAATTCCATTGGTTTTAAATCTGACTTCCTAAAGTAGAAATTTTGTCTCTCAGTCATAGTGGGCACTCAAAAGTCCTGCCAAAACTACGCTGACTACACAACTACCTTCAAAGGTAATTCCACTGATGTATGATAAAAATCCTCCCAGAACTCATAAAAGGTCAAGTTTTAGTTTGGCAGACAAAGTAACCCAACAGGCACTGCAACCCAGGCAACTGAAACAGCGGCCTGGAGCTTGAGAGTCCAGAAATTCAATGAAGGCAGGAAAAAACGCAGAGTCCCAGCCCTCATGGACAAGCAGTCACATTCTCTGACCACAGATCTAAGATTCAAGAGCCAAGATAAAAATGAAAGCATACTCTCTAGACAGACATTTTCCCCTTTCTCAAGTGACAGAAAAGAGAAAGGCCAGGAGGGGCCTTTGATTTGAAGCAATGACCCTAGGAGTAAGCTCCTGGCAGTCAACACAGAATAAAGTTGTGAAAGTGGTAGCACAGCCACAAGATAGGACAACTCCATCACCTTAGCCACTGCTTAGCCCAAACCTAAGAACCTCTTACAGGGCAAAAAAAAGAGAGGAAACTTGAGGGACAAGGGAAGTCCATCAGCATCCCTAACATCATATTGATCAACAGTGCTCCACATAAAATAGAGCAAAACCTTGCTTGGTCCATTCATTCATGCAGTATGTTCAGTGCCTGCTGCTTGGGAAGAAAGGGAACTTCCTTTTTGCAATTTCCTTTTTTCCTTCTCTCTCTTTAAATATTACACAGAAGTGTCTATAAAACTCTCCCAAATACCTCCCACAAGCTTCCTTGACCCTCCTGCTTTAATCCTCAAACCAAGCAATTTTATGGCTCCAATTTCCCAATACTACTGGGAAGAAGACAAAGTGAAAGAGACAAAATTCAAAGCTGCTTTGTATTTCTTACGCAAACCTTTACAACCAAACTGCCAGCACCTAAGTAGCAAATGATGGTTGTGCTTTACACAGTTGTGACCCCAGTGCTGACTTCGGTTCTCTACCCAAGGTAGTTAACCAACAAACTGTTTGCTGAGGCTGCTGGAAGGTCTTCCTAATCCCAAGGCCTGGCAAAGGAATTTAATTCGTTAGTTGCATCCTTCCTCCTCTCAGGACACTTTCCTTAAAAGGGTGACCTCGGTGCACAGGGTCACAGTTAGGCGCCTCGGGAAATAGTGTTTGGGAATGATGTGAAATAAATTCCCTTCCCTCTGCCAGGGCCTGCCTGCCTCACCTGCCCTCTGCCAGGACCTGCCTCCTTCGCCCCCTTCAACACCTAATGCAGAGCCTCCTTCCACCAAGCCAGGCTCGGGCAGCATCACCCTGCGCCAGCACCCCGGCTCCGTGTCCGCCAGCCAAAGCGCGATCGGAACATCGGAGCCCCCTACCCGACCCGGGGCTCAGAGGCCGGCAACGCCGGCCCGGGAGTCCGCTCCATCCTCTCAGCTCGCCCCTCCAGGGCCGGGAGCGCGGCGCGGTCTCCGTTCACAGCGCGCGCGGTGCAGCGGCCCCGGATCCCGGGGGGCCGTCTCCGCCGCTCCCGGCCCTGCAAACCCCCGCAGGCTCCCGGGGTGCGGACGCTGCGCGGGCGCCTTCCCGCTCCTTGCGGGCGCGAGGCTCCGGCACCGCGCTCTTCTCCCGCAGCCTGGGGCAGCGGCCGCAAACCCTCGCCGTACTCACTTCCCGGCCGGATCTGGGGGCGTCGAGAAGGACTCGGACGGGTGCAACCTCCTCCGCCTCCTCCGGCCCGGCCCCCGCGGCTGTGGCGGTGGCAGCGCCCGCTCAGGCCCCGGATCCGCCCCCGCGGCGAACGTTCTCAGGCACCCGGCTCGCGCCGCTTACCCTCCCGGCACGCGCAGCGAGCCCGCCCCCGGTGCTAGGGCGCGAGGGCGCGAGGGCGCAGGGCTGGGGGCGGGCACGCGCCGCCTGCGCGAGCGCGCGGCTGGGGGCGGGGCTTCCGCCGCGCCGAGGAGGGGGCGGGCCGGCGGGCCGGGTTCCCTTCGAACCCCGCCCTCTGCGGCCCGGTTCCGGGAGGGCGGGGGAAACTTGCCCCCGGCGGGCTTTTCCTGGGAGCCGGCGGCGGGCGGCGGAGGTGCGTTTCAACTCCACAGGTATGTACCCCGCCACCTGGATGTTCGGCCCGACGTGACTACAAGGTAAAGAATGCGAAGAACCACCCCCATAAATCATTCATCATCCGCGCCTGGAGCAGGAGACACTGCCCTGAGTGGTATTTCCAAATTAATTCAACTCAGCAAGCTGTTTACTGAGCACCGACTCGGTGCCTAGCTCTGTAACGCTGTACCAGGTGCTGTGTGGGTACACCGTCACGGTCACGGTCCCCGATCTCCAGGAGCGCATAACTTAGTGGAAAAGCAGCCGTGTAAACAACCAGGTCTGGTGACCCATGCAAAGCCAGAGCCACTATGAGATGCTATGGGCGCTCAGAGGAGGAAGAGATTACTTCCGCTTGGACGATACGGAGAGGTTCATGGAAGAGGTGGCATCTGTGTTCAGCCTGCAAGGAAGAAAGAAAGGAGTCCTAGGAAGAAAAAAAGGGGGGGACATCAAAGTTTAGGTAAACAGCTTGGGCAAAGGAACAGAGAGCGACGGAGGTTTACCATCTTTGCATCAGCTTTTTGTTTTAATATCCGTTTTTGATAAAATCCTTTCCAAACTACGTGAAACAGGAGATGATGCTACATGGGGAATAGCAAAGCTTTTTTTTTTTTTCTAAGCACTCAAAAGATCATTCTTTTTTTCTTAATTTATTTTTTTTAATTGAAGGATAATTGCTTTACAGAATTGTGTTGGTTTCTGCCAAACATTAACATGAATCAGCCATAGGTATACATATGTTCCCTCCCTCTTGAACCTCCCTCCCTACCTCCCTCCCCATAGGATCATTCTTGTCAGCATCATTTAAGGCTGAAAACAGCAGTGTCCTTTAAGGGCTTTTGATATGTTGGTGGCGGATGTAAATCCGAAAGCTAAGACAGCCCTGTGCTTTGAGTCTGGTTTTTCACGCTTTTTGGCACCTTATAGTAAAGCAGATTGTGCCACCTTCTGCTGTGGTCTGCCTGCCTGCCTTTAGAGCATCCTTTTCCTCCTGCTCTCATCTTCCTATTTTTAAACCCCTAAGGTGAAGGAAGTGCTGGTAACCAACTTTGTTAAGGAGAGTAAACATTCCTCAAAAAAAATTGGCATCACGTATCACTCAATGAATTTTGTGACTGTTTTGCATGCTTAGAAGACTTTTTCACTTGCAGGCAGGGTCTTAACCATGTTCTGAATATGTTAAGATACTCAGGGTTAAGAGACACTTTGTTTATTCACTTATTACTCACTAAGCATCAACTGTGTGGGAGGCAGTGAAAGGATAAAACATTGATTCTGTCCTTTGGAGGAAAGATGTGTAAACTATGTAAAATAAATCTGTAAAAATGTTGCTTGCTGTGTTTGCTATACTGATTGAAACCAAAATAATTTCAGTATGTGGATAGCCATTCTGGGAATTAAACCACTTCAAATATATTCATATTAGCATCTCTCCATCTCAGTTCTGCATTTCATCAGTTCTCACATCCTCAGAAACATATTGCAGTCTTTCAAACATGCAATCATCACTCTTACTCAAAATTACCAGCCTCTTTTACCTACATGTCCTTTGCTTTCACCATTTATTCATGTTGAAGTTTTTTTTTGTCCTAAAAAAAAGGAAGAAACCTCTGTGACTCTAGATCATACTCCAGTTACTATTCCCTCCCTGTCTTTTCCTTGACAAAAGTCTTAAAAGTAGTTTACACTCATTTCTGCTAACTCAGCTCCCTCCCACTCCCCAACCTATAGAGTGTAGCTTCCGTCCCCACCACATCACTGCACTGCTCTCAGTCAGTAAGCACTGGCTTCATCCTCAATGCCCCAGGCCATTTTTGAGTCCTCTATTACTAGAGTTCCTGGTGGCATTTGGTAACACAGGGCATTCCATTCTTTTTGACACCCGCANTTCTCCATCTTTGGCTGCAAAGAATATAATCAATCTGATTTTGGTGTTGCCCATCTGGTGATGTCCATGTGTAGAGTCTTCTCTTGTGTTGTTGGAAGAGGATGTTTGCTATGACCAGTGCATTTTCTTATACCTCATCCAAACCCCTGAAACATTTCCAGTTTCCCTATGTCCATACCTCTGTGCTTGTTTCTCTGTCTCTTTGGAATATTCTTTGAATACAAGCAAAGAAGGTCCAACGTATATGTAACTGAAGTTCCACATATGGTAAAACTCTAAGAAACATTCCGGAAATAAGAAAATACTTACAAAATGAAAGGGCTCACATGTACTTGGGGAAATGACCACAGAATGATTAATCCTGAGAGCTAGTTTCTTAAAACTATTCATTTATTTATTTTTGGCTGTCCTGGGTCTTCGTTGCTGTGAGGGCTTTTCTCCAGTTGTGGTGAGCAGGAGCTACTCTCTGGTTGTGGTGCGTCGGCTTCTCATCGCGGTGGCTTCTCTTGTTGCGAAGCACCGGCTCTAGGGTGCACGGGCTTCAACAGTTGTGGCACAATGGTGCCATAGTCACAGCTTCCCGTCTCTAGAACACAAGCTCAACAGTTGTGTCGCACAGACACAGTTGCTCCATGGCATGTGGAATCTTCCCCAATCCGAGATCGAATGCATGTTTTCCGCATTGGCAGGCAGAATCTTCACCACTGAGCCACCAGGAAGTGAAAGTGAAGTCGCTCAGTCGTGTCCGACTCTCTGCAACCCCATGGACTGTAGCCTACCAGACTCCTCCATTCATGGAATTTTCCAGGCAAGAGCACTGGAGTGGGTGCCATTTCCCTTCTTAAAATTATAGACAAACAAATAACAATAATTATCTTCATGGCTTCCATACAAAAAGTTTAAATTATTTAAAAGTATAAGAAAATAAGGCTGCAGTACATTAAAGATGACTATATTTTCTGTATCCAGGCTGGCTGAAGTGAATTGCTTGACCCATAGAATGTGTGATGTTATGGGACTTCCAAGCCTAGATCGTAAGAAGTCTTGAAGAGACCACCTAGGTCTTTGGGAACACTTGCCCTTGATGACTTGACTCACTATGTAAAATATCTAACTCCCTGAGGAGAGGTTCTGAGACTACACAGAGAGGGAGATCTTGCCTGATCCTTGCTGATATGAGTGAGGTCATCATGAATTCTCTGTATGAGCCCAGTCATCAGCTGATATTCACCCAGTCAAATCCTACCTGAATTCCTGACTCCAAAGGTTGTGAAATTATAATCAAAATGGTTCTTTCTTTATGCTTTTCTTTTAGGTAGGTAGGTAGTTATGGAGTCTGGTAACCAAAATATTTGGCATCAGACTTCTTAATAGCAAAGCAAGGCTACAGTGATGCCATATTTTCAGTATCTACTAAAAGCTCAAGGAAAGAAAATACCAGCTAAGGATTTTATATCCATCCATCCATGCTGTTTTTCAAGCATCAAAGGCTATTAAAAAAGACTTTTTAAAATGCAAGAACTGTCCACATAAGCCCATCCTAAGTAGCTACTAGAGCAGGGGTCAGCAAATTTTTTTCTAAAGCCCCAGATAGTAAATATTTTGAGTTGCAGGCTTAACTATTCAACCCTGCCATTGTAGCACCAAAGTAGCCATAAATAATATGCAAATAAGTGGATGCGGCTATGTCCCAAATAAACTGGATTAACCAAAATAGGCAACAGACTAGATGTGGTCCATAGGTTGCAGTTTGCCACTCCTATACTAGTGAAAAAGAAATAAAGTTATTTCTCTCTCTCAAAAAAGCACAAGATCTGTGTGATTAAGAAGATAATGTAAAATGACTAAGTGGGGTTTTCATATTACTTTGCAAGAATTTCCATAATAAAGTACCACAGACTGACCTAAAGAACAGCAACTTATTTCCTCAGAGTTCTAGAGGCTAGAAGTCCTAGATCAAGGTGTCAGCAGGGTTGATTTCTTCTGAGGCCTCTCTCGTTGGCGTGTAGATGGCCATCTTCTCCCTGTGTCCACACATGGCCTTCCCTTTGCACTGTGACTGTCTGTTCTTCTAAGGACATCAGTCATATACAAATAGGGTCCACTCTAATGAGCTAGTTTTAAATTAATCATCTTTTAAAAGACTTTATCTCCGAATGCCGTCACATTCTGTGGTACTGCTCAGGACTTCAACAACCTAAATATAAAAACTAAACCTATAAAACACTCAGAAAAAAATGTAAATATAAATCTTTATTATCGTGGGTTTGGCAAACCCTTCTTAGATACAATGCCACGAACACAAATGAGAAAAGAAAAGACAGATATATACCCCAAACTAAAAACTTTTGTGTGTCAAAGGATGCCATAAAAAAGTTCAAAGTCAGTCTACAGAATGGGAGTAAATATTTCTAAATAATACATATGATACGGAGCTTATAACCAGAATGTAGGAACGATACAACAACCACAAGACAGATAACCCAATTGAAAAATGGGAAAGGATTTCTTCAAAACATATGTTCAACATGATTAGCTATTAGTGTAATATAAACCAAAGACACAGTGAGATGCTAATTCACCCCCATTTCCAAAATCACAGACAATAACAAGTTTGGTGATGATGTGGAGAGATTGGAAATTTGATGCACTGTAAGCAGGAATGTAAACAGTGCAATTGCTCTGGAAAATAGCTTAGCAGTTCCTGAAAATGTTAAACATAAAGTTATCATCTAACCCAGCAATTCTACTTCTAGGTATATACCCAGTTCAGTTCAGTTCAGTCGCTCAGTCGTGTCCGACTCTTTGCAACCCCATGAATCGCAGCACGCCAGGCCTCCCTGTCCATCACCAACTCCCGGAGTTCACTCAGACTCACGTCCATCGAGTCAGTGATGCCATCCAGCCATCTCATCCTCTGTCATCCCCTTCTCCTCCTGCCCCCAATCCCTCCCAGCATCACAGTCTTTTCCAGTGAGTCAACTCTTCGCATGAGGTGGCCAAAGTACTGGAGTTTCAGCATATATCCAAGAGACTTGAATATATATGCCCACACAAAGACCCATACACACACATTGGGTCTTATTCCCAATAGCCAAAATGTGAAAACAACTCCAAAAGTCTATCAACTGAGAAATGGATAAACAAAATACAGTAAATCCACCCATACAGTGGCATATTATTCAACAATTTAAAAATTAATGGAGTGTGTGGTATAACATGGCTGAACCTTGAAAACATTATGCCCAGTGAAAGAAGCCAGTTACAGAAGACCACGTATTATATGATGCCGTATATATGAAATGGGGTTGCAAAGAGTCAGAAGCGACTGAGCTACTGACCTGAACTGAATATATGAAATGTCCAGAATAGGCAAGTCCACAGAGACAGGAGATTAGTGATTGCCAGAGGCTGGAGGGGTTGAGGTACTGGGAAAGGACTGATACTGGGTGTGGGTTTACTTTTTGAAATGATGGAAATGCTCTAAAGTTGTTTGTAGTGATAGTTATATAACTCCATGAATGTACTAAAACCCACTGAACTGTACACTTTAAATCGATGGATTGAAAGTGAATTATGTCTCAATCAATCTAGTTATTTGAAAAAAAGAGTCCTTAAAAAATTTTTTTTAATTCTGTAAAAGTTCTTTTATAAAAAAGAATCTTGAAAGACCCAAAAGTATACTTGAACAAGACATCCCTTGGTTTCAGTTAAAATATCTCATATCATCAAGATGACAGTTCCCCTTCTGTTAATTTATGAATTTAACATGCTTCTGCAAAAAATATACGCAAGTTTTTATGCAGCTAGACACACTGGTACCAAAGATTATATGGACCAAAAACACTCAAGAATAGCTAGTAAAACACTGAAAATGAGGAGCTATGAGAGGTGGTTAGTCCCAGCAAATACTAAAACATACTACAGAGCCTCCCAAATGCAAACAGTGTGGTTCTGACATATGAATATCAAGACCACTGTAACTGAAAGGCGAACAGAAATCAATCCAACAAAAATATAAAAATCCAGTATATGGGGGGCGGTCCTAAGATGGCGGAGGAATAGGGCCGGGAGACCACTTTCTCCCCAACAAATTCATCAAAAGAACATTTCAACACTGAGTAAATTCCACAAAACAACTTCTGAATACCGGCAGAGGACATCAGGCACCCAGAAAAGCAGCTCATTGTCTTCGAAAACAGGTAGGAAAAAATATAAAAGACAAAAAAAGAGACAAAAGAGGTAGGGAGCGAGCTTAGTCCCGGGAAGGGAGTCTTAAAAAGAGAGAAGTTTCCAAACACCAGGAAAAATCCAGTATATGATAAGCAGTTAAATGGCAGTGGCGAAAAGAAATTTTAAAATAATGGTGTGGGGACCACTGGATAGACATACACAGCCTCACTCTGTTGGTGAAATTACAGGGAAACAAATACTGCTAGAGAGCATGAAAAATAGTACAACTCCTGTGGAGGGTATTCGGCAATGTCTACCGGAACATTTGCTCATTTACCTTTCAAACTAGCACTCCCACTTCTCGGAATTATTCTAAAAATGATATCTTCAAAATAATAGGTACTCTTACATATGGAAGCTTCTTCATTGCACCATTTATGGTATTTGCAGGATATTGGAAACTACCTAAATGTCCAAACACAGAAAACGGGTTGAGCAAACTGTGATACTTACACACAATTGGCTACTGAGAAGCAATGAAGAGTATCTTTATGAATTGATACAAGGTAATTACCAGGGTAGATTATTAAGTTATAAAAACAAAGATCAAAAGCAAATATAGTGTATGGCCATCTTGTCATTGCCATGTTAATATTGCTGCTGCTGCTGCTGCTAAGTCGCTTCAGTCGTGTCCGACTCAGTGCGATCCCATAGACGGCAGCCTAACAGGCTCCCCTATCCCTGGGATTCTCCAGGCAAAAACACTGGAGTGGGTTGCTATTTCCTTCTCCAATGCATGAAAGTGAAAAGTGAAAGTGAAATTGCTCAGTCGTATCCAACTCTCTGCGACCCCATGGACTGTGTAGCCTACCAGGCTTCTCCGTCCATGGGATTTTCCAGGCATGAGTACTGGAGTGGGTTGCCATTGCCTTCGCCGATGTTAATATTATGTTAATATTATACATTCAAATAATAAAAGTAATCAATAAGAGTAAAGAAAAAATAAAAACTGTAACTAAATGCAAATAGAAAAAAATGAACCGAACTATATGTCAAGTGGGACAAAGAAGTAAACCAAGGCATTTTGAACATGATACTTAGATATAAGTTTTAGTCTAATGCAAACAGTAAACTGGAGAAAAAGAATTAATATCAAGAAAATAAGAAACACAATGGATAATAAATATATTCTAATATTAAATATTAATATTATTAATTAATAATAATTGATATTGTGGTTATCTTTATTGCTAATATTTACTAGTTATATTAGCAAAATATTTAAAATTTAATATCCAGTGTTAAAGCTTTTTTTAAGAAATGTAAATTATATGACTTTTCTAGAAGATGATTTGGAAATAAATATCAAAATCTTATAAAATATTGACATTCTTTGAGCCAGAAATCCACATTCTTGCAACTAATTTTATGAAAACTTTCAGTGGATGTGTAATTACATTTATGCATTAGGGTATCTTACCAGAGTTAATTCTAAAAACAAGAATTGGGGAGAGGGGGAAAGGAATGGAGCTTTAATTAATTAAGTTATGAGATATCCATGAGATAGAAGATACCACAACCGCTAAAATCACAATGTAAAAGAATATTTCATGTCTTGGAAAAGTGTAAGATAGTGTGTATACTATGATTAAAATTTTGCTTAAAAATACATGTGAGACAAACAACCCAATAGAAAAGAGGGCAAAAGTATAAAGCAGACATTTTATAGAGAAGCAAATACATATGACAAGTAAACATATGAGAAGATCCTCAATTTCATTAGTATTCAGGAAAATGCAAATTAATGTTCAGTGTTGCACAGCTACTAGAAAGGCAGAGCTTTAAATTCTGACAGCTCCAAACGTTGAACAAGTGGCTGATCAACTGGGAGTTCTTATGCACCAATTCTGGGAGTGTAAATTGGTGTAGCCATTTTGTCAATGCCTCATAACAATGAAATTTTGCATACTTCATATTCAGCAATTTCACCCAAAGGGTACTCTTGACATGTGCATGAAGAGGTATGTACAAGGGACTGCCCTTGTCGTCCAGTAGCTAAGACTGCCCACTCCTAAGGCAGGGGGCAGCTTTGATCCCTGGTCGGGGAACTAGATCCCACATGTTGCAACAAAAACTGAAGGCCCACATGTTACAACTAAGACTTGGCACAGTCAAGTCTTTTTTAAAAGAAAAAGACAGGCATGTTCAACCACTGCTTATATCAGCAAAGTACTAAGAACAAACTAAATGTACAGTAAGAGAAGAATGAGTTAATTGTGTATATCTTCACAGTGGAGACATTAAACAACAGCGAAAATGAAAGAATTATACCTACATAGTTAACCTGGTAAGATGGCTCACTGTATTTTATGAGTGAAAAAAAAGGCAGAGATTTATGACTGTAATATGATATCGTTTTAATACAACATTGTGAATCAACTATACCTCAGTGTGTGCTCAGTTGCTCAGTCGTGTCTGACTCTTTGCAACCCCCTGGACCGTGGCTTGCCAGGCTCCTCTGTCCACGGGGATTCTCCAGGCAAGAATACAGGAGTGGGTTGCCCTGCCCTCCTCCACGACACTTCCATAAATTTTTAAAAAATATGATACCATTTTTCATAAAGCTTAAAATCAAGTAGAGCCAAACAATTTATAAAATTATGCCAAACTTCAAGAAAATAGTTATCCTGTGGGAGGAAATGATAGGCCGAGAGCACTTAGGTAAATGACATTATTGCCAGTTACTCATGACGTTTTCTTTCTTGGTGTGTTTGTGTTTTTTGTGTGTCAAATATCATATTTTTAAAAGATAGAGGGAAAGAGTTTGTATCTCTTTGTGTGTTGTGCTCTCTAAATAAAAGAATGGAAGATGGTAAACCAAGGTGTTAGCAGAGATGATCTCTGGGTGGTCGGACCAGGAGTAATTTTCATTTTCAAAATGTCTTAAATGAACATGCACTTTTTTGAAAACAGGAGAAAAAATTTTTTTTAAATCAATGCAAGAACCTGTCTCATTTTTATTCTGCAGTCTGAACATCCAAGTCTTAATTTCCCTGATGATGAATGATTCAGGGAAGAGATACACAGTGGAATCTCCAAGGTCGTTTGTGACACCAAGTGAGGGCCAGGCAGTGAGCTGACAGTGGCAGGAATAGAGCTGAACAAGGATGTGTAGAGCTGCGTAGGAGGGCGACACCTGCCAGCTGAGTGTCACTTGTGGGCAACAAGAAGGGAATAGCAACTCAACAAAACTAATTTTCATGAGCCTGAACCTATTCCTTGAAGTCATGAATCTACTGTCCTTCCTCCATCCTGCACCCGCACCCCCAACAACATGCAGATAAGAAGACTAGAAACAAAATATCACAGTCCTATCCTTGTATACAATTATAGTAAATTGACAAAATAACGTGTGTCATTCTTTTCCGGCACTTACAGATGACAGAACTGGAAAAGGTCCAATAGAGAGTAATTTAAACGACAAGCAGAAAGCATGTTCTTTACATATTGGCAAGCAAACACCAAACTCTGGCCTTCAGAAGAAGATGAGAGTTCAGATGTGATGTGCCGAAAGGGTGCCTAGTTGGAACACACATGCAGTCACCAAATCTTAGAACGTCAGCAGTAAAACATAGCTGGTGGTGATTGAAAGAGGCAGACTTGGAAGCCAAACAGAGGAGCTGCTATTTTGCACGTTGAGCAGCAAGGAAATAACTCCTTCCCTCCAGTCGCTGAATCATTGTGCTTTCAGTCTTGTCCACACGTGGTATGAAGATGACACAGGAGACAGATTTAGAGGTTCCGGTTGGGGATGGGATGGCCAGGAAGAGAGGTGGTGCTGGGACAAGGCTGTCCTTCCTCTCCATAGCATCTTGTGGATTCTGGGAGTCTGTGACAAATTGCCTGGAATATCTTTATGAATGAAACTTTCTAAGTTTGCATCCTGGGAGTGGTACTGTTCTTCAATAAGTTGTCTTTCCGTGTCATGATGAAGATTGCATCAGACTGCATAGTTCAGGGGGGTGGTTTCTGTGCAGACGATCACAGGCGTGATCCATTCTGCCATACTGTGAAAGCCTAGGAGGCCAGAGGCTAAATTTCACCCCCCACAAGATCCTCAAGAATTACCTCAGGAAGGCAACCCAGAAGACACAATATCCAGAATCTCCTCGGTTTTGCTGGTTCACTAAAAGCTAAATATTTATGTGGTGTTTTTTGGACACCCCAAAGATCAACAAATTCTGTGTTTACTTGACTTTCTCAATTGGCTCCAGATTAGTCATTTCAGCTCTTCTCAACCTGGCTGCAAATCACCTGGCATGCTTTTGAGAAAATACCTCATCTGGGACCACCCTAGCTAAAGTGAGTTTGTTTAAAGCATCCCCAAGTAACAGAATGTGTGACCAAACTGGAGAACCACTGCGTGCTAAAGTTAATTATTTGAGAGGTCCTGGCTTTAGGAAGAGTGCAAAGGGCATTGGCCAACAAGCCAGGGTGGAAGAGAAAAGGTGATTCGGCCGGCTCTCTGGTGCCCACACATGCTTGAACACCGTCCAGGCTCTGCCTGCCTGGTTTTGAGAGTCAGGAAGGCTGAGCCGCTTTACCTTCCAGTTACCAGACAGCCTGGCACACTGGAAACAGAAGTTTCCTGGGTTCCTGTGTTCATATGAGGAAGGAGACTTTCTCTGCTAAGCCCCAATTCCCTGCCCTCCCAAGAACTGGAGCGAAGGACGCAGGAGGCCCACAGCTCTCAGAAACAGGAACTAGCTTCCTTGTCGCTAACGCTGAGCTGTTCCTTCTTCTCTGCTTCTTCACGTTTACTAATGTCCTTAGCCTGGGGTTAACTCTTCTGCTTAGTTACAATCGACTCTCATCTCACCATTCTTATTCCGCATAACAAGTTCTTTTAGGGCCTACATAACTACCATTGAGTGCAACTCGTGGCCTCCCCAGGGACCTTTGTGACTTCATTTCATGTTATAGTAAATAAAAGTGGTTCCAGTTCACAGCAGCCAAGACATGGAAGCAAACTAAATGCCATCAACAGATGAATGGATAAAGAAGACGTGGTGTATATATACACAGTGGAATACTACTCAGCCATAGAAAAGAATGAAATAATGTCATTTGCAGAAACGTGGATGAACCTAGAGATTATCACACTAAAATGAAGTCAGAGAAAGACAAATGATACCACTTATATGTGGAATATTTTTTAATTATAAAAGAACTTATTTACAAAATAGAAATAGACCCACAAACATAGAAAATAAAGGTATGGTTACCAAAGCAGAAGCAGAGGAATGAAGTGGGAATTTGGAATTAACAGAATTACACTACTAAATGTAAAATAGATAAACAAGGACCTACTGTATAGCATACGGAATATATTCAATGTCTCATAATAACATATAGTGGAAAAGAATCTGAAAAAGAATATATATATATATACCTACATATTATTCGGGACTTCCCAGGTGGCTAAGTGGTAAAGAATCTACCTGTCAAGCAGAAGATGCAGGTTCAATCCCTGGATTGGGAAGATTCCCTGGAGAAAGAAAAGGCAACCCACTCCAGTATTCTTGCCTGAGAAATCTCATGGACAGAGGAGCCTGGTGGGCTACAGTCCATGGGGTCACAAGAGTCAGACATGACTCAGCAACTAAACCACCACCATATATTATATCCCTGAAACTATCAACTATCAAAAAAAAGGTGGTGCTTCCAGTATAGGTTGGGACNTTTCAATTTGCCTTGATCCATGGACCTGACATTCCAGGTTCCTATGCAATATTGCTCTTTACAGCATCGGATCTTGCTTCTATCACCAGTCACATACACAGCTGGGTTTTGTTTTTGCTTTGGCTCCATCCCTTCATTCTTTCTGGAGTTAATTCTCCACTGATCTGCAATATATATATACATATAATATTACTATATGTAAAAATAGACTATGCATATGGATAAGGCTAGAAAGAAACTTGCAAATACAAAAATAGTTGTATAAAAGAGCTGAGATAATGGAGATTTTTCTTATTTCTTAAAAGTTGCCCTTCTAATAAAGGTTTTTCTTAACCCCATTATCTCTCTATGCTCTTCACTCTTGTTCCTGTGGTAGCAGGTGTGGAAAGCCCACTGCACTCAGTCTGAAGGTGGCCCTGAGCCGTCCAGGCCTGACATGGACACGAGCATCTCCTGGCAGCATCCAGCAAACCCAGCAGGGACCAGGGACTGACCAGGAGCTCCTAAACTAGGAAAGGATAATTTAGGCCACCTGTAACCACCCTCCCCCAAAGAAGGTGATTCAGGAAGAGAGTGCCAAGGCAATTCTGAGAAACCCTGACATGCCCCGCCTCATATCCAGAATAGTTCTGGCAGGAGGCCTGAAAACGAGGAATGTGTATTGCCTATGACCTGGCCAAGGTGTTTTTGTTGCTGGTCATCAGAGAGAGGTACTGAGAGAAGAGACATCACCTCATCCCCCATCTGGAGGTAAGGTCATCTTCTCCATTCAAGTCAATCAGCATTTTTGAGCATCTACTTTAGAGAAGACACAGAAGAGGATATAAAGGTGATTAAGAGAGGGCTGTTGCTGCAAAGAGCTTGCACCCCAGCATGAGTGCCCAAGGAAGAGAGACAGACAGAAAGGATTATGCTATAAGGCAGAACATTGAAAAGTCAGGAAACCTGTGCTACCAAAGTCAGGTAGAGGAAGAGGTCATGTCCAGCTAAGAAGATCACTTGTGCTGGGTCTTGAAGGATGGATTTTGTCAGAGGTGATGATTTGAGAAGGCATTTCAGGCTGAGCAATCAGCAGAAGCCAAAAGGCAAAGATGAGGAAGCCCTGGGGCGCTTGGTAGCAGTGAGTAGTCCACTTGAGGACACATAGCGCAGACTGTGAGGGATCTGATATGAAGGGAGATTGCACCTTGAATGGTCTGCTTGGCTGTGCTTTCGGATAATGCACAGCGACAGGAGCGTAGAGACAGAATCAGGTTTGGGAAGGTGGGAAGCAAGCAGCCTGGCTGGGGTTTCAGCAGCTCAATGGAAAGGAAAAGACAAGGGTGAGGGACCCTACAGGAACAGGACTGGTGGCACTGGGTGACTGACCCATGTTGGGTGGCAGGAAGAGGTTGCGGATACCTCTAGGGCTTTACCCTGGGATACTGAGTCCTGGCGATGCTGACTATAGGGATCAAAAGGAATGGGCTGGAGCAGGAAGGGAAAGTGAAGGGTCTAGCTCAGGATGCGTCGAGTTAAATGCAAGTGGCCATGTCCCTAAGCGGGTGGATGTTAGGGGTGAGCTTGATAGAGCAGTCAGGGTTAGATTTGAGAGCCATCCGTGGAAAAGGCTGCAGCTGGAGAGGTAGAAGAGTCTGGGAGGCAGAAATTTGGAGAAGAGTGTGTAGGCGTCAGAGGAGAAGAACCAAACAACAGAGAAACTGGCCGATCAGAGGAACAGAGGAGACACGGGGTCCCCAGGGCTTGGATGATGATGTGCAGGTGCAGGGGCAAGGTAGCTGGGGTGGGCAGCTGGGGGTATCAAAATGAGAGTGTTGGATAGAGCAGAAGCCAGACTGTAAGCAGCAGAGAGCACAGTCACCAGGTGGGGACAAACTCTGATAACTTTTCAGTTAAGTTCGTGGTAGGGAGAAGAGGATTGGAAGACAGCCTGAATGGTTATCGGGTCAAGGGAAAGGGTGCTGTGGGGTGTACACCTTGAGTATATTTGTACTTGAGAAGATGGTGGATAAAAGGACAATGAGCATCGATGCCCTGGCGAGGATGGTTCTGGGGCACCACTAAAGTCAGCTCCATCCCAAGAGATTATGCTTGCTCCTCCAAGGCAATGCAGTTAAAATTTTTTTCTTAAACTTTCCTTCAGGCAAACTTTTTTTAAAAGATTTTTTTATATGACCATTTTTAAGTCTTTAGTGAATTTATTACAATATTGCTTCTGTTTGGCTGCAAGGCACGTGGGATCTTAGTCTCCTGACAGGGATTGAACCCACACCCCATGCATTGAAAGGTGGGGTCTTAACCCCAGGATCACCAAGGAAGTCTCCAGATAAACTTTATTCAGAACCCCAACATATAAAGTCACTGATGCTGATTCACAGTAGGAAATGGAGAGGGTCCCTAGAAGGTGCTTATTGCCCTGGGGCATCAGCTCCAAGCAAAACAAAAAGGATGGATGGAGAGAAGATGGGTGGTTTAGTTGCTGAGTTGTATCCAACTTTTTGTGACCCCATGGACTGTAGTCTGCCAGGCTTCTCTGTCCATGGGATTTTCCAGGCAATAATACTAGAGGGGGTTGCCATTTCCTTCTCCAAGGGATCTTCCCCACCCAGGGATCGAACCTGGGTCTCCAGGGAAGCCATACATATATGAAGGGCAGATGGAGAAGAACAAAATGAAGTTAACAAGGAGAAATGGAGACATTTTGCTGAGGGCCCAATGGAGATGTTGAAAAATGGTGAACTTAAAGAAAGCAGAAAGAATTTGGAAGTCACAGTGAAAAATGAGAGGTACTGATTGCATTTGAGCTGGGAAACATGGGATTTCCAAGCAGCACTGAAGCCCCTGTTGAGTCGGAGAGCATGAATCAGAAGTGCAGCCAGCTGGCACACAGCTTTCCCCCGGCAAGTTTGGCGGCCTCACACAGAAGCAGCATATGACTGTGATTATCCAGGCTGGGGGCTGACCAACTGTCATAGAAGGGTAGGATGGGAGGGGCTCTCAGGAGCTTGTAAGGACGTGCTCAAAAGAGACAGCCTTTTCTGAGGTCCCCTAGTTGCCAAGCCAGTCAACAGGGCTCTTTCTCGTGTCCACGGATGCTTTCCCTTGGCTGCTATCAGTGGGAGACAAGCTTGCTTTGAAGGCTAGATCACTAACTTCGAACTGAGATTTTCAGTGAAAAAATATTTTAATTTTAAAAAAAAATCATAGTAAACTGAACTTAAAATTTACCGTTTCAGCCACTTTAAAGTGTTTAGTTCCACGGTGTGAAATACATTCACATTATTGCAGAACCGTCACCACCGGCCCTCTCTGAAACCTGCCCATCATCCCCAGCTGAAACTATACCCGTTAAACACGAACACTCTGTTTCTCCCTCCCTCCAGCCCCCGTAACCACTGTACTACTTTCGGTCTGCATGTAACTGGTGACGCTAAGTATCTCAGATAAGTGAAACCATACAATATCTGTCTCTTATCTGGCTTACTTCATTTAGCGTGATGTCCTTAAGGTTCATCCATGTGGTAGCACATGTCAGGATTTTCTTCCTCTTTAAGCTGAGTAATATTCCATCAAATGTATACACATGCTGTTTATTCATCAGTGAATGGACACTGCACTGTTTCCACCTTTCGGCTACTATGAATAATGCTGCTATTAAATATTGGTGTACAAATATATGCTCAGTTTCTGTTTTCAGTGTTTTGGGGTATATACCAACAAGTGGAGTTGTCCATAATGTAGTTATTCAATAATATACATAATTGAATAAAAATAGATCAATGCAACTCGGAACAAAATGCATGGTGCTAGATCTGTGGGAGCTTGGGTCACAGAGACCCAGGCACCAACATTCCTGCCTGGACAGGGCAGGATATGGCATGATGACATGGCAGCCACTCACTCTATTTACGGAACCCTGGGCTGGAAGGTCGATTAGTCTTTTAGGATTCAAGGCCTGACTCCAGAACGCTTGGCTATTTCATTTTGGGGGAAGAAAGGGGCCATGCCGAGCTTCTGAAATACTGGTCCTGGTTAGGTGAATGCACACTCATAGAAGGGTGAAGTATGAAGTACATAAACCCTGTGGTTTGGCCACAGATAATAAAAATCAAGCTGGTTATTGGTTTAAAAAGGGGGAAAAAATGTCTAGTTTTAGTGAGGGACACTAGACCTTCCTTTCTGGCACTATTTGTACTTTGGAGTCAAGACAGCCTCTGGTTCAGATCTGTGCTCCGCTGGTCTTAGCTCTGCTGTCGTTGTCGTTGTTCCGTCACCAAGTCATGCCCAGTCCCGTGGCGTGCAGTGGGCTTTCAAGAGTCTTCTCCAGCACCACAGTTCAAAGGCATCAGTTCTTCAGCATTCAGCCTTCTTTATAGTCTGTCACACCCACACGTGACTACTGGAAAAAACCATAGCTTTGACTAGACAGACCTTTGTCAGCAAAGTGATGTCTCTGCTTTTTGAGCAGGTCACATTACCTCCCTGACTCTGTTTTCTCATCTGTGAATTGCATAGCTAACATAATTAATGAGATGTGTATGTGTAACCGCTTCATGTGAAGTTTAGCTCACAGGAGACTGTCAGTAAACATTGGTTTCCTTCTTCCTATTTCAGTGGCTTCCTTCACTGCCCTTCACCATTTAGACTTAGGGAATCTAGAACCCACCCTTGCTCTCTGGCACCTCCTCAGGTAGTTATAAGAAGTGAAAGTTGCTCGGTCAGGTCTGACTCTGCAACCCCATGGACTATAGTCCATGAAACACTCCAGGACAGAATATTGGAGTGAGTAGCCTTTCCCTTCTCCAGAACCTTCCCAACCCAAGGACTGAACTGGGGTCTCCTACATTGCAGGTGGATTCCTTACCAACTGAGCTATCAGAGATGCCCTTCAGGAAGCTATCTACAAGCAGCCCAGAAAAAAACAAAAACTCAGTACCTTTGCCTCCTAGTGGTGAAACAAGACTATTACATGGGCAAACAGTAAAGGACATGTTCAAACTTTATCAGAGGTTGGGTCTCATTTACAAATACATATGAGTCATCAGCAAAATATGATTGTAACTAGAGTTTACTTCTTACTCAGTTCAGTTCAGTCGCTCAGTCACGTCCAACTCTTTGCGACCCCATGAATTGCAGCACGCCAGGCCTCTCTGTCCATCACCATCTCCCAGAGTTCAGTCAAACTCACGTCCATCGAGTTGGTGATGCCATCCAGCCATCTCATCCTCTGTCGTCCCCTTCTCCTCCTGCCCCTAATCCCTCCCAGCATCACAGTCTTTTCCAATGAGTCAACTTTTCGCATGAGGTGGCCAAAGTACTGGAGTTTCAGCTTTAGCATCATTCCTTCCAAAGAAATCCCAGGGCTGATCTCCTTCAGAATGGACTGGTTGGATC
>SJYA01001682.1:0-105347 GCA_006410615.1 Neotragus moschatus | reverse complement strand
GGAGGCAGAAATTTGGAGAAGAGTGTGTAGGCGTCAGAGGAGAAGAACCAAACAACAGAGAAACTGGCCGATCAGAGGAACAGAGGAGACACGGGGTCCCCAGGGCTTGGATGATGATGTGCAGGTGCAGGGGCAAGGTAGCTGGGGTGGGCAGCTGGGGGTATCAAAATGAGAGTGTTGGATAGAGCAGAAGCCAGACTGTAAGCAGCAGAGAGCACAGTCACCAGGTGGGGACAAACTCTGATAACTTTTCAGTTAAGTTCGTGGTAGGGAGAAGAGGATTGGAAGACAGCCTGAATGGTTATCGGGTCAAGGGAAAGGGTGCTGTGGGGTGTACACCTTGAGTATATTTGTACTTGAGAAGATGGTGGATAAAAGGACAATGAGCATCGATGCCCTGGCGAGGATGGTTCTGGGGCACCACTAAAGTCAGCTCCATCCCAAGAGATTATGCTTGCTCCTCCAAGGCAATGCAGTTAAAATTTTTTTCTTAAACTTTCCTTCAGGCAAACTTTTTTTAAAAGATTTTTTTATATGACCATTTTTAAGTCTTTAGTGAATTTATTACAATATTGCTTCTGTTTGGCTGCAAGGCACGTGGGATCTTAGTCTCCTGACAGGGATTGAACCCACACCCCATGCATTGAAAGGTGGGGTCTTAACCCCAGGATCACCAAGGAAGTCTCCAGATAAACTTTATTCAGAACCCCAACATATAAAGTCACTGATGCTGATTCACAGTAGGAAATGGAGAGGGTCCCTAGAAGGTGCTTATTGCCCTGGGGCATCAGCTCCAAGCAAAACAAAAAGGATGGATGGAGAGAAGATGGGTGGTTTAGTTGCTGAGTTGTATCCAACTTTTTGTGACCCCATGGACTGTAGTCTGCCAGGCTTCTCTGTCCATGGGATTTTCCAGGCAATAATACTAGAGGGGGTTGCCATTTCCTTCTCCAAGGGATCTTCCCCACCCAGGGATCGAACCTGGGTCTCCAGGGAAGCCATACATATATGAAGGGCAGATGGAGAAGAACAAAATGAAGTTAACAAGGAGAAATGGAGACATTTTGCTGAGGGCCCAATGGAGATGTTGAAAAATGGTGAACTTAAAGAAAGCAGAAAGAATTTGGAAGTCACAGTGAAAAATGAGAGGTACTGATTGCATTTGAGCTGGGAAACATGGGATTTCCAAGCAGCACTGAAGCCCCTGTTGAGTCGGAGAGCATGAATCAGAAGTGCAGCCAGCTGGCACACAGCTTTCCCCCGGCAAGTTTGGCGGCCTCACACAGAAGCAGCATATGACTGTGATTATCCAGGCTGGGGGCTGACCAACTGTCATAGAAGGGTAGGATGGGAGGGGCTCTCAGGAGCTTGTAAGGACGTGCTCAAAAGAGACAGCCTTTTCTGAGGTCCCCTAGTTGCCAAGCCAGTCAACAGGGCTCTTTCTCGTGTCCACGGATGCTTTCCCTTGGCTGCTATCAGTGGGAGACAAGCTTGCTTTGAAGGCTAGATCACTAACTTCGAACTGAGATTTTCAGTGAAAAAATATTTTAATTTTAAAAAAAAATCATAGTAAACTGAACTTAAAATTTACCGTTTCAGCCACTTTAAAGTGTTTAGTTCCACGGTGTGAAATACATTCACATTATTGCAGAACCGTCACCACCGGCCCTCTCTGAAACCTGCCCATCATCCCCAGCTGAAACTATACCCGTTAAACACGAACACTCTGTTTCTCCCTCCCTCCAGCCCCCGTAACCACTGTACTACTTTCGGTCTGCATGTAACTGGTGACGCTAAGTATCTCAGATAAGTGAAACCATACAATATCTGTCTCTTATCTGGCTTACTTCATTTAGCGTGATGTCCTTAAGGTTCATCCATGTGGTAGCACATGTCAGGATTTTCTTCCTCTTTAAGCTGAGTAATATTCCATCAAATGTATACACATGCTGTTTATTCATCAGTGAATGGACACTGCACTGTTTCCACCTTTCGGCTACTATGAATAATGCTGCTATTAAATATTGGTGTACAAATATATGCTCAGTTTCTGTTTTCAGTGTTTTGGGGTATATACCAACAAGTGGAGTTGTCCATAATGTAGTTATTCAATAATATACATAATTGAATAAAAATAGATCAATGCAACTCGGAACAAAATGCATGGTGCTAGATCTGTGGGAGCTTGGGTCACAGAGACCCAGGCACCAACATTCCTGCCTGGACAGGGCAGGATATGGCATGATGACATGGCAGCCACTCACTCTATTTACGGAACCCTGGGCTGGAAGGTCGATTAGTCTTTTAGGATTCAAGGCCTGACTCCAGAACGCTTGGCTATTTCATTTTGGGGGAAGAAAGGGGCCATGCCGAGCTTCTGAAATACTGGTCCTGGTTAGGTGAATGCACACTCATAGAAGGGTGAAGTATGAAGTACATAAACCCTGTGGTTTGGCCACAGATAATAAAAATCAAGCTGGTTATTGGTTTAAAAAGGGGGAAAAAATGTCTAGTTTTAGTGAGGGACACTAGACCTTCCTTTCTGGCACTATTTGTACTTTGGAGTCAAGACAGCCTCTGGTTCAGATCTGTGCTCCGCTGGTCTTAGCTCTGCTGTCGTTGTCGTTGTTCCGTCACCAAGTCATGCCCAGTCCCGTGGCGTGCAGTGGGCTTTCAAGAGTCTTCTCCAGCACCACAGTTCAAAGGCATCAGTTCTTCAGCATTCAGCCTTCTTTATAGTCTGTCACACCCACACGTGACTACTGGAAAAAACCATAGCTTTGACTAGACAGACCTTTGTCAGCAAAGTGATGTCTCTGCTTTTTGAGCAGGTCACATTACCTCCCTGACTCTGTTTTCTCATCTGTGAATTGCATAGCTAACATAATTAATGAGATGTGTATGTGTAACCGCTTCATGTGAAGTTTAGCTCACAGGAGACTGTCAGTAAACATTGGTTTCCTTCTTCCTATTTCAGTGGCTTCCTTCACTGCCCTTCACCATTTAGACTTAGGGAATCTAGAACCCACCCTTGCTCTCTGGCACCTCCTCAGGTAGTTATAAGAAGTGAAAGTTGCTCGGTCAGGTCTGACTCTGCAACCCCATGGACTATAGTCCATGAAACACTCCAGGACAGAATATTGGAGTGAGTAGCCTTTCCCTTCTCCAGAACCTTCCCAACCCAAGGACTGAACTGGGGTCTCCTACATTGCAGGTGGATTCCTTACCAACTGAGCTATCAGAGATGCCCTTCAGGAAGCTATCTACAAGCAGCCCAGAAAAAAACAAAAACTCAGTACCTTTGCCTCCTAGTGGTGAAACAAGACTATTACATGGGCAAACAGTAAAGGACATGTTCAAACTTTATCAGAGGTTGGGTCTCATTTACAAATACATATGAGTCATCAGCAAAATATGATTGTAACTAGAGTTTACTTCTTACTCAGTTCAGTTCAGTCGCTCAGTCACGTCCAACTCTTTGCGACCCCATGAATTGCAGCACGCCAGGCCTCTCTGTCCATCACCATCTCCCAGAGTTCAGTCAAACTCACGTCCATCGAGTTGGTGATGCCATCCAGCCATCTCATCCTCTGTCGTCCCCTTCTCCTCCTGCCCCTAATCCCTCCCAGCATCACAGTCTTTTCCAATGAGTCAACTTTTCGCATGAGGTGGCCAAAGTACTGGAGTTTCAGCTTTAGCATCATTCCTTCCAAAGAAATCCCAGGGCTGATCTCCTTCAGAATGGACTGGTTGGATCTCCTTGCAGTCCAAGGGACTCTCAAGAGTCTTCTCCAACACCACAGTTCAAAAGCATCAATTCTTCGGCGCTCAGCCTTCTTCACAGTCCAACTCTCGCATCCATACATGACCACTATTCATGTTTAATTACTAGCTAGCAGAATAATTAGAAACCATCATTAACTATATCACGTTCATTTGGTCTGCAGATTGATGAGCACACTAGCTGTATATTTTCCCTCATGTTCATGAGTGCTAAGTTGCTTCGTTCATGTCTGACTCTGTGCAACCCTGTGGATGTGGCCCACCAGGCTCCTCTGTCCATGGGATTCTCCAGGGAAGACTACTGGAGTGGGTTGCCATGCCCTCCTCCAGGAGATCTTCCAGACACAGACTGATCTCACGTCTCTTACGTCTCCTGCATTGGCAGGCAAGTTCTTTACCCCTAGCGCCACCATGTTCACCTGAGTATAAACGTGAAAGAGCTGATGACTGAGAGAGGCTCATGGAGAGCGCAGAGTGGACTTCTTAAACCCAGAGATATCATAACGTCCTAGACAGGAGCACAGACAAGGGCACCGAGGGGACCTGGAAAAGCGTTTAACTCTGGAGGTGATCCACAAAGGAGGCAGTTGACCGAGTGGGGTGGCCCGGCTGTCTTTCAGAGAGGCTGAAAAATGCAGGCAGCATTCAGAACAGCTCCCGGCATGTCTGTTCTGAGTGCTGACTGGAGTGGCCCAGCCAGGACTGGGGAGGGTGGAGGAGCCAAGCAGAACTCCCTCTCCTAAGAATGGAGACGACACTGGGGGGACCCAGCTATAGCATCAGGGGTAGGTTCCACATAGAAAACATTTGCCATGACAAGACCTGAGCTATGTCTTAGGGTAGTGTCTTTCACGTCCTGTTGTCCACAGTATCAGGATAATCATTGGACTTGTCAAAATGCTGATTCCTAGGCCCCACACCGGACTCCAGCGTTCTGGGAATGGGGACTAAGAATCTATACTTCCACGCTCCTCCTCAAGATGATTCCTATTACGCTGAAATTTGAGAATCATAGACCTAAGACTAGTTAACTCCCTTGAAAGGCAGAATGAGGCCAGGAGCTTGGGCAGGACCAAGTGGCTATGACTATGAAATAAGCCTGTATATTACCCACTTTCAGCTTCCCAGGTGGCACTAGTGATACAGAACTTGCCTGCCAGTGCAGGAGACATAGAGATGCGGGTTCGTCCTTAGGTTGGGAAGATCTCCTGGAGGAGGGCATGGCAACCCACTCCAGGTTTCATGCCTGGAGAGCCCCATGGACAGAGGAACCTGGAGGGCTACAGTCCATAGGGTCACAAAGAGTCAGACATGACTGAAGTGACTTAGCATGCAGGCATGCAGTGTTACAGTTAACTAAAAGCCATCTTTTTTCTGTCTCTTTTCTTCTCTGGATTACAAAACAATAAGCCTTACTCAGGACTGAAACCTACAATAACAGAACTGTATGTAACTGCTGAGTAGTTGCTAAGTGTGAAAGGTCAAAACCATCCCCAGTAAAGTCCACAAGACACTGGGTTGGCTGGCAGCTCCAAGCCCAGTCTGGGCTCAGTAGCCAGAGCCTGAGCTGTCTGTTCAAGCAGCTTGTCCAGTGGCCTGATGCAGGTGCAAGCAGAGATGAGCAGTCCTTTAGCAGCTGCTTAAGCAGCAGGCTGGGAGATGCTCTACCGTTAAGCAGGATGAACCGCTGGGCTAAGAGGTGTGAAGAGCTCAAACTCTGACCTTTTATGTGGACAACTTCCGTTTGAGCTAGACTGGGAGTCGACACAGAGTGGCAGCTTTCAGCCTCTGCCTGTGTGTGGACGAGGGAGAAACAAGCTTGAAATGCCAGCTTCTTTTCACAGCCTGTGAGTTGAGGGGGAGCTGTAATAACAGCCTATAAATACTGCAGGATGGAAAGACTAGAGGCTGGCCACCCTAGGGTGCAATTGCAGAAACAAGGGGTGCAAAGAAATGCAGTCAGAGAAATATTAGCCTGAAGGTCAAGTTTTCATACAGTGCATTCAGTGAGACAGCAAAACCATCCTCTCCTAGGGAGAGAGGGCAGTTGGAGATGCTAGCTTCTGAGGCTTAAGGAGAGATTTGGAGGTTCTGTTGGAGAGAGGAAGCCACCCCCTGTGGGTGCGCAGGGAAATGTTGGTGAACTGGAGAAGCGTTAGTACCACTGTCCTGTTGGACGTGGCAGGAGAGTTGACAGAAGGTGATGAGAGCATTTTTTCAGAGGGAAACAGTAAGAGGTTCAGTCTCATTGTGATGCTTTCCTTTTCTACCTTTGGGCTTAAGAAGCCTCAGGCTATAAATGCTCTATCGTTGAGCTAATCCTGCCACAGATCTTAAAAATGGTTTTGTAAAATGGAGGTAATTAACTAAACAAAAAGTTGCCGGCTTGCAGATAAAACTTGAAACAGTGAAACACTGAAATGAAAAATGCGTATTTCACATACAGTCTTAGGATTATAAGGTCTATAAGGCACAGCATCTGTAATTGGAGTATCTGATGAGAAGTGTGCAGTGGAATGGAGCTTTGGCCCTGTTAGCACCACAGTAAGCCGTAACCTAGGCATGCGTATTTCACGTATTGAGTAGATCAGAAAAGTAATTGGACTTTTTTACTGACTCTCTGACCTCCCACACTGTGACAGACTCTGTCCCCCATTTCTTACCAACAAACAGAGCTTCAGTACTGCTCAGGGGTTAGAGGTAATTCTGATTAGTCTCGGTTGGTCTGGTGAGCCGACTTCTCTCGCCCATGATTGGTTTAGGGGCGGGCAAGTAAGGGGAGCCCTGATGGAGGGCTTCTACGAATGGTTTTCACACCTTTACTCGCACGTCCTGTTCTTCCACTGCACATCGTTATAACTCACCGTGAAGTCGGGACGATAGCAGACTTCCATTATCAGTAGGAAGGGCAAGGTCAAAGCTGAAATGCTGACAATGGCCAAGTGTACAAGTAGGAAGGTCACTTAGGTGAGAGGTGAGAGACTGCGGGTGAGAGACAACGGTGTCTTGGCCAGGGTGGTGAATGGAGGTAGGGAGAAGCTGCTAGATTTTGGATATATTTTGAAGGCAGTGCCCAGAGGATTTAGAGGCTTGAATGGGGAGTGTGAGAGAAAAAGAGGAGTCAAGGAAGACTCAAAGATGTTTAACCTGAGCATCTGGGAGGATGGGGTTGCCATTCGCTGAGACGGGAGGAACAGCTTTCAAGGGGAGCAGGAAGTCAGCTTCAGAGGGTGAGTCTGAGATGCCACATCCAAGTGGAGATGTGGCATGAGTACTGAGACATGCGGGGAGTATGGGAGGGAGGTCCAGGGTGGAGGGACGAATGTGAGCGGCCAGCATTCACAGAGTATTAAAAACATGACACTAAATGGAATCACTATCAGAGTGAGAAACGAGAAGAGGCCCAAGGGCAAAGCCCCAAGGCAGTACACAGACTGGGAAGGAGCTGTCACATGGATAAAATCCTTGACACAAATACGGGAGAAAAAGCACAAATGTAACAGGTCAATAACAACAACAGCTTACTCTAGGCCAGGCTCTATGCTACGGTCTGTATATATATATGTTGTGCAACTTAATCCTCAGTTCAGTTCAGTTCAGTTCAGTCACTCGGTCGTATCCAACTCTTTGTGACCTCATGGATCGCAGCACACCAGGCTTCCCCGTCCATTACCAGCTCCTGGAGGTTACTCAAACTCATGTCCATTGAGTCAGTGATGCCATCCAACCGTCTAGTCCTCCTCCTGCCTTCAATCTTTCCCAGCACCAGGGTCTTTTCAAATGAGTCAGCTCTTCACATCAAGTGGCCAAAGTATTGGAGTTTCAGCCTCAACATCAGTCCTTCCAATGAATATTCAGGACTGATTTCCCTTAGGATGGACTGGCTGGATCTCCTTGCAGACCAAGGGACTCTCAAGAGTCTTCTCCAACACCACAGTTCAAAAGCATCAGTTCTCTGGCACTCCAACTCTCACATCCATACATGACTACTGGAAAAACCATAGCCTTGACTAGATGGACCTTTGTTGGCAAACTAATGTCTCTGTTTTTTAATATGCTGTCTAGATTGGTCATAATTTTTCTTCCAAGGAGTAAGCATCTTTTTATTTCATGGCTGCAGTCACCATCTGCAGTGATTTTGGAGCCCCACAAAATAAAGTCTGACACTGTTTCCACTGTTTCCCCATCTATTGCTGTGAAGTGATGGGACTGGATGCCGTGATCTTAGTTTTCTGAATGTTGAGTATTAAACCAACTTTTTCACTCTCTTCTTTCACTTTCATCAAGAGGCTCTTTAGTTCCTCTTCACTTTCTGCCAAAAAGGTGGTGTCATCTGCATATCTGTGGTTATTGATATTTCTCCCAGAAATCTTGATTCCAGCTTGTGCTTCCTCCAGNCAGTCACCATCTGCAGTGATTTTGGAGCCCCACAAAATAAAGTCTGACACTGTTTCCACTGTTTCCCCATCTATTGCTGTGAAGTGATGGGACTGGATGCCGTGATCTTAGTTTTCTGAATGTTGAGTATTAAACCAACTTTTTCACTCTCTTCTTTCACTTTCATCAAGAGGCTCTTTAGTTCCTCTTCACTTTCTGCCAAAAAGGTGGTGTCATCTGCATATCTGTGGTTATTGATATTTCTCCCAGAAATCTTGATTCCAGCTTGTGCTTCCTCCAGCCCAGCGTTTCTCATGATGTACACTGCATAGAAGTTAAATAAGCAGGGTGACAATATACAGCCTTGACATACTCCTTTTCCTATTTGGAACCAGTCTGTTGTTCCATGTCCAGTTCTAACTGTTGCTTCCTGACCTGCATACAGATTTCTCAAGAGACAGGTCAGGTGGTTTGGTATTCCCATCTCTCTCAGAATTTTCCACAGTTTACTGTGATCCACACAGTCAAAGGCTTTGGCATAGACAATAAAGCAGAAATAGATGTTTTTCTGGAAATCTCTTGCTTTTTCAATGATGCAGCCGATGTTGGCTGCATTTGATCTCTGGTTCCTCTGCCTTTTCTAAATCCCGCTTGAACATCTGGAAGTTCATGGTTCATGTAGTGTTGAAGCCTGGCTTGGAGAATTTTGAGCATTACTTTGCTAGCGTATGAGATGAGTGCAATTGTGCAGTAGTTTGAACATTCTTTGGCATTGTCTTTCTTTGGGATTGGAATGAAAACTGACCTTTTCCAGTTCTGTGGCCACTGCTGAGTTTTCCAAATTTGCTGGCATATTGAGTGCAGCATTTTCACAGCATCATCTTGTAGGATTTGAAACAGATCCACTGGAATTCCATCACCTCCACTAGCTTTGTTCATAATGATGCTTCCTAAGGCCCATTTGACTACATTAGCCATTTAAAGATACCAGTGAAACAATTCCCAGGCATCAGTACACAAACAAAAATGAATAAAAGTGAAAGTCTGTTTGGATGGGGCAGTGGGAAAACCAATGCCCTGAAATGCCCTGAGAGGAGTCTGGCAGCGGGATAACAAAAGCTCTCAAGTCAGCACACCTTTTGACCTTATTTAAGGAGGCAAAGGCCTGAATAATTCCATGGACTGTATAGTCCATGAGGTCGCAAAGAGTCAGATGCAACTTTCACTTTCAAGGAGGAAGAATGTAACTCTTACAATCTGTTCCTTGTAGGTCTACTGATAAGCGTAACAATCTGGAAATGACTCAAGTCATTGCAAAACAGGCTATCAGACATCAATATGAAGGCATGGCCGTTGACCCACTAAAAATGATAAGTATGTGAACTGTGTTGATACAGGTAATGTGGTTGATTTTGGTGAGGGATTGCCTCCTTTTGAGGAGAGAATTCCAGACAATTTGCTTAAGTGAAGGAAAATTTATTTTGAGAACATGGAGGTATCTTGGGGCTCCCAAGAGCAATAAAATAGATGCAGATCTCTCTAAGGAATGGGACCCAGACCTGGAAAGTCATTGGGGCAAGACAATGCCCCTGAACAGTGACACCAATTCTCTCCTTCACCAAACTCAGCCAGGCTCCTCTGAGCCTTTTCTCTTTGGGTCCTCAAGCTTGGTCTGTAAAGACTTGAACAAGCATGGACATGGTTTCTAACAGCTCAAGGTCACATCCTTCAAATGACCCTAGGCCCCACTAGAAGTGCCTGCCTGAGAAAACTCCAGGCTGCCAAAGGAATTTATAGTTTGTTCCAGCAACACCTGAAGACAGGCCCCTTCTCCCAGTATCTGTGGGAGGGAAGGAGGGAACCTCACTTTGATAAGTTAGTATTTAACTTTGTAAGTTTTAACTTTGACCAGTTTTCTGACAAAAGCCAGAAAAGGTTAAATGGTACATATAATACAGACATTTATCAAATCCCCTCTTTTTTCCTGCCAAAATTCTCATGCTCATAATTTAAAAAATACATTTCTGCACAGTTATATAGTGGTTTCCACCTATGTATAGAGGTAGAAACATTCATCTATCATTGGGTTGTATATTAATAGGCAATAAGACTTAAAAAGTGGATTTAGAATAGACAGAAGAAATTAAAGAAAGCTGGGTGGCCCCTAATTTGAGGTCAGGAATTCTATATTTAGAAAGAAATTGTCCCTTATCATGTGTTGCCAATTTCTGGTTTCCACATGTGACTCCTACCCACATCCTTTGGCTGTGAAGCCTAATGCTATTTTGTAAGTGGAGCCACATGAAGAATGGAGGTGCCTGGAAGGTGAGGCAGACTGCAGGCTGCTAAACAATGTATTTTCATGACTGTTTCCTTCTGCCTGGAACATGTATTCCTTCTTCTCAGTGAAATTCTTATGAATCCTTCAAGGCTCTGATCAGATGGTATTTCCTATAGGAATCACCTCTGATAGGCTAGGCAGAATTAATGCCTGCCCGGGGTTCCTATGGTATATTTGATCCTTCTTTTATGGAATTTTATATATTGTCTTTGTAATCTATGGTGTGCACATCTGCCTTTTCCTCAAGGTCAGGGAATCTGTTTAATTGTCTTGGGCTCTCTGGTAGTTGGTGCTCAGTAAATACTTGATGACCGACTGAATTCAGGTGCATTGCTTCACTCATTTATTCCTTGAAAAGTGGAAGTGAAAGTCACTTAGTCATGTCTGACTCTTTGCGACCCCATGGATGATACAGTCCATGGAGTTCTCCAGGCCAGAATATCTTACAGGGCCCTTAATTGGCTGCTGCTGCTAAGTAGCTTCAGTTGTGTCTGACTCTGTGCTACCCCATAGACGGCAGCCCACCAGGCTCCCCTATCCATGGAATTCTCTAGGCAAGAACACTGGAGTGGGTTGCCATTTCCTTCTCCAATGCGTGAAAGTGAAAAGTGAAAGAGAAGTCGCTCAGTCATGTCCGACTTTTAGCAACCCCATGGACTACAGCCTACCAGGCTCCTCTGTCCATGGGATTTTCCAGGCAAGAGTAATTGGCTGCTAGGAAACAGACATCCAGACTAGTTCAGGCTGGTCTTTCCAGACCAATCTAGCCTGTCCAGTTCAATGCAGTACATCTCAACTGGAAGTAGAGAGAGGGAAATAGAGGAACCTTTAAAACAAGGCAGGAGGCAGAGGATATTAGGCTATTAGTTGGAAAAAAAGATCAGACCCCTTCTCTTATATGACCTTCCTTCTCTAGACAATGATGTCATCCTTTCTGGCTTCCAGAGTAAAGGACAGCTGGGCAATTAGATAGAAGAGCTGGAATGAGAATGAGGAGGATTTGTGCATTTGTTTACTGGGGGTGGGGAGTATCTGCATGAAAACACACATTTATTGCTTTTCTGTTGGTGCTGTCACAAATTTCCCAAACTGGATGGTTTAACATAACATAAAATGATTCTTTTATAGTCATTGAAGTCAGATGTCCGACATGAGTTTTACAGGGTTCAAGATCCAGGTTTGCAGGGCTGTTTACTTCTGGAGGCTCCTGGGGAGAATTCATTGCCTTTCCAGTTTCTACAGGCTGTCCTCATTCCTTGCCCAGGGGTACCTTCAACCCACTTCAATCCCTCTTCCAAGGACCTTTACATATAGGGTCCTTGTAGGGATCTCTTATAAGGATTACTTTGGGCCTATCTGGATAATCCAAGATCATTTCTCCAGCTCAAAATCCTTGACTTAATCAACCCGCAAAGTCCCTTTTCTCTTTTGTCATATAAGGTGACACTCACAGGTGCCAAGAATTAGGATTTGGGCATCTCGGGGTGGGGGGAGGACTATTTAGTCTATTGTATGTGTGTGTTAAGTCACTTCAGTAGTGTCTGACTCTTTGTGACCCTATCGACTGTAGCCCACCAGGCTCCTCTGTCCACAGGATTCTCCAGGCAAGAATACTGGTGTGGGTTGCTATGCCCTCCTCCAGGGGATCTTCCTGAGCCAGGGATCGAACCTGAGTCTCCTGTGTCTCCTTAGGCTAAATGTGAAAGTCTTCCCCATAACCCCAAACCCCTCTTATTTAAAAAGCTCTTACTTGGGATTTCTAGCCTCTTTAACAATTGCAGCTAATCAATGACACAACTGACTCATTGATCTTGTGTTTAATTTAACCTTACTGGGAAATCAGCATTTCTGGGAAAAAAGTGATGACAAAGACCAGCCCATTGAAAACATAATAGTTTAAGAGCTAAGGGCCATTGCTGAAAAGAGGAATACATGCATTTAGGGGCCACACTTTATCAAGGACCCAGAAGAATAGAAAGAATATAATTTATAATGAGCTTCATAATACTACACAGAACAATAAATGTAATAATTCAGGAAATTGTTAAGCATCATGTCAGTTTCAGAGATGTGATTTTCCCTATGTGGAATCACTGAATTTGTTTACATGTATGTTTCTTCCCACTGTACTCTCCCATCAGAATATCAGTGCCACAAGAGCAAGAACCTCACTCACGTGTCATATGCCCCTAGGGTCTTAAACAAACCTTAGAACATAGCAAACATCAATACGTATCATCATGCATTTTTAAAAATATATACTACTAAATTTCCATTCCTTAAAATAATAAGAGTTGAGGACCCAGAATTTGAGTTCCTCTGCATCAACAGAATTTGATTAATGAAATAATAGAAAATAATATCTAATATATGACATGAGTTAACATCATGAAGGAAAAGGATGCAATAAGTACTGGTCTATGGTACAATTATTCATGACCATTTTTCCTGCAGAATTAAGAGGACACAGTTTGATGTGAGTGTTATGAGTACAGAGCAGTCTCCCACCAGCCTATGTACCACCCCCATCTTAAACAGCAGCTCTGCCTGCAAGGAGGGGCAAGGTGAACTCCATCCCATGTCGTTACTCTGTCTGCCACCTGCTCTCTTGTCTGGGAAGAAACTATTCCTGTGGATCTCATTTCATCACCACCGGCTCATCTGGACCGTGTTTCTGTTCTATTTCCTTTGGCTCAGTTTACACCTCCCAGTTCCTGTGATGGGATTCCCTGTTAAGGAAGATGGAGTCATTGGGCCCCGTGGTTCCTCCTTGAATTAAAGCGTCTTAACTTCAACTATCTCTGCTAGAAACAGTTCTGTCCTTGGCTTCTGTAACCAGCTGAACTCCTGGTCTGTATGTAATCTCTGGCACCACTCATAGACACAATCAGCAGGACTGGTGACCACACAGCTGCCCAAAGTATAATATCTTTTTAAAGGATGAGAGAGTTCTAGAAAATAACAGATGAGTAAGGAACACCAGTTCCGTCCAGGACCCGGGCAGCTTTCTTTCCTGAGAACATGTGTATATGAACATAATTTAATATGCATGCTCCCCAATACCACACCTTCCCCCAGGGGTAGGGGAGTCTTGACAAGTTGCCCAGACCCCTGGCTTATCTAGGCATTCTACTCAGGCCTCTTTAAAAGGCAGTGGTCCACTCAGTGGTCCTGTCTGCCTTGAGAGCCATGAGCAGGCAACTGATCTGGGTTCTGCCTCACCTTGTTCAGATCCACAATTGACGGTGCATTTTCGCCTCTGCCTGTTCCTACCAGGCCAGTCCAGTCCTGCCTGCTCTTCATCCTGGGATGCCTGCTGCACTCCGGCTTGGCATAGCTTCGAGGCTGTTGGCTCCAAACCAGGTCCTATTCATCTTCCCCTCCCAAGTCCACACAATAAAGAATCTGACAGCCTCCCATCCCAGACCATTCAAGAAATCATAACACACGGAATCCAGGAATGGCCATCACTAACTCTGATCTGGAAAAGTGTGTGTCGAAAGAACATGGAGTCAGCCCAGCCTTGTGTGATTCAAATCTTGTGTTACCACCTATGAGCTTTGTGTTTCTGGACAAGGCATGCAATCACATAAAGCCTCAGTTTCCTCATTTGTACCTTAGAGATGACACAGTAAAAGATGAGTAGGTGAAAGAAATTAGTCTTATAAAATGCGAGGGCCCATTTTGAGAAGTTAATGAAATGACTCAGGTTTGGGTTCTGGGTACGAGTCTCGGCTGTGATTTGGTACCCCTGGACATTGTTTACTCTGGTTTAAATATTTATAGGACAAGTATGGATCCTATGACTGGTCAAGTTCCCAGGACAGTGGCAATATTTCCAGGAATCTCCATGCTCCCTGGCATCCATTGTGTCTTTTGGATCCAGGGAAATCTAGCTGGAAGCATACTGAGGACGTGGGGATTCACTCTCTGCCTCCCCACCTCCCCAGAGAAGGTTGCAGCCCTCTCTACTCTGGTTGGTAAGAACTTCAGCTCATCCCATTTGAGAATAGTGGCTGGGAGAAGGACAGGAATTAGGAGTCAACAATTATGTGATACCTGAACGTGCTTTATTGAAGAGTTTTACTTTTAATGCCTATTCTACTAATGTTGTTGTAAGGATTAGGGTTAATATAGGACTGTGTCTTGTGCTTTACGTATAGTATTTGCTTATTAAATGATGTATTCCATAAATGTTTATTAAGCATCTATTATGTCCTAGACACTATACTGGGTCCTAGGATATGGCAGTAAACAAGATACCTGTTGTCCCTGCCCTTATGAAGCATATAGATTAGCAGAGATAACAGCCTGGAGTAGCTCAGAAGGTATGAAAATTAAGCTATCACCCTATTTTTCCTAAACAATCCTCTTTCCCTAAGCATTTTAAAACATTTAAGATCTTCTTTCTATATTTTGGAACAGACTATTCCATTCCCTTCTCTAAAGAAGGGATATTTTTTAAAAAATGTAAATTTATTTATTTTAATTAGAGGTTAATTACTTTACAATATTGTATTGGTTTTGCCATACATCAACATGAATCCACCACAGGTATACACGTGTTCCCCATCCTTGACTTGGCTGCCAAGCAGATACTTGGCAATGTCTGGAGACATTTTTGTTGTTGTTGTCACAACCTGGGGGTGTGGGGGAGCGTGCTACTGGCATCTCATGGGTATGGGCCAGGGATGCTCTTAAATATCCCAAAGAGCATAAAATAGCCTCCAGCACAATCTCATCCAGGCCCAAATATCAAAATGCCAAGACTCAGAAACCATGGTCTAAAAGGGACTACTTTGTCTGCAATCTGTTATTTTTGGCTACAAAGGGAGAGAAACGCATTACCCTTACAAGTCTTAGAAACACTGTCCCTTGGCTCTATGCTCTAGGCCACTTGCCTTGCGTCACAGGCCTGAGAGGGGAGGCCCTTCCAAATTCTCCATCCAGAAACACGTTTCTCTCCAGAAGTGCCCCTCAGGGCAGAGAGAACTGACCTGGGAGTCTGCTGTGGAGTATCCAGCACTATACCTGCATTTGGTGAGCATATACTTGACTGAGTCTCTTAGAGAAGTAAATTTTCAAACGAAAGTCTCTGGAAAAGACTGTCTATTCTACCGTTTGAAAACCCTACCAAGATATGCAAAGAAGCAACATTATTTCAAGGCCACTGAACCCAACTTTTCAATTCATTTGGTTTTCTTTATTTATTTTAAAAGCTTGTCTGGGCATTGTTAATCCAATTTGGTCTTTAGGATGGTCTAGGCTTTCAGAGTGACTGGTTTTTGATCTGATGGCTCTCTCACATACGTTCAGCAGTAAAATTTTGGACAAAGCCGAGAATGAGCAAGAACAAGGCAAAATAAAATGAAGCCAGAAGGAGATGGAGTCAGGGAGGGAGAGGGAAGAACCAAAGGAGGAGGGGTTCACAGGAGGGAACAAGCACACAAAGAAGGGAAACGACCAGTCTTAAATTTCCTGGCTTTAAGAGCCCTGGCTCCCCAACTCTGTTTACTTCTTTCCCTTCTATACTGCTTTCTAGAAGCCCAGCGTTGGATCCTAGCCTACTTCTCTCTCCTCCAGCTTCTGGGTAGAGGTGGGAGCTCCTGTTTCATTCCTGGGTTCTGAAGCAAAATTCTGTGTTGAAGCAGATCTGAAAAGGATGTGTTCATGAAATTCAAAATGAATTTCTCAGGCTCATTCCCCTTATCAGAGTGGATTGTCAGTAAATACATACTGTTGTTGTTGATGACGAAGTTTGAATATCCACTAGTCAGCACCAGACACAGGATGTATGACTCATGTCCCCACTCAGGGATGGGTAGAATGATGATTCTAACTGTGACGTGAGCACTTTGAATTCTGTATTTCACTTGCCATTGGCTGAATGAGCTACATTTTCTTAGAAATGAGGTTTGATTTTAAAATGTGCAAACATCAGATCTGAAATGTGCAAAATATTTTTTTCCAGTGGATTGTTTCACTTGGAACTTGTTTCAAATGTTAGGTGTGCTGGTCCAGATTCTCGCATGTAACAGTTGGTCTGAGCCCACCCACAGATGTTATGCCTCTATTATAAAATCATCCACAACAGAAAGTAACTTTAACCGGAATCATTTGTAGTATTGGTGCTTAACAGAATTTTGTGTTCTATTAAGCCTCATTCTTCATTTTTAAAATTTTGTTACTGGGTGCTGCCATGTCTTCTATAGCACTGCTCTAATATCAAATAAGACTTTTAAAAAGCTCCCCTGAGACAATATTTCACTGCTTGCTCTGATATATTGGCCTTCAATAATAAAACTCTTTTTGACCTCAAACCTTAATGGTGTAAGCACACATCTTGACCAAAGTACTTTCATTCTCCTGAATTTCACTAACTTTGGTTTTCAGTTCAACTCTTAAGGATTCAGGTAGCATATCTCCTGGCTTCCTTATGGCATGATATTTAATAAACACCCCACATACCTTGGCATGACTTCCCTGATAGCTTAGTTGGTAAAGAATCTGCCTGCAATGCAGAAGACCCCAGTTTGATTCCTGGGTCTGGAAGATCTGCTGGAGAAGGGATAGGCTACCCACTCCAGTATACTTGGGCTTCTCTTGTGGCTCAACTGGTAAAGAATCCACCTGCAATGCTGGAGACCTGAGTTTGATCCCTGGGTTGAGAAGATCCCCTGGAGAAGGGAAAGGCTACCCACTCCAGTATTCTGGCCTGAAGAATTGCATGGACTGTATAGCCCATGAGGTCACAAAGAATCAGACACAATTGAGTGATTTCACTTTCCACATGCCTTGAACCCAGCATGTAAGGGTTGGCTAGATGGAAGAACAAGAAGAGCTTTGCAAAATCGGTTATCAATGGAGCACACAGCTGACTGTCAGGCTGCATGGTTCGCTGAGGGCGTCCCCTTGTTCTCTGTCTCCCATCTGGACGGAGGGAGTTCTCACCAGGCCAATCTGCCTCCAGCTCTCAATAGAGTCGTTGTGCCCGAGACTGAAGCAGTCTCGTCCCTGCCATGGTCTCCCTTGGGCCAGCCCAGAGGATCCCCAGTCAGCCTGCCAGTCAGCTCCTCAGTCACTTCAGTCTGCTCTGTTAACAATGTGTGTCTCCCGGCCTGGAGGTCAGGCCTTTTATATGGAAGCCCCAGATGGTGAGAGGAGCTGGAATGATGAGGCCTGAAAATTCTTCACTCTTTGTTCTTCTGATGGGTGACAGGATAATTAGTCCAAATGAGAGGCTGCCTCTCCCAGACTATATTTAGTCTAATTGCAGAGCTTTCTTTCCCCTAAAGGAGACTGGGACTCCTCCCTAGGAGACAGCAGTAGCAGAAGGGGAATGCTATCGAGCAGGCCGCCACTGCCAAGGCAGGGCGTGCTCTCCTCTTTACCGAAGCAGGGCGCTGGTGCAGCTGGTGTGCAGGAAACATGGCTCCTCCCCCAGCTCTGCCACACAGACTCTGCTGACTGAGGACCTTTATCCCCTTTGATTCTCAGATTTTTGTATGTTAAATAAACATGGTAACCTCTTCCTCACAGGACAGTGGTGAAGATGAAATGGGATAAATTTTGTTAGCACTTTATGAATTATAGATGTGTGAAACAGATGGAGGACTTGCCATAAATAAGAGAACCACCCAAATTTCCCCCATCACAGAGGGCCAGAGCTGCTTTACTCTGGCATGCGAGGCTCTGTCACTCTTATGAAGTATGTCATCATGTTCTCTCTCCTCCATCTCTCTAGAGCCACTCTTTCTCTCAGTCCTCAAGCACATGGTTAATGCTCAATAGATATTTGATCACAAATATTACTATTTTCAATATAATATTAAAATTTAAAAATTGATTCAATAAAGAAAAAGATACACTGCATATCTAATTGTCTAAAATATGTATTTGCAAATAATTGGGGAGAAGTGATGTTTAAAGAGCATTTTAAAAATTCCCAACAAGTATACTTAAAAGAGTATATCATATTGATCTGCCTTTACTTATCCCTTCAACTTTTAAAATTTAATCCTTTTAGGATAGTTTGACATCAATTTTTTAATATAATTTGAAATTGAAGTAGTTAACTCTTCCTTTTTCTCTGATAAGACTTTAAAAAAACTTCTTTGCTCTTATTTTATTTCTCTCACAAGTGTAAAAGAAATTTTAAAAATTGCACATTACTATTTCTACCTAATTCAACATAGATATACTGAACTCCTACCATGCAGAACTGAAAAAGAAGACTGAGATCTATAGGCTTTTTTTCTGCAACTCATCCCACCATAAAATTCCAGTTACAACATACACATGGATGGACTACCATTCACTATCCTCTATCTCCATGCTTTGAAAGTTTTCTTCAACTAATTAGCACATGTGATTCATAGTTGGATAATAATGTACTTTCCCTTCTCAGCAACTCATCCTCTACCTTCCCCCTAACCCTGGCCAAGCCTTTCAGTCAAACAATGAGATTGAAGCTTATTGCCCTAGGAGAGAAGAATGAAAACTGGCTAAAACAAAGAAGTTATAGCTCAGCTTTCTGCTTCAAGCTAGGCCTGTTTTTTTAAAGTTCATTACATCAAACTAAAAAGCTTCTGCACAGCAAAGGAAATCATCAACAAAATTAAAAGGCAACTTACTAAGTAGCTGAAAATATTTGTAGATCTTATATCTGATAAGGGGTTAATATCTAAAATATGTAAACAATTCATACAACTTAATAGCAAGAAAACAATCAGGGTAGTTAAAAACTGGGCAGAAGCTCTGAATAGACATTTTTCCAAAGAAGACCTACAGATGGGCAAGAGGTGCAGGAAAAGATGCTCAGCATCACTAAGCCTCAGGAAGATGCAAGTCTCTCTACCGTGAGATATCACCTCACATCTGTTAGAAGAGCTGTTATCAGAAAGGCAAGACAGAGCAAATGATGGTGTAGAATGCACTGTTGGCAGGAATGTAAACTGGTGCAGCCACTGCAGAAAACAGTATGTGCCGGGAGCCAGCGAGAGGAATCCCACCCGTGACAAGGTCATATGGCAGAGATCTGATGGGCAAGGCGAGTCAGATCTCAGGTTTTCCCCCTGGTATTTCCTGAGCATGTACCCCACAAATAAGAATATGCCTGCCTTATTGTATTGTAGTTTTCCACTCTTCTGACACACTCTGGGAAAGATTAACTCAGAACTTTAGTCTTCTGCATTTGAAAGGATGTTTCAATCCAAAAACCCCTCTGATGGCTTTCTAGCCTGCCTGCAGGACTCTTACAGCTGTGCATGTGATTATTTGAGCCCTCCCGACCACGGAGGCACAGGAAGCTTAAAACATCCTAGGAATGTAGGGGCTTCCAAGGAGTCAAATAATTAGAATAGGACCGATTAAAGGTTTTATTTGTTGAGCCAATACTTGCTGCAAAATTTTCATATCTTTTATTTGTAGATATAGTTGGTATATAGAAAAACAGGTAGTAGACCTGGTATTAGCAATATTAGATCTCTGAGTTAAATACTTTCTTTGTATTCACTGCACCTTTGTTCTACAGGAATGTAAATTTATTTAGTACTTTGAGGGTAATGAAGAGTAAAGAAAAAACACTTCTAGGGAAATGAGTTTTCTGGTTGAAAGACAATTATCCAGGAAGAGAGCCATAAAAATGTTAACAGGCCTCTTGGCCAAAAGATAATGTAAACACCTGAGACCTTCTGTATATGGGAGAGTATGCAAAAAGAAAGCCTGGTCTTAATGAGGGTCAGGACTTCTGCCCCTGTATAACTCTGCATATTCCATTATTTCTTTATATACAACTTGTGGTATATAAGCTGATTTTGAAAAATAAAGTTTTTGGAGTCTTGCACCAATGCTGGGCTTCCCCATGTCATTCTTTTCTCCCCTTTTTTGGCTGAATTCCCATCTGGAGCAGGGAGGCTCGCCACATCTACTTACTTGCCCTGGCTGTTAATAACCACATGAAAGGGAGCCTAAGGCGGGGCACCCTTCGATATTCAAGTGGGCGCAGGTGGCCTAACGTAGATGGTGCAAACCTCTTGTCTCGAGGTTTTATTGATTTTCCCCATAAACCAAGTTATTCAGCCTCTTTTCTCCACTAAATTTTCCTACTATACTATTATTTCCTAATCTAATATAATAAATTTTTCCTCACCGACACCATCCTTGTTTTGAATTTCCTGGATCCACCGGGGCCGGACCCTGGCAAGTATGGAAGTTCCTCAAAAATTAAAAAAATAGACCAACATATGATCTAGCGATTCCAATTCTTGTTATTCATCCAAAGAAAACAAAAACACTAGCTTGAACACATGTACCCCAAAGATCACTTCAGCATCATTTTTAATAACCAACATATGGAGGCAACCTCAGTGTCCATCGATGGATGAATGGTTAAAGAAATTTTATAAAAGGCATGGAGGAATCTTAAATGCATATTACTGAAAGAAGGCAATCTGAAAATTTTATGTACAGTATGATTTCAATACATGACATTCTAGAAAAGGCAAAATAACGGAGACAATGAAAAGATTAGTGTTTGCCAGGTGTTGGGGGTAAGGAAAGGGATGAATAAGTGGAGTGAACAGGATTTTTAGGGCAGCGAAATCACTTTGTACCACATTATAATGGTGAATAAATGTCATTATCCATTTGTCAAAACCCATAGAAGGTACAACACTAATGTAAACTATGATCTTTGAGTGATAACGATGTGCCAGTGGATTTTAACAAATACACAGCTCTGGTGTGGGAGGTTGGTAGTCAGGACGGTTGTGGGAGTATGTTAATGCTCCATACCTTCCCTTCAATTTTCCTGTAACCTCTGAAAGTACTCTAAAAAAAAGTTTATTAAAAATTCACAAATCAAAAACTGAAAGAATTGCAAAGAGAGAGGAATCTACCACTATAGTTGAAACTTTCCATATTCCTTTCTCAATAACTGATATAGAGCAAGTAGACAGAAAAATCAATAAAAATATGGACAAATTTATCAACCACATTGACTTAACTGACATTTATGGTACATAATGCAGCAGACTACACACTTTTCTTTTCAAACATACTCAGTGTTATGAGTCATAAAACAAGTCAATAGATTTAGGAGAATTCAAGTCACACAAAATGTGTTCTCTGCTCTGCTCAATGTTATATGGCATCCTGGGTGGGAGGGAAATTTGGAGGAGAATGGTTACATGTACATGCATGGCTGAATCCCTTTGCTGTCCACCTGAAACTATCACAACATTGTTAATCAGCTATATCAGTTCAGTTCAGTTCAGTTCAGTCACACAGTCGTGCCTGACTCTTTGCAACCCCATGAATTGCAGCATGCCAGGTCTCCCTGTCCATCAACTATATACTCTAATATAAAATAAAAAGCTTTTAAAAACTATGTTCTCTGCTATAATGAAATTAAAATAGAAATCTGTAAGAGACTGATACCTGAAAATTCTTCGAATACTTTGAAACTAGATAACACATCTCTAAATTACACATGGGTCAAAGGAGAAATCAAAATCAAAGTTAGAATGTATCTTGAACTGCAGAGAAATGAAGCAACAACATATCAAAATTGTTGGCATGCTACTGAAGGAGTAATTAGGGGGAAATTTATACATACTAAACATTACAAAAAATTAAATTATTAAATTAATGACATCTCTTGTTAAATTAATGACATCAGCGTCTATATTAAGACATTAGACAAAAAAGAACAAATTAAGCCTAAAATAAGCGAAAGAAATGAAACATAATAATAAGTGTTAGATACAGCAGGAATCAATGAAAAAAAACTCAGAAAAACCGATAGAGAAAATCAATGAATCCAAAGTTGGTTTAATATTCTGAAGCCAACCAACATAATTTATAATATTAACAAAATGAAAAAGAAAACCCATATCAAATCAATAAATGCAGAAAAAGCACTTGACAAAATACAATTTTCACTCCTGATTAAAAAGAAAAAACAAAACCTAATCCTCAGCAGGTACAGAAGGGAACATCCTCAGCCTGATGAAGAGCATCTAGGAAAAACTTTTAGCTACCATTAAACTTAATACACTGTGTGTGCGTGTGCTCAGTTGTGTCTGACTCTTTGAGACCCCATGGACTGCAGCACACCAGACTTCCCTGTCCTTCACTACATCCTGGAGTTTTGCTCAAACTCATATCCATTGACTTGGTGATGCCATCCAAGCATCTCATCCTCTGTTGTCCCCTTCTCTTCCTGCCCTCAATCTTCCAGCATCAGGAGCTTTTCTAATGAGTTGGCTCTTTGCATCACATAGCCAAAGTACTGGAGCTTTGGCTTCAGCTTCAGTTCTTCCAATGAATATTCAGGGATGATTTTCTGTAGGATTGACTGGTTTGATGTCCTGGCTGTCCAAGGGACTCTCAAGAATCTTCTCCATTACCACAGTTTGAAAGCATCAATTATTTGGTGCTCAGTCTTCTTTATGGTCCAATTCTCACATCTGTAAACGACTACTGGAAAAACCATAGCTTTGACTAGATGGACCTTTGTTGGCAAAGTGATGTCTTTGCTTTTTAATATGCTGTCTAGGTTTGTCATAGCTTTTCTTTCATAGAGCAAGTGTCTTTTAATTTCATGGCTGCAGTCACCATCTGCAGTGATTTTGGAGCCCCAGAAAATAAAGTCCGCCACTATTTCCATTGTTTCCCCATCTATTTTCCGGGAGGTGATGGGACTGGATACGACATGATCTTAGTTTTTTGGATGTTGAGTTTTAAGCCAATTTTTCACTCTCCTCTTTCACTTTCATCAAGAGGCTCTTTACTCTTTGCTTTCTGACATTAGGGTGGTGTCATCTGCCTATCTGAGGTTATCGGTATTCCTCCCAGCAATCTTGATTCCAGTTTATAACCCATCCAGCCTGGCATTTCACATGATGTATTCTTGCATAAAAGTTAAATAGCAGGGTTCCTGGCTGTACTTGGTTCTATTCTCAGCTTAGGTCCGAAGACACTTTTCTGAGTTGTTGCACAGGGTGGTCTCCAAAAGTTTTGCTTCCTCAAAGATACATGGCTTCTTCTAAGATCATCACTCGTTTCTCTAGTTCTATAGAGTTTTTCTTAACTCCATGGGTGGAACTTACACTATTTCCTTAAAATCTTTCAAATTAATCTTTGCTCAGATAAGAAAATGTCACACAAGTTTAATTTATCTTTCAGTTTTCTTTTGCTTTTGTTTCCATTGTGGTAAAATAAACATAAAATATACCATTTTAACTATTTTCAAGAGTACAGTTTCAAATGTACAGTTGGCATTGACTGCATTCACACCATTATGCAATCACTGCTACTATCCATCTCTAGAACTTTAAACACTAACTCCCTGTCCCCTTCTACTCTTACTTCCTGGCAACCACCATTCTACTTTATAGGAATTTTGAATATTCTATTCCACCTCATATAAATGGAATCCATTATCCTTTTATGTCTGGCTTATTTAACTTAGCATAATGTCCTCAAGGCTCATCCATGTTGTACTGTGTGTCAGGATTTCATTCCTTTTTTAAGACTGAATAATATCCCATCATATGTATATGCTACATTAGATATTCATTCATTCGAGTCATTCCACCTTTTAGCTACTGTGAATAATGTTGCTTGGAACATTAGTTTACAAATACCTGTTTCTGCCTTCATTTCTTTTTGGTGTACATCCAGAAATTGCTGGATCATTGGGTAATTCCATTCATTTTTTTGAGAAACATTTATACCATTTTCCATAGTTATTTTACCTATTTATATTTCCACCACCAATGCACAAGGATACAATTTTTCTATATTCTTGCCTACAGTTTTATTTTTGGACAATATAGCTATCCTAGTATGTGTGAAGTTGTATCTCATTATAGCTTTGATTTGTATTTCCTTTTAGTGATTAGCGAGGTTGAGCACATTTTCATTTGCTTCTTGGCTACCTGTACATTTTTTGGAGACCTATTGTACAGAAGACAGGGATCAAGACCATCCCCATGGAAAAGAATTGCAAAAAAGCAAAATGGCTGTCTGAGGAGGCTTTACTAATAGCTGTCAAAAGAAGAGAAGTGAAAAGCAAAGGAGAAAAGGAAAGATATAAGCATCTGAATGCAGAGTTCCAAAGAATAGCAAGGAGAGACAAGAAAGCCTTCCTCAGCGATCAGTGCAAAGAAATAGAGGAAAACAACAGAATGGGAAAGACTAGAAATCTCTTCAAGAAAATTAGAGATACCAAGGGAACGTTTCATGCAAAGATGGGCTCGATAAAGGACAGAAATGGTATGGACCTAACAGAAGCAGAAGATATTAAGAAGAGGTGGCAAGAATATACAGAAGAACTGTACAAAAAAGATCTTCACGACCAAGATAATCATGATGGTGAGATGGTCTGGCTCATCTAGAGCCAGACATCCTGGAATGTGAAGTCAAGTGGGCCTTAGAAAGCATCACTACAAACAAAGCTAGTGGAAGTGATGGAATTCCAGTTGAGCTATTTCAAATACTGGAAGATGATGCTGTCAAAGTGCTGCACTCAATATGGCAGCAAATTTGGAAAACTCAGCAGTGGCCACACAACTGGAAAATGTCAGTTTTCATTCCAACCCCAAAGAAAGGCAATGCCAAAGAATGCTCCAACTATCGCACAATTGCAGTCATCTCACATGCTAGTAATGCTCAAAATTCTCCAAGCCAGGCTTCAGCAATATGTGAACCGTGAACTTNTCCAAATAGCAAAGCCACCTTGGCCCTTGTTGGTGTTTCTGAAAACACCAGAAGACCTGGAAGCCATCCAGCCTGCCTAGGAAAGTGCCTGAAGAAGGGGATTCAATTGATTTCATTACTAAAGCCAAGAGTCTCATGACCTTTGGGAATTAGCACACTGACTTCCTTCCTCCCTCGGGCCTTAGCTGAGCAACTGAACATTCCACATCTCCAGAAGAAAGGGGAGGCATCCTGTGGGTGCTGGGGCCTGCTGCTGCTGAGTCTGCTTCCTTCTGGCCTGGAGGCCTCTCATCTATCCTGCACCCACTAAGAGGCTGCCCTGGCCCCATCCTCTCCTGCCTTTCTGCACAGTAGGTCAGTAGTGAGGCAGCTGACTCCGGAAGCTGAGTCTCCAAGAAGATTCTGGAAGCAGACAGACTCAAGCAATTAGATCTTCTGGGAGTCTTGTTCACCTGCAAACAGGATGACTCCCTTCACCCAGCCCAGAAAAGCTATTGAATTTGACCATTCCCAGTTTATGACTTATTCATGAAATTCAAGAGGCCCTTACTAAAAGCTCCCTTGAATCCCTGGGGTTGTGTTGGCTCACAGTGGGTCACTGAGCAGATATTAGACATATTTCCCACTTACGGACCTTTAGAACTCAATGGGATGCACACACGAGGTAATAAGTCATGACAGTCTATAATGAGGGCTAAATTAAACACCATCATTATCCATCGCAGTTAAGAGCACAGGTTTGGCATTAGGTAAATGTGGGTTTAATCCCTGGCTCAGGACTATCCCCTGGAGGAGGAAATGGCAACCCACTCTGGTATTCTTGTCTGGAAAATCCCCTGGACATAGACGCCTGGCGGGCTACAGTCCAAAGGATCAGAAAGAGTCGGACACAACTGAGAGACCAAGCACACATATCTGTGTTCAAGCCCGTCACCATCATTCTGACTGAGTTTGGCTCTGGGCAGGTGACTGCTAATACTACTCTTGGAGTTATTCTGTGGGGAGTTAAATGAACTGGACATGGGAAGCCCCTTGCACAATGCCTGACTCATGGTCTTAGTGTTATTACCAGCGACTGCCACTAGTGCTCAAGATTATCTGAAGGATCCCAGTAGTTTAGAAATACTGAATCTGAACATAGTCCCTTCTGTGTGATGGTCCTCTCATCTCTACTGTTTTTAGCACTAATTGGTCATTTCAATTAATCAGTTACCCAAGTGGGAGCCCCTGGGCCACTTTTAACCCCTTCACTCCTGTACCTCTCATATGCATTTACTCACAAAACCCCGTGGTTGAGACCTCAGATCTCACTCCTCCCCTTCAATGTGACTCCTCCCCTTTCCCAGGGCCTCACACAGCCACATCGATTACTCAGGAGCCCTCCCAATTGCTCGCCTTGCTTCTGATTCCACCCTTTTTCAAACCAGGCTTACTGCTACTCAAGCTGCTGCTGCGAAGTCATTTCAGTCGTGTCTGACTCTGTGCAGCCCTAGAGATGGCAGCCTGCCAGGCTCCCCTGTCCCTGGGATTCTCCAGGCAAGAACACTGGAGTGGGTTGCCATTTCCTTCTCCAATTCATGAAAGTGAAAAGTGAAAGTGAACTTGCTCAGTCATTTCTGACTCTTAGCGACCCCATGGACTGCAGCCTACCAGGCTCCCCCGTCCCTGGGATTTTCCAGGCAAGAGTACTGGAGTGCGGTGCCATTGCCTTCTCCATACTGCTTTTTAAGAGAACTTGTTACAATCCAAAACAGATGGTCATTCCCTTGCTCAGACTCCATCTGTGGCTCCTCCTGACTCTCAGTACACAGCCAAGCCCAAGTCCTTTCTCATGGCCCGCAAGGACCCTCGTTAATATGGCCTCTGCTTACCCTAGAGCGTTACCACTTGTGTTTCTCGAGCCATCTAGCCCCTGCAATGCAGCCCTGTTTCCCAAAAGGTGCTTCTTGGTCTCCTGGCTCTCCATGCACATACTGCTCTCAAAGCCTCGAACCTGTTATCCTGTCTCCTTAAGAGTCAAAATTATGCTTCAAACAAGCAGACAAATAAACAAAAACTCAAACCAGTTTCTTCAGGAAGTCTTCCTGTCCCAGGTCTGGGTTAGCTGGTCCTCCTCTCGTGCCCCCACAATAGCTTTGCTCACAAGATCGCGCTACAGATTTTTGTTTCCATGTCAGTCTCCTTCGCTAGCATCTGACATCCTTCTTTATCTACATCTTCGGATACAGGATGGGACTGTATCTTGATCATCTTTGTATGTTCATATTGAAAAATGACTGGGAAGATGGATAGATGGATAGATGGATGGACGGATGGACAGACATAGGGGTAGAGGGTGGTTTTATGAATGGATAAATTAGTGATTGGATGGGTTTAATGGACAGGCAAATGAAAGAATTCAATAAGGTGGAAAAAAATCTCTGATCAGATCTTATGCCCAAGTTCCTCCAAGAAGGCCATCAGTGATACCACAAAGCCAAGACTGTTTCTTGGGGCTTCACAATTCAGGCTGAAAAACAGAATGACCTTGCAGCTGGCAGCCCGTGGACTTCTTGACCCTGATGCTCCCATTGTTCCAGCAGGAAAGCTGAAAAGGAATGTTGATCTTAGAAGAAGAGAAGACATCAGGTGGACTTGACTTATCACTGGCCAGGCCCACGTCTTGTCTGCTGACCTCCTCAGGCCTGCCCTCATGCGGGTCCCATTCGGTCCTTTGTGCCATCCAGGCATCACAGGTTTATTTCCAATTTGAACTGTGGCAGATTTCTGCCTTTGGCCCCAGGTGACAGAGCAGCAGATGGCGTGAGTGATGGAGGGCACGGAGGCCAATAGCCACTGTCTGCAGCCCAGCGCTTATCTGTCCCTCTGGCAGGAGAAAGACCTGTTTCCCTCTGTTCATTTTCCTGTTCAGGAGCTGCTCTTAAAGCAGCCACGTGAGAAGTGCACCTTGTGCAGCCTGGAGGCTTCATCAGCTCTTCGAGTAAGACCTTTCAGACCAACTCAGCTCTCCAAATAAGAATGAATAAATCCCAGGACGGGATGAACTAGAAATGTATCAAGCTCCCCTCGATAACAGAGAACCGGCGTGCAGCCCGCCCAAGCCAAAGCAGAAAGACCCTGAGGCTTATAAAGGAAGGAGAGCCCAGCCCAGCCACCCTGGAATCCTCATTCAGGGTTTACGAAGCAGCAGGCAGCGCACAATTGGCTAAATTTGGTTGTGTTTTTATTTTTGTCCGGCCGCAAATACCGGCAAAGAACTGAAAACGATTCCTTCCCTTCCTGGAGCCTCAGAGCCAAGCTGGTTTTATTTTTAGCTTCAACTCTGGTTTTGAGCTTTGAGCACACTCAATACCCTCCTCACTGCAGGCTGCGGTGGGCCAGATTTCAGGATTTTTGCCTGGATGGGCGCATTGGCTGTCTGGGTGTAACTCTCACCAGGCTTTGTGCAACTGTGGATGTAGAAGAGGGTTCCAGACAGACCTACCTGGAGGCCCACTGCTGGCCTCGGGGACCCAAGAGCCTCCTTCTCAGGGAGGGAAGTGTCTTTAGGGCGGATGGTGGTCTGGGCAGGGTGGAGGAGGTGGCCACCCTGGATAAAAGGAAGCAGAGCCAAAAAGACAAGAAAGGGAGAAAGGGGTGGGAGGGGGTGGGGAAGGGAGCTGTCACTGATAGAGAGGCTTCCAGTAGCCCCAGAGGTTTAGAACCAGGCTCTGGAGGCAGACTGCTGGGGTCAACATCCTGCCTCCACCATTTCCTATCACAGTGGTCTTGCAGAATGGGCTTCACCTCTCCATGTGTTGATATCCTTTGTCTATCTGTCTGGCTTCCCTGGTAGCTCAGCTGGTAAAGAATACACCGGCAATGCAGGAGTCCTCGCTTCGATTGCTGGGTTGGGAAGATTTGCCGGAGAAGGGATAAGCTACTCACTCCAGTATTCTTGGGCTTCCCTGGTGGCTCAGCTGGTAAATAATCCACCTGCAATGCGGGTGACCTGGGTTTGAACCCTGGATTGGGAAGATCCCCTGGAGAAGGGGAGGGTTACCCACTCCAGTATTCTGGCCTGGAGAATTCCACGGAATCTATCTATTTATTTACTTATTGTTGACTGTGTGCAGGCTTACTCCAGGTGCTTAAAGTTGGAGCTGCTCTCAAGTTGCAGTGTGCGTTTTTCATTGCAGTGGCTTTTCTTTTTGCAGCTCATGGGCTTAGGTGTCTTGTAGCATGTGGAGTCTTCCTAGAGCAGGGATCAAACCTGTGTGCTGTGCATTGGCAGGTGGATTCTTAACCACTGGGCCACCAGGGAAGTTCCTTGATATCCTGTATCCATAAGATGCTGGTGGTAATGACCCCAGTTTCTAAGCTGCACTACCCGAGATCCTACCGTTTCAGCATGTAGCTCAGTGTCTGACACAGAGTTATAAAGCAGCTCATTTTGATTATGCCACGCGCTCGCTGCAGTGCTACGTGCTTTTACATACACTGTGTCAAGATTTACTGTAACCCACTGAGTAGAGTTATTTTGCAGATGGAAAACTGAGGCTTAAGTAGCGAGGTAACTTCCCCCAAGGTCCTACGGCGAGAAGACGATGGAGCCAGACCTGAACCTAGTCTGGCTGATCCCAGAGTCAAAGCACCGTACCTTCTCTGGGACCAGCGCTTTTCCATGTTCAGTTCAGTTCAGTGGCTCACTCATGTCCGACTCTTTTCAACGCCATGGACTGTGGCACACCAGGCTTCCCTGCCCATCACTATCTCCTGGAGCTTGTTCAAACTCATGTCTGTTGAGTTGATGATGCCATCCAACCGTCTCATCCTCTGTTGTCCCCTTTTCCTCCAGCCTTCAACCTTTCCCAGCATCAGGGTCTTTTCCAATGAGTCAGTTCTTCGAATCAGGTGGCCAAAGTATTGGAGTTTCAGCTTCAGCATTAGTCCTTCCAGTGGATATTCAGGACTAATTTCCTTTAGGATTGACTGGTATTGGATCTTCTTGCAGTCCAAGAGACTCTCAAGAGTCTTCTCCAACACCACAATTCAGAAGCATCAATTTTTCTTCACTCAGCTTTCTTTATAGTCCAGCTTTCACATCCATACATGACTACTAGAAAAAACAGAGCTTTGATTAGATGGACCTTTGTTAGCAAAGTAGTGTCTTTGCTTTTTAATATGCTATCTAGTTTGGTCATAACTTTTCTCCAAAGGAGCAAGTGTCTTTTAATTTCATGGCTGCAGTGATTTTGGAGCCCCCCAAAATAAAGTCTGTCACTGTTTCCATTGTTTCCCATCTATTTGCCATGAAGTGATGGGACCATACACCATGATGTTAGTTTTCTGAATGTTGAATTTAAGCCAGCTTTTTCACTCTCTTTCCCTTTCATCAAGAGGCTCTTTAGTTCTTCTTTGCTTTCTGCCATAAGGGTTGTGTCATCTGTATATCTGAGGTTGATATTTCTTTCAGCTATCTTGATTCCAGTTTGTGCTTCATCCAGGCTGGCGTTTCATAGGAGGTACTCTGCATATAAGTTAAATAAGCGGAGTGACACTATGCAGCCTTGACAATATACTCCTTTTCCTATTTGGAACCAATCTGTTGTTCCATGTCCAGTTCTAACTGTTGCTTCTTGACCAGCCTACAGATTTCTCAAGAGGCAGGTCAGGTGGTCTGGTATTCCCATGTCTTGAAGAATTTTCCACAGTGTGTTGCGATCCACATAGTCAAAGGCTTTGGTGTAGTCAGTAAAGCAGAAGTAGATGTTTTTCTGGAACTCTCCTGCTTTCTTGATGATCCAGCAGATGTTGACAATTTGATCTCTGGTTTCTCTGCCTTGTCTAAATCCAGCTTGCACATCTGAAAGTTCACGGTTCACATACTGCTGAAGCCTGGCTTGGAGAATATTGAGCATTACTTTACTAGCATGTGAGATGAGTGCAATTGTGCGGTAGTTTGAACATTCTTTGGCATTGCTTTTCTTTGGGATTGGAATGAAAACAGACCTTTTCCAGTCCCATGGCCACTGCTGAGTTTTCTAAATTTGCTGGCGTACTAAGTGCAGCACTTTCANTCTGTGCAGCCCTAGAGATGGCAGCCTGCCAGGCTCCCCTGTCCCTGGGATTCTCCAGGCAAGAACACTGGAGTGGGTTGCCATTTCCTTCTCCAATTCATGAAAGTGAAAAGTGAAAGTGAACTTGCTCAGTCATTTCTGACTCTTAGCGACCCCATGGACTGCAGCCTACCAGGCTCCCCCGTCCCTGGGATTTTCCAGGCAAGAGTACTGGAGTGCGGTGCCATTGCCTTCTCCATACTGCTTTTTAAGAGAACTTGTTACAATCCAAAACAGATGGTCATTCCCTTGCTCAGACTCCATCTGTGGCTCCTCCTGACTCTCAGTACACAGCCAAGCCCAAGTCCTTTCTCATGGCCCGCAAGGACCCTCGTTAATATGGCCTCTGCTTACCCTAGAGCGTTACCACTTGTGTTTCTCGAGCCATCTAGCCCCTGCAATGCAGCCCTGTTTCCCAAAAGGTGCTTCTTGGTCTCCTGGCTCTCCATGCACATACTGCTCTCAAAGCCTCGAACCTGTTATCCTGTCTCCTTAAGAGTCAAAATTATGCTTCAAACAAGCAGACAAATAAACAAAAACTCAAACCAGTTTCTTCAGGAAGTCTTCCTGTCCCAGGTCTGGGTTAGCTGGTCCTCCTCTCGTGCCCCCACAATAGCTTTGCTCACAAGATCGCGCTACAGATTTTTGTTTCCATGTCAGTCTCCTTCGCTAGCATCTGACATCCTTCTTTATCTACATCTTCGGATACAGGATGGGACTGTATCTTGATCATCTTTGTATGTTCATATTGAAAAATGACTGGGAAGATGGATAGATGGATAGATGGATGGACGGATGGACAGACATAGGGGTAGAGGGTGGTTTTATGAATGGATAAATTAGTGATTGGATGGGTTTAATGGACAGGCAAATGAAAGAATTCAATAAGGTGGAAAAAAATCTCTGATCAGATCTTATGCCCAAGTTCCTCCAAGAAGGCCATCAGTGATACCACAAAGCCAAGACTGTTTCTTGGGGCTTCACAATTCAGGCTGAAAAACAGAATGACCTTGCAGCTGGCAGCCCGTGGACTTCTTGACCCTGATGCTCCCATTGTTCCAGCAGGAAAGCTGAAAAGGAATGTTGATCTTAGAAGAAGAGAAGACATCAGGTGGACTTGACTTATCACTGGCCAGGCCCACGTCTTGTCTGCTGACCTCCTCAGGCCTGCCCTCATGCGGGTCCCATTCGGTCCTTTGTGCCATCCAGGCATCACAGGTTTATTTCCAATTTGAACTGTGGCAGATTTCTGCCTTTGGCCCCAGGTGACAGAGCAGCAGATGGCGTGAGTGATGGAGGGCATGGAGGCCAATAGCCACTGTCTGCAGCCCAGCGCTTATCTGTCCCTCTGGCAGGAGAAAGACCTGTTTCCCTCTGTTCATTTTCCTGTTCAGGAGCTGCTCTTAAAGCAGCCACGTGAGAAGTGCACCTTGTGCAGCCTGGAGGCTTCATCAGCTCTTCGAGTAAGACCTTTCAGACCAACTCAGCTCTCCAAATAAGAATGAATAAATCCCAGGACGGGATGAACTAGAAATGTATCAAGCTCCCCTCGATAACAGAGAACCGGCGTGCAGCCCGCCCAAGCCAAAGCAGAAAGACCCTGAGGCTTATAAAGGAAGGAGAGCCCAGCCCAGCCACCCTGGAATCCTCATTCAGGGTTTACGAAGCAGCAGGCAGCGCACAATTGGCTAAATTTGGTTGTGTTTTTATTTTTGTCCGGCCGCAAATACCGGCAAAGAACTGAAAACGATTCCTTCCCTTCCTGGAGCCTCAGAGCCAAGCTGGTTTTATTTTTAGCTTCAACTCTGGTTTTGAGCTTTGAGCACACTCAATACCCTCCTCACTGCAGGCTGCGGTGGGCCAGATTTCAGGATTTTTGCCTGGATGGGCGCATTGGCTGTCTGGGTGTAACTCTCACCAGGCTTTGTGCAACTGTGGATGTAGAAGAGGGTTCCAGACAGACCTACCTGGAGGCCCACTGCTGGCCTCGGGGACCCAAGAGCCTCCTTCTCAGGGAGGGAAGTGTCTTTAGGGCGGATGGTGGTCTGGGCAGGGTGGAGGAGGTGGCCACCCTGGATAAAAGGAAGCAGAGCCAAAAAGACAAGAAAGGGAGAAAGGGGTGGGAGGGGGTGGGGAAGGGAGCTGTCACTGATAGAGAGGCTTCCAGTAGCCCCAGAGGTTTAGAACCAGGCTCTGGAGGCAGACTGCTGGGGTCAACATCCTGCCTCCACCATTTCCTATCACAGTGGTCTTGCAGAATGGGCTTCACCTCTCCATGTGTTGATATCCTTTGTCTATCTGTCTGGCTTCCCTGGTAGCTCAGCTGGTAAAGAATACACCGGCAATGCAGGAGTCCTCGCTTCGATTGCTGGGTTGGGAAGATTTGCCGGAGAAGGGATAAGCTACTCACTCCAGTATTCTTGGGCTTCCCTGGTGGCTCAGCTGGTAAATAATCCACCTGCAATGCGGGTGACCTGGGTTTGAACCCTGGATTGGGAAGATCCCCTGGAGAAGGGGAGGGTTACCCACTCCAGTATTCTGGCCTGGAGAATTCCACGGAATCTATCTATTTATTTACTTATTGTTGACTGTGTGCAGGCTTACTCCAGGTGCTTAAAGTTGGAGCTGCTCTCAAGTTGCAGTGTGCGTTTTTCATTGCAGTGGCTTTTCTTTTTGCAGCTCATGGGCTTAGGTGTCTTGTAGCATGTGGAGTCTTCCTAGAGCAGGGATCAAACCTGTGTGCTGTGCATTGGCAGGTGGATTCTTAACCACTGGGCCACCAGGGAAGTTCCTTGATATCCTGTATCCATAAGATGCTGGTGGTAATGACCCCAGTTTCTAAGCTGCACTACCCGAGATCCTACCGTTTCAGCATGTAGCTCAGTGTCTGACACAGAGTTATAAAGCAGCTCATTTTGATTATGCCACGCGCTCGCTGCAGTGCTACGTGCTTTTACATACACTGTGTCAAGATTTACTGTAACCCACTGAGTAGAGTTATTTTGCAGATGGAAAACTGAGGCTTAAGTAGCGAGGTAACTTCCCCCAAGGTCCTACGGCGAGAAGACGATGGAGCCAGACCTGAACCTAGTCTGGCTGATCCCAGAGTCAAAGCACCGTACCTTCTCTGGGACCAGCGCTTTTCCATGTTCAGTTCAGTTCAGTGGCTCACTCATGTCCGACTCTTTTCAACGCCATGGACTGTGGCACACCAGGCTTCCCTGCCCATCACTATCTCCTGGAGCTTGTTCAAACTCATGTCTGTTGAGTTGATGATGCCATCCAACCGTCTCATCCTCTGTTGTCCCCTTTTCCTCCAGCCTTCAACCTTTCCCAGCATCAGGGTCTTTTCCAATGAGTCAGTTCTTCGAATCAGGTGGCCAAAGTATTGGAGTTTCAGCTTCAGCATTAGTCCTTCCAGTGGATATTCAGGACTAATTTCCTTTAGGATTGACTGGTATTGGATCTTCTTGCAGTCCAAGAGACTCTCAAGAGTCTTCTCCAACACCACAATTCAGAAGCATCAATTTTTCTTCACTCAGCTTTCTTTATAGTCCAGCTTTCACATCCATACATGACTACTAGAAAAAACAGAGCTTTGATTAGATGGACCTTTGTTAGCAAAGTAGTGTCTTTGCTTTTTAATATGCTATCTAGTTTGGTCATAACTTTTCTCCAAAGGAGCAAGTGTCTTTTAATTTCATGGCTGCAGTGATTTTGGAGCCCCCCAAAATAAAGTCTGTCACTGTTTCCATTGTTTCCCATCTATTTGCCATGAAGTGATGGGACCATACACCATGATGTTAGTTTTCTGAATGTTGAATTTAAGCCAGCTTTTTCACTCTCTTTCCCTTTCATCAAGAGGCTCTTTAGTTCTTCTTTGCTTTCTGCCATAAGGGTTGTGTCATCTGTATATCTGAGGTTGATATTTCTTTCAGCTATCTTGATTCCAGTTTGTGCTTCATCCAGGCTGGCGTTTCATAGGAGGTACTCTGCATATAAGTTAAATAAGCGGAGTGACACTATGCAGCCTTGACAATATACTCCTTTTCCTATTTGGAACCAATCTGTTGTTCCATGTCCAGTTCTAACTGTTGCTTCTTGACCAGCCTACAGATTTCTCAAGAGGCAGGTCAGGTGGTCTGGTATTCCCATGTCTTGAAGAATTTTCCACAGTGTGTTGCGATCCACATAGTCAAAGGCTTTGGTGTAGTCAGTAAAGCAGAAGTAGATGTTTTTCTGGAACTCTCCTGCTTTCTTGATGATCCAGCAGATGTTGACAATTTGATCTCTGGTTTCTCTGCCTTGTCTAAATCCAGCTTGCACATCTGAAAGTTCACGGTTCACATACTGCTGAAGCCTGGCTTGGAGAATATTGAGCATTACTTTACTAGCATGTGAGATGAGTGCAATTGTGCGGTAGTTTGAACATTCTTTGGCATTGCTTTTCTTTGGGATTGGAATGAAAACAGACCTTTTCCAGTCCCATGGCCACTGCTGAGTTTTCTAAATTTGCTGGCGTACTAAGTGCAGCACTTTCACAGCATCGTCTTTCAGGATTTGAAATAGCTCAACTGGAATTCCATCACCTCCACTAGCTTTGTTTGTAGTGATGTTTCCTAAGGCCCACTTGACTTCACATTCCAGGATGTCTGCCTCTAGGTGAGTGATCACACCATCGTGATTATCTGGGTCGTGAATTTCTTCTGTGTATTCTTGCCACCTCTTCTTAATATCTTCTGCTTCTGTTAGATCCATACCATTTCTGTCCTTTATTGTGCCCATCTTTGCATGAAATGTTCCCTTGGTATCTCTAATTTTCTTGAAGAGATCTCTAGTTTTTCCTGTTCTAATGTTTTCCTGTATTTCTCTGCACTGATCACTGAGGAAGGCTTTCTTATCTCTCCTTGCTATTCTTTGGAACTGTGTATTCAAATGGGTGTAGCTTTCCTTCTCTCCTTGGCCTTTAGCTTCTCTTCTTCTCTCAGCTATTTGTAAGGCCTCCTCAGACAAACATTTTGCCTTTTTGCATTTCTTTTTCTTGGGGATGGTCTTGATCCCTGCCTCCTGTACAATGTCATGAACCTCCGTCCATAGTTCTTCAGGCACTCTCTCTATCAGATCTAATCCCTTGAACCTGTTTGTCACTTCCACTGTATAATCATAAGGAATTTGATTTAGGTCACACCTGAATGGTCTAATGGTTTTCCCTACTTTCTTCAATTTAAGTCTGAATTTGGCAATAAAAAGTTCATGATCTAAGCCACAGCTCCCGTTCTTGTTTTTTTCTGCCTGTATAGAGCTTCTCAATATTTGGCAGCAAAGAATATAATCAACCTGATTTCGGTGTTGACCATCTGGTGATGTCCATGATGTTGGAAGAGGGTGTTTGCTATGACCAGTGCATTCTCTTGACAAAACTCTGTTAGCCTTTGCCCTGCTTCATTTTGTACTCCAAGGCCAAATTTGCCTTTACTCTAGGTATCTCCTGACTTCCTGCTTTTGCATTCCCGTGCCCTCTAATGAAAAGGACATCTTTTTTGGGTGTTACTTCTACAAGGTCTTGTAGGTCTTCATAGAACTGTTCAACTTCAGCTCCTTCAACATTTTGATTGGGGCATAGACTTGGATTACTGTGGTATTGAATGGTTTGTCTTAGAAACAAACAAAGATCGTTCTGTCATTTTTGAGATTGCATCCAAGTACCGTATTTTGGACTCTCTTGCTGACTGTGAGGGCTACTCCGTTTCTTCTAAGGGATTCTTCCCACAAGAATCCATATAAAGAAAGTGGCTTATCACAGACAGAGGGGTCTGACAGGCTACAGTCCTTGGGGTCACAGAGCATACACGCATACACGCTCAGTTTTCACTGGCTGTATGGGAACTGCCATAAACAAGGGGTAGACGCCCTCTCACCTTCCTGTCCTCTGGGGTACCTCCGATCTCCCCACCTTAGTGACACAGAGCAGGTACTGGGGGTGAGGAGAAGAGGACTGGTCAAACCCACAGAGACAGCAAGTAGGGCAGAATGGGGCCTCCAGGGCCAGGTGAGGGGCGGTGTGGTGTTGTCCCTTCATGCGCACGGGCTTCGACTTGGCACGATGGTAAAGCTCTGGAGATCTGCTGCACGGCGATGTGAACATACTTCACTTAAAAATGGTTGAGATGGTCACTTCTATGTTAAGGATTTATATATATATATAACCTCTGTTTTTAAAAATGGAAAAGAGCACAGGGAGTTAGGTGGGGCAGGGAACCTGAGCTTACTTGTCCCGCTTGCCAGCCTTCCCTCTGGCTCGCTTCCAGTCAGGAGTGTCTCCAGCAGAGTGTGCTTGGTGCACACTTGCCTGCACTCGGTGGGCGCCCCTTCAGGGCTGACCACGTGCTTCTCACCAGGACCGCATTCCCTGAGGTTGTAAATGCTTCTCTCCCACATGCTTTGCCCTTGTAAACTCCCTTCTGGTGTCCTGTCCCTCGCAAGTTTTTATCTGTTGACCTGGAATAAAAAAGGGCAAATAATAATATCCTAACCCCACCCCCACCCCACCCCCAGCAGTCATAGCTGCTTGGAGCACTGTGAGAGTGTGGGCTTTGGGGCCAGAAGCTGGGAAGAAGGTCACCTTTTCTTCTCCTCAATTCACTTAGCTCTAAGATGGAATGACATGGTTATTCCACATAGCCAAGCATGCACAGTTTAAGCAGAGAAGTTCAGCCATCTGTAAACTGGTCTTTGCACTGGGAGACTCTGGGGAGTAAGAATCTGAGGATTCTGAGGAGATTTGGGGACACTGGTTCGGGCTTCAGTGATTAGGCTGCATAATGACATTTGCTGACAAAGGTCCATCTAGCCAAAGCTATGGTTTTTCCGGTAGTCATGTATGGATGTAAAGAAAGTTGAGAGAAGAAGAATCGATGCTTTTGAACTATGGTGTTGGAGAAGACTCTTGAGAGTCCCTTGGACTGCAAGGAGATCCAACCAGTCCATCCTAAAGGAAATCAATCCTGAATATCCACTGGAAGGACTGATGCTGAAGCTGAAATGCCGATACTTTGGCCACCTGATGCGAAGAACTGACTCATTTGAAAAGACCTGATGCTGGGAAATATTGAAGGCAGGAGGAGAAGGGGATGACAGAGGATGAGATGGTTGGATAGCATCACCAACTTGATGGACATGAGTTTGAGTAAACTCTGGGAGTTGGTGATGGACAGAGAAGCCTGGAATGCTGCAGTCCATAGGGTCACAAAAAGTCAGACATGCATGTGCGACTGTACTGAACTGAATGAGATTTGGATAGAGAGGCCTGGGGGTGAGCATGGAGTGTGCCTGCATGCCAAGTCACTTCAGTAGTGTCCTATTCTTTGTGACTCCATGGAGCTGCCAGGCTCCTCTGTCTATGAGATTCTCTAGGCAAGAATACTGGAGTGGGTTGCCATGCCCTCCTCCAGAGGATCCTCCAGAGGATCTGACCGACCCAGGGATTGAACCCAAGTCTCTTACGTCTCCTACACTAGCGCCATCTGGGAAGCCCCAAGCATGAGGCAGGCTTTCCCTTCTGGCCTCACATTCTCGGGAAAGCAGGCTTCATGGGGGCAGCAGCAGTGACTCACCATCCCTTGGAACCTTAGGTGGCCTTCTTTACCCTGGGTATTAGCGTGGACCATTCTCAGGACAGTCTGGCTCTGCTGCTGCCATCCAACATGGGCTGTCCCTCCTGGACTGGCCTTCAGCCCCACTGCACACCAGACAGTGGCTGGCTTCCCTGTTAGGCACAGTGGGGACAGCACCCAGGGCCAACATCACTTTTAAGGGACCCATGAGTTCTGCTTTATTGACTATGCCAAAGGCTTTGACTGTGTGGATCACAAGAAACTGTGGAAAATTCTGAGAGAGATGGGAATACCAGACCACCTGACCTGCCTCTTGAGAAATCTGTATGCAGGTCAGGAAGCAACAGTTAGAACTGGACATGGACCAACAGACTGATTCCAAATAGGAAAAGGAGTACGTCAAGGCTGTATATTGTCACCCTGCTTATTTAACTTATATGCAGAATACATCATGAGAAACGCTGGGCTGGAAGAAACACAAGCTGGAATCAAGGTTGCTGGGAGAAATATCAATAACCTCAGATATGCAGATGACACCACCCTTATGGCAGAAAGTGAGGAACTAAAAAGCCTCTTGATGAAAGTGAAAGAGGAGAGTGAAAAAGTTGGCTTAAAGCTCAACATTCAGAAAATGAAGATCATGGCATCCAGTCCCATCACTTCATGGGAAATAGATGGGGAAACAGTGGAAACAGTGTCAGACTTTATTTTTGGGGGCTCCCAAATCACTGCAGATGGTGATTGCAGCCATGAAATTAAAAGACACTTACTCCTTGGAAGGAAAGTTATGACCAACCTAGATAGCATATTCAAAAGCAGAGACATTACTTTGCCGACTAAGGTCCGTCTAGTCAAGGCTATGGTTTTTTCATTAGTCATGTATGGATGTGAGAGTTGGACTGCGAAGAAGGCTGAGCACCGAAGAATCGATGCTTTTGAACTGTGGTGTTGGAGAAGACTCTTGAGAGTCTCTTGGACTGCAAGGAGATCCAACAGTCCATTCTAAAGATCAGTCCTGGATGTTCATTGGAAGGACTGATGCGAAAGCTGAAACTCCAATACTTTGGCCACCTCACGCAGTTGATTCATTGGAAAAGACCCTGATGCTGGGAGGGTTTGGGGGCTGGAGGAGAAGGGGACGGCAGAGGATGAGATGGCCGGATGGCATCACCAACTTGATGGCCTTGAGTTCGGGTAAACTCCAGGAGTTTGTGAAGGACAGGGAGGCCTGGCATGCTGTGATTTATGGGGTTGCAAAGAGTCAGACATGACTCAGCGACTGAACTGAAACAAGTCCTTTACTCAAGTCCTTTAAGTACTTTTTAAATTGGTTATGTTTTGGAATTTCTTATATACTCTGAATGTTGATTTAATATGATTTGTAAATATTTTCTCCCATTCTGTGGGCTGTGTTCTCTGTTGATTATGCCCTTTGATTCACAAGTTTTTAATTTTAAATGAAACCCAATTTATCTTTTTTCACCTGTGCTTTTGGCATCATATCCAAGAAATCATTGTCAAATCCAATTATGATTTTTCTTGTTTTCTTTAAAGAGTTTTAACTATGTTTAAGTCTTTCATACATTTGAGTTAGTTTTTATGTATGACGTAGAGGAAGAGTCAGATTTTATTATCTTGCACATGAATATCAAAATTTCCCAACATTTACTGAAAGACTGCCCTTTTCTCATTGATTTGTCTTGGCACCACTATCAAAAATTACTTGACCATGTATTTGAAGGTTCATTTCTGGGCTCTCTATTCCACTTGCTTCATTTCTGTCATTATGCCAATACCACTGTATCTTTGTAGTACGGTTTCAAGTTTTGAAATACATTAACTCTTTATGGCTCATGTTGAGTTCTCTGCCTGGCACTCTGTAGTACCCAAATTTAGCTAGGACCCAGGAACAACTATGCAATCAGGTACAGGGGAAGGGGAAACAAACAGCTGAGTCATTCAATATGGTGTCTGGTTTCTTTGGAAAAGAAAAGGCAGTCACTAGAGTAAAACTGTATGCCTTTATTCAACATGAGTCATTGAGATAAAATACAGTTCGTCCATGTGCAGAAACATTATAATACATTCAATCCTGAAGGTAGTTTTATACGACCAATTAAGAGGAACAGTCTAAAAGTAGGAAGAATAAAGACAAGAGTGAGAAAGAGCTACAAGGCAGAGCTTTATCTGTCAAAGTGCTAAGGCCTATGCATACAAAAATTTTAAAGTAAGACCAACTAAGGTCATTTTTTTCATTCTGATTTCTCTTGGTGCTGGTGAAAGTCTTAGGGTATGATGTAATGAATCACAGAATTAATATGGGTTTAAAAAAAACAGGTCATAGCACTTATGGTTAAAAGTTTTTAATTTCTAGAGTTTCATTTATCATGTACTGTAGGTCTTTCATGGGTTCTAAAAATCTCATAACAAACTTGCTCTTCAATAAATTTATTATCAGAGTAAAACTGTCAGGTCCTTTTCAGCGCAGATTCTGTCTCTGTATACAATGAACAGGAAACCAATTTTGATATTCTGTAAGTTTCGCTCATTTAAAGCTTGTTCAAAATGGTTACATGTGGATTCAGCTGGGTTCCTTTCAAACCACTATGCCTGAAAACCTAAAATGAAAACAATGGCTGACATGGATTTCAAGTCCAACTCCAGTGTTTCTAAGCTCTGGAAACATTAGACAATGGGTTGTTTTTTTTTTTTTTTTAAAGAATTGACCCAAGACATATAAGATTTTACGTACCACACTTTCCATAGGAAGGACATAGACTGTGTGTATAATAACAGTTCTTAAGTATCTTCAGGTATTTTAATAGCATTTAATGCATTGCTTTTTTATTGGGCTAATCTGAATATTAAATGTTTACAAAGAGGATCCAAGTGCTTTAGTTGGTTTAATATAGAATTCGTCTGAGCCAATGTCTGCATCACTTAGCCACAGGTGCACAATCTTAAATGCTGAGCAGTGGCAAAAGCTGTCCCTAGATAATATGGTTCAATAGAAAACCATCACATCACTTAGCTCACAAAATGCCTCACATCAAATTCCATGTTCCACTCATGGCAATTCATTATATTATAGGAATCCATAACCTTAAAAAAAAAAAAAAAGTTTCAGTAAAAGGATAAAAATGATTTTAAGTTTTAGTCTATCTTAAATCCAATCTTGTATTTATCTTTCTTCTTCCCTAGGCACTCACTAAGCTTTGCAGCCAAGATGAAAATCAGGATTTTTCCCTTCAGTTTCTTTTGAGCTTGAAGAACCAGGGAAGCTGAATTTGCAGTTATTCTTCATGAGTGCTGGTTATTTAGTCACAGCCCACCTCAACAGCTGATCAGCTCTGTCTTCCAAGTTTAGTCTGTGACAAGGAAATGTTTGTAGGCATGCCTTTTTTAGGTTAAGACTGAGAGATACACAGTGGTACAGAGATTCCTTAGCTTATACAGTCCTTATAAGAGGAACCCAATCTTCCGTTTAAGGTCATTACGTATAAGGAAAACACAGGGTGTCCACCCTCTTACTTCCTGGACAGACCTGAACCTGGATTATATGGTGGAATACACCTAATACCTTTTTGACTGAAAGGTGAACATGGATATTTTGGAATACAGAAATTCAAGCTGCAAATCCATAATCCAGGTAAAGAAAGTTCAAAAATAAGCACTGAGAAAATAAATTTATCCTTTTAAAATCTTTCTACTGGAAAGTCATAAAGAATTTGGATCTAGGCCACTTTATAAGGGCAACTGTCCTGCTGAAGCCTCTTTTAATTCAAGTTCTGTGTAGAAAGGGGGTGGAAAAAGTCAATTCTACAATACTAGAATGAAAAGACATTAATTTTCTCCATATTGGAGGAAAGGAGATGAAAATATCTTTTCAAGTTTTAAATAAATACACTTCCTTCTCCCCAGTCTACAAGATGGAAATCAAGCTCTTTTATTTCCTTTAGCTTGAGTTTGACAGGAAAGCTGCTTTATTCACCAAACTGTTAAAAAAAAAAGTGTTAGTTGAAAATAAGATGAAGTATCTTTACTGACATACTGAACAGAATGACTTTCTCAATCTTGGTTTTACCAAGAGATTTCTTGAAATTTCTATTAATCTCTAGATCTTCAAATGATAGTGGTCAAAAGGTGGTCAATTTTATCAACCTGGCTCACTTCCACACTGAATTTTCCATGCAGGGGCAATGCCCCTTTTCTTTCTTCCTATTTTGCCACTGTGCTTTGCTCAGCGCCTCAAAGAACTCTATTTCATAGTTCATTTACTCTTATTAAATTTCCAATGCGTCTTGGGAAATAGCACGTATTACTCCTTGAGCTCTGAACTAGACGCATGCTGTATGGCTACTCCTTTAGGAAAACCTTTTACATGACTGCTTTTACCTTTGCTTAACTAGAACTTTAGCACAGTGCTTCACACATAGGTGTTCAGAAGATATTCGAACATCATGATTTATGTACAGAAACAACTAGAAAACAGTGTGAAATTTGATTAGTGGAGACCACTCTTGGTCAACTAGTGTTAAAAAGCAATGAACACAGGTTTCTAAGACTCTGTGACGTAAGTAAAGCTGGGGATCCAATTTGAAGCTGTGTTCTGGTGTATTGCTTTCTCAATCAACTCCAGTCCTTGTGGTCCTATGTCACTACCTGAATATGAATTTTACTTCCTGTGAGGTAGGTAGGAATAATGCATTAAGAATGCATTAGAAATTAGGGAGGGGCATGATGCATTTTTATAAATGGTTATCATGAATTGGTTCACACACTTTGAATTTATTTCACCTTCATTCTTATCTACCAAATATGGGAATTATGAGGCACATGTTCCCTGAGGATTTTTTTCCTTTAGAAATAGTTTTTTTTTTTTTCCAGCAAAGATTTAGTGCTGTTCTCTTAGGTGTCTATTTTCAACATGTTTGGGCAACCTTATGAGTTTTCAATTTTTTTAAAATAAGGCTGTCTATTAGGAAAACATTCTTGGGACTTCCCTGGTGGTCCACTGGTTGAGACCCTGCACCCTGAATGCAGGGAGCATGTGCTTATCCCTGGTCAGGAAGATAAGTATACCCAAAGCGGCATACTCCTTTAAGTATTTTATGTATCCTAATTTCCAAAAATTGCAATTTTTCACAACAGCAATTATGGACAGAACTAGTAAACTACAATTAAGTGTTTCATAGGTCATTAAGATATATTCTTCAAACTCTGACCTTACTTCCTTTCAGGTCACAAATAAAGCTATATATTATTCATTTTTAAAGAATAGGCTATATATCTGTATTTCCAACGACTGACTAGGTATCCTTCTGCTCCTCAGTCATATCCTAGAACTAAATATTTACAATCTCAAAATGACTTCTGGAGAGCAGGACTCCAGGTTATCTCTAGGTATGTGGTTAACCTCTCCTCTAACATTTGGCTCGGTCCTCATTTCCATTAACCTATTTCTTAGCATTAGGAAGAGCAACATTCAAGTTTTCTTAGCCCTTCTATCTCCAGATCAATTGGAAAAGACATAAAACTGGCTATGAAATTCACTTCTCAAAGAAGGAAAAAAGAAAGAATGATTTGTATTATCTTCATGAGATTATTTCATGTAAACCAATGATCTGAAGGTGGTGGCACAGAATGTTAACGAATTAACCACTGTGAAAAAAGAAAAACCTACTTCCCCCCTTACAGGTATTTTCTTATCATTCTTTGTCTTAGAAGCAGACTACATTAAAAAAGAATGCACTGTTTTGACTTTCCCAGCAGGAGGTGGTTAGAAGAGAAAACAAATTTAGGGTTGAAAGCACAGAGACAGATTGGGAGAGCGTTAAGTTCTGAAAGAAATACACTACCCTGATTTATCACAAATTTCTCATTTTACTATCTTCTGTGCAATCTGTTGGTAATCTTCCAATAGTAGTATAAGGCAACAACTGAGGGCCCTCACCCACACCACTTTCACATGTATGTCAGACCTCAAGATGCATCAAAAACTCCAAGGTTGTTCATTTTCACTTTAATTATCTTTTACTTAATAAAATGAAAAATAAGAATATATGAATACATACAATCTATATACATATATTTATTGCAAATACTTAAAATTCTTATGTAAAATGATTTTTCTATACTTGTGAAAAAATATGTTTTTAAATGGTGTTGACACCAACTTCTCTGTACATACCCTCAATTCCAATGTTAACAATTCCTTTAAAAAGGCAAAAGACACAAAAGTTTAGCATTTACCAAACCAGTCTCTACAAACCTTTAAGCCAGAAGGAAAAAAAAAATAGCTCGTGGTAAATAAGTCAATATTCTTTTAAAATAAAACTCCAAAACTTCCCCTTATTGCATTTTTTTTTTTGAAATAATCTCAGTGTCTTTGAGTAACTTTCTTTGAAATAATTTGTGCCTTAACAGTGAGGTCCTACATTAAACATACCTTATATGAGAAATTCAAAGTCTTCCACTGTCACTTTTTACATAGATATTAAAATATATATTACTTAAAATATATTACTGGAAAGCTATTTTTTTAAATTGATCTTTTAATAGTTGTATCAAATGTAAAGCATTAACAAAAATAAAGTAACCAAGAATCTATGAAGCTCTTACTTCAACTTTAGGAACTGTTTTACCTATTGCTCTCTTTCAATAGGTTATGTAGGTATTGAAACACGGTAGGAAAGATCCCTGCTTATTATCATATTTCTCAGAGTCTCTTTGGACTATTCTAAGAATTGAGCTGAAAGCTACCCTTGGCCAAGCTTTTTTTTTAACTTAGCATATTGTAATGAAATAGGGAGACTTCTCTCCTTGCTGTGAATTGAAATCCCTAGGTCGCAGAGAAAACCCTAGTACTGCTTACTGACAGAGCTCTAAACAGTGATGTCATAACCAGAGAAGATCCCCTCATTTTAACAAATAATTTCACCCAAGAGGCCTTCAGGACTCTTAGGTGAAGAAAGGCAGTAAGAAATCAGGATGGTAAACTATCCGATTATGAATGAGTTTATGCCTTCACCTGGAAGGCAATATGGTCTTCTTCTGGCTATTTAAATTTGTGATATCTACACTGTGTGCCTTCCCAGCCCATTTAAGTATCCTTCCCCGTCGCAAGAAAAATTTCCTGTCTGACAGGTCTAATTTTTTAAAAATGTTACATGAGGTACTGCAGACAGCTTCAGTATCTTCAACATGGGTTATTATGTAGGGCAAACAACTTCAGGTTATTTAGCTTTTTGTTTAATAGGAGGAAGAATTTTAATAAAAAATCTTATTAGATTCAGGGAACCTTCTCTACTAGACAACTTAGACTATTCGTCAGTGAGACTGAGGTGATAGATACATCATTAATGCCATCTCCCCAAGGTGACCCGCCCACAGTGGAAGGTTATCTGAAGGCAAAGAAGGTACCCTGGAGGCATCAGCATCAGGCAGCATGCCTGACTAGTCACTGGAAATAGTGCAACTTAATACCATAAAAACAAGCTGAGCACTTATTAGACATATTCCAGACTGAACTGAAAGTAACTGAAAACGTAAGATCAAAAACTGCTTGAAAGGTACTGGGATATGATATTCTAGTAATTTAAAGGTTTTCTTGTTCCTACTGCTTCGTTTTTTAAAGAGCCAGATTCCAATTTTTGTCCTTTCAGCTCAGTCAGCATTGTAAGATGACCTTCTACCTGACACCAGTTTTGAAACAAACTGATAAACAGACTGCATTCAATTTCCTACCAATCTAACAGAATCTATTTTCTCATTTAGCCAAGATTGAGGCAGTGCACTTAGCTGACGATTACTATTAGCTGAGGATTACTTGCAAAGAGAATCTGGCGAATGGTACTGCTCAGGGCCTCTCTTCAAGGGCCTGGGTCAAGATGAGTAGGCACGATATGGTTTGCTCTCTAAATGGACCTGAAAATCCCTGATGCCTTTCCTCCTTTCCTGGTTAGTCTGTCCATCCTTTGATGAAGAGAACCATGGAGGAGAGACTCTACTATTGATAGGAAAGGCGTGAAGAAAAAAAATCATTTTGAAAATCCGAATTGATAGTTCCAAGTTCACCATAGGGTCAGTTCTGAAACAGTCAACCACTGCAGGCAGGCAGGCCATCCCTCAGTCCTGTCACTAAAGTGGGGAGCGAGAAAGCTGGGAATGGAGAGTTTTAACTATCAACAGGTCTTTTAAACACTCCTTGGGATTACCCAGGGCACTGACAATTAGAGAACAGAACCATGGTTTTTGATTTCTACTGGTTACTGGCTGGAGAACTTGCTCCTTATCCCTGGATCCTTGCAGATTTCTTATCTGTTAGCTATGTGTGTGCTGGAAGAAAAAGGAAAGTTAGAACATTAAATTGTCTTGGCTAGATATTAATCCTCTAGTTGCTTTGGACCATAAAAAACTCCAAAACAAACAAAAAACAGAAGTAAATAGTTTCTTGTGGGGTTTGAAAGTATTAAAAGTGTATGTATAATTTGAGAGCTGAGGTAGGGAGGGGTGGGTAGTACAATGGGGGCAAAGCTAAGATTATTAGTGTCTACTTTCCCCTATTTGGAATGTGACTTAATTAAGAAGTTTAAACTGTTCTGCATTTTGTATGTATCACACCCTGAATATCAAGCATGACGATGACTGTGCTAGGTGGCACTACCACGTTCTTTACACACATGAAATTAGGAGATTTGAAATCAATATGCAAACGATGCACACTGACAATCCCCAACTTTTTAACACCAAATTCTGGTAAACTGTAGATTTATTTTCATATTCTTTAACCATGACCCAAACACATGTATTCAAAAACCCTTCGGTTAGGAGAAACAGGATTCAACAAAAAGGAAACAAAAAAAAACAAACAAAAATTTGGAGCTGACTTCTCTTCCTTTCTAGATGTTCTCTTAGTCATTCACTAAAGCCCCTTTACATTAGAAACTTCTAATGTGTAGACAGCAGTAATCCAAAACAGGGGACATGTTTTCTAAAATAGGAAAGTGTCTGACTTTTACAGTGTGTATGTCACACATATATGTTCAAAGTAATATAATTAAGATGACTTCCATGCTCCTCAAATGCCTGGGAGGTCAAAACAGATGTAACAGCATGTGGCAAATGTGGTTTAATGAGTTTTTCTACCTGTAGATACAGCTGACTGTAGAACATTAGGTAACAGGTTGGAGAGAAGAGGAGAGAGAGGGGCTACTTTGTTTCTAGTGTTAAAATTGTCTTCCAAAGTTCCTTAAATTCAGTTCAACCATTTCTGCACCTTAACTCCGCTTGCAACACCCTATCACTAACACTTGTTAATTTTCTACGAGTATTTCAAACTTGTTTGTAAGCTCCCATGAATGACTAAATCTTCAGAGATTATTGCTGCAATCACTGCCCTGCACAGGGGATGGTGACCTGAGGGGCCTAGTGAGGCAACTCTTTCATAGTTCACATTCTCTTCAGGGCAAGAAGTGGGAGCAGGGAATGGCAGGGATTTACAAACCACAAGCAGAGTGCCTGGCAATAGGACTAGCCTGTGGAAACCAAGAACCAATGCAGAACTTTCAGAGTCAGAAACACTACCCATGAAATTAATGCCTTACCAAAAACAAGAACTGGAGCAGGTTCCACCTAGGTAAAGGGGCTGAGTAAACCCTCAATCTAAATTCTGCAAAGGCTGAAGAATCTATGTAAAGCCTGCGGTCAGACTGTCAAGACATAATCAACATGAACAGTCATTTCCTCAGACCATTCCTCCACTCCTTCCTTTTCCCAGCCTCTTAGGAAAGGGCAGAAGGGAAATCACTGCCTTTTGCCATGTGTGGCATTAAACTTTTCAGTCACATGAAGTGGAACAGCAATCTGAAGTCAAAGTAATACATCATTACCTAAACACCTGGAAAAATGTTAAAACGAGATGTGACATATTTACATGATTTTGTAAGTGCAAACTTGTCACAAATTCACAAAGTCTTGCTTGACTTGGACTTACTATACAAGGTGCTCTTTCTCTAAAATGTAAGATCTGTACTCTGTGTTCCTGATTAAGTAACACTTGTCTCTTAAGACAACTGAAACTGAAACCTACTTATTTCTATGATTCCAAAAGAACGCAAAAACCACATCTGTCAACCCCTCCCCATTCTTGTCTCCTTTACAGAGAGCTCTCCTTCTGATCTCATTACCGAACAACAAGGCAGGAGACACAGAGTTTGGAGGGGCCGATGCAGTCGTCGTGGCAGAAGGCTCCGCAGCCCTTGCACATGATCATGGCTTTCAACCGGCAGTAACACTTGGAAGGCGTGTCCTCTATGCTGCTCTCCTCAGGAAAGGCCTGAACAGGAATGGTCTGGCTGTGGCTGCCAGCATTCATGGCCTGGCTGGCAGGGATGGCTGTGACAGTCACTGAAAAGGACATGACATCACCAACATTGCTAGACACCTGACTACAGTCGGGCATCCCCGGGACAGAGGAGTTATGGTCCATGTCCGATGAGGTGGAGACGTTGATCATGCCTCTGTAGCTTGGCCCGATCTGTGTGGGGCTCCCATACAGCTTTGGGGTTTGCAGTGGTGGAAGGAGGAGAGATTGATGGGTAGGACTGTCTGCAGGCAGAGGAAGAGACGTAGAATTGAAAAGCTCTGGGCTGCTCCGCATGGTCTTACCTCTCACTGCATGAGCCATCTGCTTCTGCGCTGCCTGAATAAAATCTCTGGCTAGGGTCTTCTCGTCAAAGGTTTGGCCTCGAGTGAACAGGTAATTCTTACTTAAAGGGGTTTGCTCAGGCACTGGTGTCTCTGCCTTCACATTCTTTTTAGCTGAACAGTCACTGGTGGACAGGGTTTCTCTACTGTGGGGTCCTGAACTTGCATCACACTTGCCAGAACTCTGAGAAGCCTGTGGCTCCTCCTTCACCAGGACAGATTCTTGCTCATCACCAGTACTTTCCTCGTCAGAATCATCTTCCTTCCCGCTGCTACTATCTCCTGCTGCATTTTTACAGTCTGTGTATCCCATTTTCAAGGCCTCAGTGGGGCTACTCAGACAAAATCGGTCTTCAGGGTTCAAAGAATGGGTCCTCCTAAAGCTCTCTGAACCCCGGCCATAGGTGGAAATATTAAGTAAGTAGTGACCTGCCATCGCAGGCTTGGATGTCCTTCTGCCAGCAAAACCCAGCATGAACCTCTGGCTTGTGGAAATGTCCTCTAACGGGAAACCTGAGTGAGTAAAGTTGAACTGCAAGGGCTGCACAAATGAGAGAATGTTCTGCCTCCGAACCCTCTGGCTGAGAGTCTGAAGAATCTGATCTTGGGTAGCCTTACTGAGTCCTTCTTGGTACTGGTGTGTGTCAATGCCAGAGTCCCTTAGATCCTTACCTGAAAAGAGCTGCAGGGGTCTTGGAACCTGGGGGAGCTGCTTACTTTGCAAAGTTTTACCCAGGTGCTGTGCAGCTGGATGGGACTGTCTCTCGTGAACTTCCTCTCTGGTGCTGTTCTCTGTCACGCTGGTACCTACGAGTGCTCCTACCCCCTTCTCCTCTTTTGTAGTGAGTGGAACAGTTTTCATTTCAACTTTGGTGAGAGGTTTAGGCAAAATTTGCTCCATGGGAACATCTTTGCCCTGCAGCAGCTGAGTTACCAAAGGATTATTAGCAGGGATACTAGAGCTTGGCCTTGAAATGGGTCCATTCATATGTGAAGAAGTTCCCGGAGTTTTAAGGCTAGAAGCTGCCGGCAAAGTGCTCAAGGATAGAGCTGATCCGGTAGGCGCTGTGGTTACGCTGACCTGGGGCACAGAGAGCTTCTCTAAAGTGGCTGTTGTTAACAGAGATGTTAAAGGGGAAGCGGTTGTATCCACTGAAGCGCTAGCACTTATCTCTGCTGAGGCCGGAGGATTTGGGGCATTCTTACTAGAACCTGCTTTAGGCTCCACTGCGCCAGCGGCTGCAAAATGAACAGGCGAGGCACCCGTGATCAGAGCAGGATCTGCTGGAACTGGAGGTGCCTTCTCCTGCCTACTGTTACTGGGTGCTTGGGGCTGGCTAAGAGAGGCCACTGTGCCTGTTGCCCTGCGGTGATTTAGTTTTTCATTACTTAATTTTCCTAAAGCTGACGGGAGTGCATGAATGTGGGCTGGTGAGGGGACACCTGCACATGCTCCACCGACGGCAGATGCGGGAGGCACTGAGGGGGTTTGCTGTAGTTGTGCTCCAGGGCCACTATGAGGCGGTGGCTGGCCTGCGGTCCTGGTCTCAGACTGCGGCTGAGAGTCTGGCCCAGCGGGTAAAAGCTCTCTCGGACCTCCCCTGCTTCCAGTTCCTGCCAGTTCCAGTGCGGGGCCCTTGCCAGGCTCACTGACTCTGTCTGAGTCAGGATCCCCTCCTCTAGCAGTTCTCCTTTCACCCCCCTCCCCTGGACCCTGTCCACCGCCTGGGCCAGGTCCTGGAATGGTCCCTCCAACTGAGGCGGCAGCGGCGGCGGCGGCTGCTGCGGCGGCAGCTGCCCTCTGTGCTTTGACAAGCTGGGCTTTTGCTTTAATGTCTGCAAGGGTTCTGGCTCCTGTTCTGTTAGGACTAGTGATGGAGATTGGAAAACGAGCCCTGGGAGAGACCTGCGATGTAGGAAACGGCATGGGAGAGATTCTGGAGACCGGGATCTGAAAAAATTAAGGGGAAAAAAAACAACAGAGCTTAGCTTTCTTTAATAAGAGTAACAAAACTTCATTAACACAAATTCTCAGAATAGGGTGAACGCTACACAAGGACAGGAGGCCTGTGGCTAAGAGACCAATCAATGGAGACAGCCACACAGGTCCGTTTCTAGGGTCTTTTCACCTCCTCTACTGGTACCAAAGACTCTCCTCCGTTGACATTCACTCCCACCCAGTCACAAAGCTCTTTTCTCAACACAATTCTGTCTTAATGTCACTACTACTCAAAACAGCTGATCATTTAAGATACAGACCTTTCTATGATATCTGTATTTTAAAATGTGCGTAAAAGCAAGAGAACAGAAAAAACAAAGTACTACACTATTGCTGTTTAGTCACGAAGTCATGTCCATCTCTTTGTGACCCCATGGACTATAGCCCACCAGGCTCCTCTGTCCATGGGATTTCCCAGACAAGAATACTGGAGTAGGCCGCCATTTTCTTCTCCAAGAGGGTCTCCTCCCAATCCCAAGATCAAACCTGTGTCCCCTGCACTGGCAGGAGGATTCTTTACCACTGAGCCACCTGGGAAGCCTGTCTTTTATTTCTTGGCTTTACTACTAGGTCCAGGGAAAAGTTCTTGTTCTCTTTTACACACTCACACATGTACAGCTAAGCATACAAGGCTGAATTATCTCAAAGTACAGAGGCCTCAGGATAGCACCAGAAGAAAGACAATGTGTAACCCACTCCACCCACCCAAGAGGGAATACATACATATTGTCTACACTATGAACTGAAGTCATTCTCACCGCCTGCTGGCATTATATTTATTTGTGGAGCTTTAAAAAAATATATGTGCTCTAAGTCCTAACCCTAAAATTAAAAATTAGAACTCCCACAGAAAAAACGCATTTCTAAAAACCTTGTGAGGAGATTCTGAATGCATCATTAGGTCTGAAACCACTGATTTTCATATCATAAAATATATTTGAAAAGACTCTGACTTCTGTTCAAAACAACACTTTGAAATCTATTGGAATGCATCAGGATGCACCAATCTTAAACTTTCTAATAGTTGGTAAAGTTAAAAACAGAAAATAATGGTTACAGATGTTCTAGGGCATTTACTAAAAAAATTTAGCCACTGAGCCCAAAGATAATGCATCTTTCTGGAACTCCTTAATTGAGAATAATAAAGTCACTAAGGACTTTGCAATACTGGCAATACTCATTTCTGAAAAGGTCAGCAGTCGTGAAAAACTCTCTTTCAGAAGTTAGACCTATGGGATTGTATAACACTTGTCATAAAGCCCACATATTTCTCATCTTGAGATATACAGTATACTGAACCACTGTCTCAAAGTTGAATCTATTTTACATCCAACTGCACACAGTATTTTAGAAGCTGCCTAGAGTAAAGTCGTTATTACCCCTTAGTAATACCATCTGGAACAGACAATAGGGAGAAAAAAACAGATGAAACTAGAAAATTAAAAACAAGAAAGTAAAAAGTTGTTTAGAGGAATCATATATAGGATTAGGAAAAAAGCATCTTACATCAGAATAACCTTGAGAATAACAAGATATCCAGCACGATAAATGATATCTACCATAACGACTGAAAATCATCAATAACATGTTGATGAAACAAGGATAATCCTTCAAAGTAGTTAAAATAAAAAATTTTAATACTTAAAAATAATTTCAGTTATTTACATAACTAGTCCTATTATCTGTTTATATAGAATAAATGAGATGCAATACTTTTTTTTTTTAATTATGAAAACCACACAAGGTTTCTAGGCGTTGATAACAACTGCAACAACTTAACTTACTGAGAAGCCCTCTCTCCTTGAATAGAAAAGGAATTAGATTCTTTCTGTTATAACTGTATACTGAATGGAAAATATAAAATGTACGTCTGAGTTTTCTATCTCTGTAGCTATATATATATGTATATATTTTATATTATATATATATATGTAGGATAGATATATGTGCATATATAATTTTACACAATAAGACACTGATAATAAAATTTAAATTTTGTTCTACTTAAGTTTTGTTTAAAAGATTTGTTCTAAATTACATTAAGCTTTGTCTCAGAAAGAGGGATTTGGATAAGGTCTAAGGTAAGAGAATTATAATACTAAAGTCACTTCTGCTAGAAAGCTTTGAAATGAGGCAGGAGTTAAAAAGAAAAAAAAGGAAAAAGTTAAGTAATATAAATTTGGTCCCAAAAGATTTAAGTTTTCAGTGCAGAGCCTCTTTGGCTTAGCAGAAAGACATGGAAACAGAAATGATGGTTCTTACCTAGTGTCATTTATATAAAGTAAAACCTAAACTGTAACTCAGCTCTCAGGTCTAAAAGCTAAGATAAGCTTCAAAGAAAGGCTTCTCATATTTTTAAAGAATAATGATTATTATAAAATGAAAATCTCCAGCAAAGCATGAGAGTGTATCCTAATGGTAGAAAAATATCAAAAAAAGGAAAAGGAAAAAGGAGATTCCTGAGTGCTGAACCCACAAAATTTAAAATTAAGAACAGCATAGTATTAGTAAAAAGAAGCAAAATGGAGAGGAGTCTCATAGTGCATGAAACAGGTCAAGTATTTCTAGCGGAGTATTTCAAGGGTTATTTCCAGTAGGACTTCGGTTCACCTAAGTTACATTTAAAAAGGGAAAAACATATTTCTATTTGGCTTATTTTTTTAACTTATATTCCAATGTGATTGAATAATACCCAGTGCCGGAGTTCATGAAGACACAATAATACTATTAATAAAAAACAAAGTCAATAAATATGATTAATGAAATGAAGAATGAACTGAAAACTGATGTTAGGCACAAGACCAAGTACACACGAAGATAGTGACACTGCTATAGAAATTTAAAAGATCTCGATACACAGCAATATATGGCTAAAGCACAAGTTAATCACATATCCAAAGCAGTAGAGCTTAGTAAGGCTACACCATCTTACTCAAATCCCTCAAGTGACCAGTGGAGATGCATGGCAGCCACACACATTTCCTATAAAAGGACAGAACTAAAAGGGAGTTCAGACCCTCAAAACATCAAATCAGTTATGGCAGCAAGAAAACGGTCAAGGTACACTTAAACATCATGGCTCTTGATACAAAGATACATGATCTCTTACATCAATGACCTCCTCCTGTTTACTATTATACTTAACAGAATACATTCTGTAATTGTCTTAAAATACAAGAGTAGCCAGCAGGGAGGATGCGTGGAAGTGGATTACATTAGATTCTCAGATATCTGAATAAGTATTCAAATCCCAATAAAGATCTGTAAGGTTGCACTTCTAAATGCCTGTTTCTTAATAATTTTACTCATATATAACCATGGTTACACACATATCGAATACATACCACTGCTTCCACATTAAGAAACATCACAAACACTTGAAATTTAGTAGGCAAAACCAAAAACTTGTTCAGACCATCTCTCTTCTTCAATTCTTCCTTTCTTACCTTGAGGGGTGGTACTCTCCGCACCTGGAACCTGTCCCCTCTACTGAGAAAGGGCTGTGGGGAGACCTGAAATGGCTGCTGGTGCTGGCGATGCTCAGTGACACGCGGCCTTTTCTCCCAGCTTGTCGGGGCCTCTTCTTGGGTGAGAGAAGATTTCCTCTTGAGGCTTTCTGGGCTGTGATCAGCCAGAGTTGATGGAGGGTCTTTCATAGTTGTCTCCTGTGGACCTGCTTCTACTGTGGGCTTCATTACTGTTGTTTCTACCCCAGGACTCTTGGGTTTGCTCAGGGAAGTAACTAAAGCTTCCTGGCTTTCATTTTTATTATAATTTGAAGGTATAGTGAGATGATTCTCTTTCTCAGATTCTTGCTCAGCAGAGGCTACTGGCTTTTGCTCCACAAGAACCTCATCCTTCGGGCACTTGATGGGAGAAATGCTGCTAAGCTCATTTGTATTGGAAGCTGGGGGAAGAAGGGGCTCTGTGGAGTGTGGCTGCGTCTTATCTTGGCTTTCATGCTCTTCTTTTCTGACTGGTGATGGCATCTGGTGCACTTCTTCTTTAGATTCTAACTGGGGAATTACTGGGACTACACTGACAGGTGAAGCCTCTGAAGGAAGCGTAGATTTTGGTTGCTCAGCTGGCGTTTTCTTTACTTTGGGATCATTGGGTGAAGCTGTCAATTTCTTTGAATCTTCAAGACTCAGGCCAGAACTAAAAGGTGGAAGAAAAAAATACTGTAGTTGAGAAATCACCTATGTTATTGAATATATTATAAGATAATGTATATGGCAATATCTGGAAGAACCTGTGATACTTAGTAGTCTTTATATATTATCATTATCATCACTATTATTAATATTAGTGAAAGATCTGGAGTTAGAGCACCTAGATTCAAATCCTGGCTCTGATGCCTACTATCCATGTGATATTAAGTAAGTGAGTAGCCTCTCTGTCTCAGTGTCTTTAACAGTGTGGTTTAGTCGCTAAGTCATGTTCGACTCTTTGCAACTCCATGGACTGAAGCATGTCAGGCTTCCCTGCCCTTCACTATCTCCAAGTTTGCTCAAATTCATGTTCACTGAATTGGTCATGCTATCCAACTACCTCATTTCTTTAATAGTACACTGAGGCTAATCACTTCACAGTGTTGCTAGGATGAGCAACTAATGCATGTAAAGTACTTAGAACAGTGTACCTAGGACATAATAAAACCTCAATGTAATGTTAATTATTATTATTACTTCTGCTTACAAAGGAGCTACACTGTCTACAGGCATGCACCACAGACTTCCCACAGAGAAGTGAAAGAAGCCAAAGACGCATGTTCTGTAGGATTGTGGGTTTGGACTGTAATCAGCTTGAACAGCAAGGAGATCCAACCAGTCCATCCTAAAGGAAATCAGTCCTAAATATTCATCGGAAGGACTGATGCTGAAGCTGAAGCTCCAATACTTTGGCCACCTAATGCGAAGAACTGACTCACTGGTAAAGCCCCTGATGCTGGGAAAGACTGAAGGCAGGAGGAGAAGGGGACAACAGAGGATGAGATGGTTGGATGGCATCACCAACTCAATGGACATGAGTCTGAGTAAGCTCCAGGAGTTGGTGATGGACAGGGAAGCATGATGTGCTGCAGTCCATGGGGCTGTAAAGAGTCAGACACGACTGAGCGACTGAACTGAACAGCTTTGTTCTGAAGAAGCTCTGTACCCGGAGAAAGGCTGGCTCAAGAAATCTAAGGAAACCAGAGGATACAGTAGGAAAGTTAACTAATCTCCAGAGGCTGAAAATGAAAACTGAATTTTTGGAAAGTCTGTTTAAATTTTACTTGGTATGGCTCTAAAATTCTGAGATTAAGTGCCTCTGAGTTATCCTGGGAATGAAGGCCAAGTAGGACTTCCTGGCTAACAGCTAGACTACCCTGGAGGGTTCACTATAGCTTTCCCCTAATGTCTCAGAATAATATACAAGTAAAAATAAGATAGTCCTCTTTGGTGACTTCAAATAATCAGTCCTGTACCCCTGAGATGGAATGGCTAAGGACAAATTTGTACAATAATCAAATGTAGTCCTTCCCAAAAAGCTGGCAGAAAGTAACAGCTGAAAACAGAAAGACCCAAGAATAGCTGTAACACTTGGAATGAACAATATTTACAGAATAACTGCCACCTATGATCATGGTCTAAATGTATATTCACTTTGATTTCTGTAGAACAGCTCAAAGCTCACAACAAGAAGGTAAAAAAATCAGTGTACTGGGCTCTTCATTTCATTAAGAATCACTTCTGAAATGACCACAAAGGGGATAAGGACAGGGAGATAAGGAAAAGAGCTGTTTGTTCTCAAGCTATGATTATGGAGTATCCTTACAGGTTGCCATTAGGTGTATATATATACCTAAAGGAAGGAAGAGAAACTAACAGACAATTAAGACTCTGGGTATTCAATTCTATTTCAAACAATACAGCTCCACTGTAATCTATTAAGTGTTCCCATTAAGTTTTTTTTTTTTTTTTTTTCTGGGCAGTGGTGGGGGGATGCTTTGTGCCTCGTGGGATCTTAGTTCCCCAACCAGGGCTTAAACCTGTGCCATCACAGTAAAAGTGCTGAGTGCTAACCACTGGACTGCTAGGGAATTCCTCCCATTAAGATTCTGTTAAGGAAAAAACAAGACTCAGACTACAGTGCCTTGAGAAAAGGGTCTGTACCTTGATTCAGCTATGTGTATCGCCCAGAGTATCTTTTAGAGAAGAAAGGCTGTTTAATTACATGTTGAATATTATGGCATGTATTATAGGATTTCTTAGTGATTCTGGATAAGTTATCCTTTTATGGGATAACTGCCTACAGTAAAAAGAAAAAAAAGTATAGAACTTCTGTATTCTTATATATTAAAAAGTTACTAGGAAAAAAGTCAGTCTATCCAAAGAAAAGACTCTAATTCAAGAAAATAAAATCTTTTTTTTAAGAAACCATACCATCTATAATGGCAATGTGTTAAGAGTTCAAGATTATGAGGAATCTAATTCTGTGTACCTAAGAATTATAAGAAGAAAAAAAGTTTTTTGGTAAAAAAAATTGAAGAAAATTGCATACTAGATTTCCTGGGAAAGTAGTTAGATGAATAACACATGACATATGTATAGGAATTAACATTTGGTTTACAAAAACTGTCTTGATATTACCTCTGACCATAGTAGCTTTCAAAGAATTGTTCTTTCCACGGCTCTACTTTTTTCTCCTTCTCAATCTCTTGTCGAATTCTCACCTGCATCTCCGGTGTAAACTCACCTGCAATGTACCAAAAAAGAGAGATGTTCAATAGGAATATGTTATTTGCAGCTTTCCACTACTGGCAAATCATGACAGAGTCATGAAGGAGTAATACTATCATGTGAAAGTAACAGAAATCTACCCAAATTCCTCACTCTAAGAGAGAACTCCCCAAGTGCCATAAGTTGAAACATACACAGTTGTATCCCACTCCATACAGTTTCCAGTACTCAGCTGAGTTTAACTGGGCTTTTTCTCTGGATTTTCCTTGTATCACTCCCTTCCAGCTCCAAATATTCCCTATAGATTTTTTATAAACTTTTTTCTCCACTGGAAAGAAACAGTCATATGCTTTTGGTAAATAATGACACTGAACATTTTAAGTTTTATTTAATGTGGGAGATCTGGGTTTGATCCCTGAGTTGGGAAGATCCACTCAAAAAGGGAAAGGCTACCCACTCCAGTATTTTGGCCTGGAGAATTCCATGGACTGTGTAGTCCATGGGTCGCAGATAGTTGGATACAACTGAGAGACTTTCGCTTTCACTTTCTCTGAGACAACTTGTATTTTAGGCCTTTTAGCTTTAACAGCATAATGAACAGCTATGGCCCTCCTTAAAGACATGCTGAAGTTCTAATGAAAAGGTAGGGAGCTATTTTTGGAGTTGTCAGTTTTCTAATTGTTCCAGAAACTGTATGAGTCTAGTGCCCTAGCAACAAGACACTCAATATGCCAAAGACTAGGCTGCTCTGAATATGCCATTTATTTTCGTATACTACCAACCACACTTCAATCTTTCCCATTCCATCAGTAGAGAATAATGAATGTGTTTGGTAGGGCATCCTAAAACCTGTGCTTGAGACAGGCTGGTGCTAAGTCACTTCAGCCGTGCTGTTTCCTGTTAATTCTCTAATACCCAGGACATCAAAGAATAAATGGAAAGAGTATATTTGAAGTATAGATCTCTTAGGTCTCAGAAGTATAGGAAAAGAGGAAGAAAAAGTGTTAGAGGACATCTAATACTTATCACTGCTCCTGCTGCTGCTGCTGCTGCTGAGTTGCTTCAGTCGTGTCTGACTCTGTGCGACCCCACAGACGGCAGCCCACCAGGCTGCCCCGTCCCTGGGATTCTCCAGGCAGGAACACTGGAGTGGGTTGCCATTTCCCTCTCCAATGCATGAAAGTGAAAAGTGAAAGAGAAGTCGCTCAGTCGTGTCTGACTCTTAGCGATCCCATGGATTGCAGCCTACCAGTCTCCCCCGTCCATGGGATTTTCCAGGCAAGAGTACTGGAGTGGGGTGCCACTGCCTTCTCCGAATACTTATCACAGTCTTGGGCATATGAGTGGGAGAAGAGGGATTTAGCCATCAAAATCCACCCAGAACTTCTGCTTTTTGGTTATGTCTACTGGGCTTAATAGAAAGAGGGATAAATAGTACTGAACTCTGTTCACATGTGTACAGTGTTCAAAGTTTTTGCTGCTCATAAATGATAGCATGTATAGGTAGGTATAGCAGTGACTAAAAATATGATAGCATGTATAGGTAGGTATAGCAGTGACTGCTCATATTAAAAAAAGGTAACATAATAATAGAGGTAGTGGTGTTGATAATATCTACTTTAAAAAGTTGGAGAGTAGGGAACATAAATCTAAATTATTCTTTAAAAAAAAGTACTAATAACATATGTTTTAAAGTGCTCAAGTGATTTTGACTCTTTCGGAAAAATAGGGTCTCTGTTCATGGAAATCTTTTAAGAGAAAGGTCAAAAGTAATCAGTAATTGATTCTTTCTACACAGTCGTAGTGATCACTTCTATAACAACTATAATGAAAAATATAGATATTAATTAGCTAGTCATTAGCTCCATCAGTGATCTGACAAAAAGTGAACAACGAATAGCATTCCCAGTGTGCCCCTTATAACTGTATTTATTTTAAAGCTTCTCACACTTGTTTTCACAAAGCTATTCCTTGGCACAACCTCCCATAATTTTCAAGTATTACTCTTGTACACATTATTTTATGTGTACTGACACAGTGACACACACAGTATTTGAAATAAAAATAATACAGTCACATACTACAAAACTACAGTCATCAAAACAGTATGGTACTGGCACAAAAACAGAAACACAGATCAACAGAACAGGATAGAAAACCCAGAAATAAGCCCATGCTGTGCTATGCTTAGTTGCTTAGTCATGTCCAACTCTTGCAACCCCATAGACTGTAGTCTGCCAGGCTCTTATGTCCATGGGATTCTCCAGGCAAGAATACTGGAGTGGGTTGCCATTTCCTTTTCCAAAGCTCATGCACCTATGGTCAATCAATCTATGACAAAGAAAGCAAGAGTCCACAACGCTGGAAAGACAGCCTCTTCAATAAATGGTGCTGGGAGAACTCGACAGTTCGACAGTTACATGTTATATGTGGAATCCAAAAAGAAATGATATAAATGAACTTATAAAACAGATTCACAAACTTTGAGAACCAGCTTATGATTGCCAGGGGGAAGGGATAGTAAGGACTTTGGGAAGGTCATGTACACTCTGCTATATTTAAAATGGATAACCAACAAGGTCCTATTGTATAGTATATGGAGCTCAATGTTATGTGGCAGACTCTATGACAGGGGAGTTTGGGGGAGAACGGATACGTGTATATATATATGGCTGAGTCCTTTCACTGTTCAGCTGAAACTAACACAACATTGTTTGTTTATCAGCTATACCCCCAAAACCAAATAAAAAGTTAAAAAAATAAATAGTGGCTTTAATAATGGCTGAACATTAGAATCACTTGGGGAAAAAAATGAAACAAAAAACCCCCAATGAAGCTCAGGCAAAACAAAGAGTGAGGCCTAGATTTCAGTATTAAAAAAATACCACAAGTGAGTATAACGAGCAGTCAGGCTTAAGAACTGCTAATAGTGACTGATAATTACATGCTATGAAACACAATCAATTACTCTTTTTATGCTTTATAATTTACCCTCTGTAAAACCGTTAGATCAGAATTAGAAACATGGCAAACCAGTGATCACAGTTAGGAATTCTTGGTCATAATTTGTATTTATTAAAGCACTCTAGCTGCCAATGAACTGTACACCTCAAATGGGTGAATTTTATAGTACATAAAACATTTCTCAATAAAACGGATTTTTTTAAAGTTCTTAGTAATTCTTTTTACTGTTAGTTTCGTTGATATGGGGTAGTGAGAAAGAAGTTATCTCACTGTTTACCAAACCTTGATTCGTAACATCATGAAATAACTCATTCTATATTCTGCTTATTAAAATTTCAACTACCAGACATGAAGCTAGAAATAATGAAACAGAATCTTTAGAAATAGGGCCTTAAAATCTGTGTATTTTCAGTTTCTCAGGTAACTTTAAACCCTTGAAGAAACATCTTGCTGAACTCCATCTAAAGCCAAACTTGGTTATGTGCTCTAGATAAAAAAGTCTAGCAATGTATTTCACATAGAATAACTAGTTCTTCCCTATGAAATGTTCTGTCCTTTGCCTTCCCAAACTGGGCAAATACCTATTGAAGCTCAGAGCGGTCAATATGCTCTCCCCATGCATACACATTCTAGGAGACACATAAGGTTGAACACTTACCTTCTGAAAGTCTTTCCTTCCAGCCTTGGGCTGCTGAAGTGAAGAACTCATTATTAAGGGCTGAGCCATTTAACTTCATCAGACCATCTGGACCAACCTGGGTCAAAGAATAAGCCACAGAAAGCTCAGGAAGAAAACCAAATGTTAGCATGTGGAATCTGAAGTTCCTATCTTTTTTAGAAAAGAATGTGTGTACATTAAATTTTACAGAAACAAGACTAAATCATACCATGCTGATTATGGATACTTCTATTTTATAATGTAATACTGCTTTTTTTTTTCCTAAAAAATTTCTTTCTTGTTTATCTCTTTCTTCCTCTCAATTCTATTCCCTATTGATTAATTATACTTAAAGAATCTTCTGCAAATAAATACATACATAAGAGGATTTTTCTAGAAGGTNAAATCATACCATGCTGATTATGGATACTTCTATTTTATAATGTAATACTGCTTTTTTTTTTCCTAAAAAATTTCTTTCTTGTTTATCTCTTTCTTCCTCTCAATTCTATTCCCTATTGATTAATTATACTTAAAGAATCTTCTGCAAATAAATACATACATAAGAGGATTTTTCTAGAAGGTTGTTTTCTAAAAATGTGACAAATTACACACACTACTCTGAAACTTATTTTTCTCACATAATACAATATCAAAGTGTCTCAACTGGCATAGTTTTAGCTCCACTATAATAGCTGCAGATTATTTCAGTGTATGAATGTCCCTCAATTCATATACTAATTCCCTAATCATAAACATACACTGTTTCCAGTGTTTTCCCATAATCAACAAAGCTGCAATAAGCATTCCAGGAAAGATGAATATACTAGTTCTTTTTATGAGACAGGTTTTGAAAGCAAAGAAATATCTGTGTGTGTAAATAACTAAAGACTGTTAGATTATTTTCTAAAAAGGCTAAAACAATTCACATTTCTACTAGAAATATATGAGCATATTCTTTATCTTGTGAACAAGCAATATTAACACACTATTTAACTTCTACCCATTAATGAGTTTGAAATGATAAAAATTTCCTTTATCCTGACTACTAGTTTTATCTATCTCTCTGGTTGTTTGCTAACTACTTAGATTTGCCATCTAGTGAAATGCTAATTCCTATCATCTGCTCATTATTCAGTAAGGCTCCTTATCTTTATCTTGTAAGAATCTTTTGCAAGTTTACTTTTGCACAGTAAAACAGCCACATAATTTGAAGGTATTTCCTTCCATTTATTTGTCTATTGACTTGATTTGTGATGTCATGCCAAAAGGTTTTAAGAGTCTTCTTTACATTTGCAATTTTATTAACCACCATTCTCTCAAAGGTAACATCTAGATTCCTATCAGAATCCCTACGCATATTCTTCATTAATAAAATGATTTTAAAATTTATACGGAAAACTGAGAGGGGAACTGCCTAATTATTAAACATACCACACAAAGTTACTGCAATCAAAACACTTATTACTAGCATTAGAGTGAACAAAGAAATAAGTGAAAGTGGAGAGTGCCTATAAATACATACTGCATGTAGACAGTAGAATATATAACAAAGATGGTAATTCAAACTGAGAGGAAAAGGATGGTTATATAAACATGTAGTGCTGGAATAGCTGGCCATCTAGTCAGTAGAAAATAAAGCTGAACCACAATTTCAGGGCAATATAAAAAAATATTCTTGATGGATTAATAGACTAATTTTAAGTTTAAAGTCACAAAGTTTTGAAAAAAATTTACGTAACTATTGGGACATCTTAGGGATTAAGGAACTCAACTCACTTTACTTTCTAAATCTATCTGGGCCAGGATATTCCTCTGGCTCTAGAGCACAAACATTTTCTGTTAAAGGACAGATAGGTCATATGGGCTCTGCTGCAACAGCTCAACTATGCTGTCAGTTCAGTTCAGTCGCTCAGTCGTGTCCGACTCTTTGCGACCCCATGAATCCCAGCACGCCAGGCCNGTCACATACACAGCTGGGTTTTGTTTTTGCTTTGGCTCCATCCCTTCATTCTTTCTGGAGTTAATTCTCCACTGATCTCCAGTAGCATATTGGGTGCCTACTGACCTGGGGAGTTCCTGTTTCAGTATCCTATCATTTTGCCTTTTCATACTGTTCATGGCATTCTCAACTCTGTTGTAGCTATAGATAACATGCAGATACTAACTGAAGTGGCTGAATACCAATAAAACTTTATTTACAAAAACAGGCAGTGGACTGAAATTGGCCTGCATGCTAAAAAGCTTGCTGACTGCTGCTTTGTATTCTGTGGATTTGGCAGAGGAGTAACTGACTTTCCTATGGGAACAGGTCACTCAACATCTCCTTGAATATTCCAGTGTTGAGCAAGTTACTTCAAAACAAGTCAGTCCATTCTACAGTTTAATAGCTCTATGTTTTTTAAGGTTATTTTAACTCCAAATTTGTTTACTGGAGAAATAAAGTTTACCTCTTCCATAGACAGACCTTCAAATGTATCTGAAGAGAGGTGTTTTAATCCACACTCCTTCCTTATTCTTTCCTCTGGTCTAAATAATACTTTTCCTACTGTTCATTGTCCGGTATGCCATACACTGAAATATGGTGCCCAATGTTTCTTGCTAATAATAGCCAGAATTTTGGATAAACTCCAAATTTCATCTGACAATGAGGCAGAATCACTAATACATTCACTAATAATTTCATTAATAAATTCCATACTCCCTATTCTCAGATTACTGTGCCTTCCCGCCACAGTAACTGAAAACAACAGTCAAGTAGCCTCCTATTAAAAATACACAATAGGACTGCACTCAACAGAAAGCTTATAAGTTCTAAAGTACCTTTTAATTCCAAAACTGAACATAGCAAGATCCCCTCTAACAGAGGACAAGGACCATTAGTCATAAGACAGTTCGGAGGAACCCACAATAAAGTTCTACAGAAAGACCCTCTCTATTAGGTCTTGTGTTATTAGCCCCAACCTACAAACTTGAGTCTTTAAAAATGATGAGAGCAATATCAGGCAAGAAGAGAAGTTCTTTAAAAACTCTCCCAAAACTTCAGTCTCCTTACTTATTCTAACAAAGAACTGGGGATCCCAAAATCTGTAATTTCTCCAAGAAATGTTAAGGTAGGGAGAGCAATAGCTGGGAAGGATCCATTTTACTTCTTTGTCCCTACTGCTGGTAGTACACTGACTTATCCGACTCCCCAGAAATGGAATCTGACCTTTCACATGTGTTGTTGCTGCTGCTGCTGNACAAAGAACTGGGGATCCCAAAATCTGTAATTTCTCCAAGAAATGTTAAGGTAGGGAGAGCAATAGCTGGGAAGGATCCATTTTACTTCTTTGTCCCTACTGCTGGTAGTACACTGACTTATCCGACTCCCCAGAAATGGAATCTGACCTTTCACATGTGTTGTTGCTGCTGCTGCTGAGTCACTTCAGTCATGTCTGACTCTGTGCGACCCCAGAGACAGCAGCCCACCAGGCTCCCCTGTCCCTGGGATTCTCCAGTCAAGAACACTGGAGTGTGCTAATTCATAGCAATATAAAAACTGGTATCAATAGAGTCTAGCAGAAAGATGATTTTCAGAATGAGAAAGATTTAGTTTTGACTTTATAGTCAAATAGCTATAATGATCTGTATAGCTTACTTATAATCTCTTACTACAAACTAGAGGACATATCTAGTTCTCTTACTATAAATCAGGTAAAACAGACCTCTTTCATCCTGTTTTTAAATGATTAGAAAAAAGTGGAATGCCTTACAGATTGCTTAGAACATAGTACATACTTGGAAATAATCATTAATCTTTTAAAGAAACCACAGAATTGAAAAAACCTTACAAAATCATAATGAACCTTTTGCAGAGGAAGAAACAGAAGATCAAAAGGGAGAATGACTTGCTAGTCACTCCTCCCTCCTCGATGAAAGCCTAGGTCTTGGACTTGTACCTTATTCCTGACCAACTTAAATTTCTCTGGTCCCTGCCAAGATTCTTCCAAACCTTTAGTGTTTCTGCTAGGTACCATTTAGTTTTATTAAGGGGTACAAACTATTTTGGATTTTGTTATTGTTCAGTCACTAAGTCGTGTCCAACTGTTTGTGAACCCATGGACTGCAGCACAGCAGGCCTCCGTATCCCTCACTATCTCCTGGAGTTTGCCCAAGTTCATGTCCATTGAATCACTAATTCTATCCAAACAACTCTTCCTCTGCCACCCTCTTCTCCTTTTGCCTTCAACCTTTCCCAGCATCAGAGTCTTTTTCAATCAGTCAGTTCCTCACATTAGGTGGCCAAAGTATTGGAGCTTTGGCTTCAGCATCAATCCTTCCATGAATATTCAGGGTTGATTTCCTTTAGGATATCTAGTTTGATCTCCCTGCTGTCCATATATAGTGATCCATATAGTGAAGTCGCTCAGTTGTATCTGACTCTTTGCGACCCCATGGACTGTATAGCATACCAGGTTCCTCTGTTCATGGGATTTTCCAGGCAATAGTCCTGGAGTGGATTGCCATTTCCTTCTCCAGGGGATCTTCCCAACCCAGGGATCAAACCCGGGTCTCCCGCATTGTAGACTGACGCTTTACCGTCTGCGCCTGCTGTCCAAGGGACTCTCAAAGAGTCTTCTCCAACACCACAGTTCAAAAGCATCAATTCTTTGGTGGTCAGCCTTCTATAGGGTTCAACTCTCACATCTGTACATGACTACTGGAAAAAACACAGCTTCGACTAGATGGACCTTTGTCAGCAAAGTGATGTCTTTGCTTTTTAACACGCTAAGTTTGTCATAGCTTTCCTTTTAAGAAGCTAACGTCTTCTAATTTTATGGCTGCAGTCACTATGCACAGTAATTCTGGAGCCCAAGAAAAGAATATCTGCCATTGCTTCCATTTTTTCACCTTCTTTTTGCCATGAAGTGATGAGACCAGATGCCATGATCTTAAGTTTGTTTAATGCTGAGTTTTATGCCAACTTTTTCAATCTCCTCTTTCACACTCATCAAGAGGTTCTTTAGTTCCTCTTCGCTTTCTGCCACTAGTGGTATTATCTCCATATGCGGTTGTTGGTATTTCTTCCGGCAATCCTGATTCCAGCTTGTAACTCATCCAGCCCCACAATTCTCATGATTTACTCTACATATAAATAAACAGGGAGACAATATACAGCCTTGTTGTACTCTATTCCCAATTTGGAACCACTCTGTTGTTCCATGTAAGGTTCTAACTGTGCTTCTTGACCCATATACAGGTTTCTCAGGAGACCAGTAAGATAGTCTGGTATTTCCATCTCTTTTAAGAATTTTCCAGTCTATTGTGATCCATAGTCAAAGCTGTTCACGTAGACAATGAAACAGAAGTATACGTTTTTCTGGAGTTCTCTTGCTTTCTCTATGATCCAATGAATGCTGGCAACTTACTTGGTACATCTGGAAATTCTTGATCCAAGTCTAAAGCCTAGCCTGAAGGATTTTAAACATAGCCTTACTAGCATGGGAAGTGAGCACAAATGGCTGGTAGTTTGAACATTCTTTAGCACTGCCCTTCTTTGGAATTGTGATGGAAAACTGACATTTTCCAGTCCTGTGGCCACTGCTGGGTTTTTCCAAATTTGCTGACATCATAAGTTATTAAAGCAAAAAGTGTTTTAGAAAAGTTTAAAAAATGAAAATAACATTCTTAATCTCAAAAGATCCATTGAAACACCCCATGTAATGTCTTAAGACAATTCTTCCTTCTGAATTATACTCTGTGGATGTCTACATCCTAATATGATAACTAGACAAATTTTATCCCAAATCCTGACATTTCTGATAAGAGGGTTCTTTTTCTTTATAAGCCTTACATGGCCACCCAATTAAGAATACTTACAAAAAATAGTATTTTCCTTATTGATACCTTTGATACCACTTCTTTACACGTACACACAAAAACCATTTAAAACATCTTAAGGGGTTCTAAAGGTGACGGCTGAAAAAGCCCCAGAAGGCTTAGCAAACTGCTGATGTGCTTCAAGGAACGCACCTGGCGATCCACCTCTGGAAGCAGTAAAAGCAGTCGCTGCTGGCAGTCTCCAGGAAGAACTGAAAAGGTGTGTTTGTTGATTAGCGCTCGTAGGTTTGTATTAACCAGAATGGAATCTGGCGTCTCAACGTCAATCTCAGCACACTTAGTTCTCTTCATTTGCCCTGTAAAAACATGGAGAAGAATCACCTGGGCCTTCTTCACATTCCTGTTTTTTCCTAAACTATACCTTGCTCTGTATTGCAAAAAACCCATGGCTGTCATTATTTTAAAATATCATACTATGAAAAAGATAACACTTCAGGCTCTTAGAAATAAAGCAAATTTTTTTTTCATTCATAAAGGATAAAAAAAATGTTATCTACCCTGCAAAACTGGAATAAACTGTAAAAGTGAGTCTTTTTTCATACTAAAAAATGCATTTTATGTTTGAGATTTGATCATTTCCCTAATGGAATTGAGCAGCTTATAACAACACATACACAGAATGACTGAAAAGTGGAAAATTCAAATATCTCTATAAACTACACTGAGGCTCTTTTTCTCTTCCCATAATTATTTTCAACAATTTTCTCTGCATTAGGTAAAAGTGTTATGATTGAACAGCTTAGCAATTACAGGAAATCTGTTCACAACAGGAAGGTTTCAGTCTTTCTACACACTGATGGAGTTGAGAACACAGTTTAAAACATAGATGGAATATGTGGCTTTCAATTCTACAGAATTTTCTCACATTATTTTTCTTGTATTCTTGCATTATTATCTCCCTTTCAATTTCTGGCCTTTCTGACATTTCCACTATTTAAGACATTGGACAGGCTAGACTCCTGTTCCCACTTTACCTTCTCTCTCTTTTTCAATCTTTCCTTTGACCTATATACTAGGAAATTTTTCCACCTATAACTTTTAGTACTTCTACTAGAATTTTTTTTATCTCTGCTCCCATAGTATCTAATATCCTGGAACTCTTTATTTTTTGATTTTTTTAAACAGTAGTATTCTGTTCTTTCATGGATGTGATAGCATCTTTTATATCTTTCTGTGAATACCATAGCTTTTAAAGTTATTTGTTTAACGTTTTCTCCTTCCTGATTTATCTCTACTTTTGTGAGTCTATATTTCAGATTCTCCCATGATGGAGGTTTTCTTCAAAGGTAATCACAAGCAAAAACAGGTCCTAGAAGACTGACTGAAAATTCTGGTGCTGGGGTGTGTCTTGTAGGCTGGTGAGCTATATTAGCAGATTGCAGATGATCTCTTTTAGCTGGCAATCAATAAATTTGCCGGCGCAGTTGTTTGGTTTTTTTTTAGGCTATTCAATTTCTTTAAGTACCAATCCTTCAATCTCCTGCTGAAGCTTAGGTGAGGAGGAAGAACAAAGCAATGCAGATAGAAACATGGCCCATTACTAACATTCTGGACACCAAGCAAGCGGAGGATCACTATTCTGTACTTGTGTTTTATTTCATTTCCCTGATTCCAGTATACTGCCTCCTTATCTGTCCTCAGTTATGTATGGTGCCTCTAAATTTAAAGTCTGTAAGATTTAATTTCACCTCAAAATAAACCTCTTGTCTCCTGCTAGGCTAAGGCATCAAACTGCTTCTTATTAACTTTTAAAGAAGGTTCTTCTTTTCAACCCTATGCTTCAACTTCTCTAAGACATGGTATTTCCAATTCTTAAACCCTTCTGGAGTCCTACAGGCTCAGCTGGCTTGCTTCCTACTGGCACCTGCTCCTCAGCTCTGTGAAAAACTCTATCCAGCTTTTATCTTTCAAAATTTGGTGATACTGCCTGTCCATCTGTTATCTTCTTGTTTTCTTTACTCTTTAGGGTTTAATCTTTTGTTTTTCCATATTCTTGCTTTAGTGGGACTTAGAGGGAGCAGGAAAAGTGGTTCAGTTTGCCATGTTCAATTATAAGCCCTTCTATGTATACAGAGATAAAATATAAATAATGCTGGATAAAGAAACCCCTTGTCAGAAAGAGAAATTAACCACAAAAAGGCAGATAACACATCTTATTCTGAAATGAAGTTTGATACGCAGGAAAGGAAGGACGTGAAAATAGTCAAGAGCTCAAAGGTCAATAGGAAGCAGCAATTAAGCCTGGCAGGTAACGAACTTCAAACACAGAGTTGACAATTCAATGTCTGAGAACTGAGTCCTTAGTAAAGTAACTTACTTGTGTGGAGCCTGTCAGACCTCTGGAATGACTTCTTCCCCAGGCCCAGCAAATGATTTTCCACTTTAACCGAAGAAGAAGAAAAGCTAGAGTTTGAGTTCTGAGGGCTGCTTGACTGTCCATCAGATTGCTTTCCTTCCCATATTGCTAGGGGAAAAAATATATAACCCTGAAGTTATACATAGAAACTAATCAATCAAAAGAACAATTAAATCATACAATGCTAACCAAAAGGTTATCAAGGAAATCAAACCAGTCAATCCTAAAGGAAATCAGTCCTAAATATTTATTAGACACACTTATGCTGAAGCTAAAGCTCCAATACTTTGGCCACCTGATGCAAAGAAACGACTCATTACAAGAGACCCTGATGCTGGAAAAGATTGAAGGCAGGAGAAGAAGGGGATAAAAGACGATGAGATGGCTGGATGACATCACTGACTCAATGGACATGAGCTTAAGCAAGCTCCAGGAGATGATGAAGGACAGGGAAGCCTGGAGTGCTGCAGTCAGTCCATGGTGTTGCAAACAGTCGGATGTGACTGAGCAACTGAACAACTACAAACCAAAAGGAGTTATATTTGAGGCAATGTGACCCTGCAAATGTGTTCTGAGTCTGAGAATTAGGAGTCAAAAGTGAATAAAATCCCTTTCTTCCTCCCAGCACATTATTTGCTTCTAGTGGTAAATTTCCTTTCTAACAAAAATGCAAAGTTCTACAAGACATAGTTTAAATCTGGCAAACCCATAAATAAGCTGGCATTGAACTGAACTGTGTAATAAAAAAGCCTATAGCTCAACCAGTTTAAATTCAAAAGAAAATAAACAACAGTAACAAAAAATCCAAAGGCCCGTGGATATGTCCAAGGGAAACTCAAAGGCATTATGTACTCTTAGGAAAGATTTATATTTTTAAAGGAGAGAACTTGTAGAGTTCAGCTTGAGCAACTTGGAAACATCAGCTTTATAAGGTTACTAATTGAAGGCTTCCAAATATTATTGTTATACATTTTGGGAATGAGTCGCTGATCTAATATGCAAATCTCAATGATGTACTTTAAAATCACTGTATGATTACTCTGCATAAATTTCTTCATTTACTCTAAAAGGATTTATACTGAGCATTTGGCAGTATAAGGATTATGTAAATAAATACAATAATTTAAAAATAAATAACAGACTATATGGGTTTGGTGTACAAAAATACTGGAAAAGAAACTTTCGCTGAAAAGACAGTTGGTCTGCCTACCAGGTTTGGCAGGTATAGGGTCACTGGATGCTTTGACAGTCTTCAGAGAGAGGTGCTGGTTGGACGAGATGGACATGCTTGGCCTGCATTGCTGCTGCTGCTGCTTCTTCTGTTGTTGCTGTTTTAGTGCCTAGAAAGAGAAAACTGATTGTAAGAAACAAAACAAATCAGTTTTTAGTAATAACAAATAATAAATGACTTCTTTTAAGTGGTGAGGACCATGCTGACTATACAATTTCTGTGAAATTTATCCAAGTAAACAAAAATCTCAATTAAACTAATTAAACACAGCTAAATGAGCCTTAAGATTTGGATTTTTTTCCTTTACCAACATTCTCCTATATATAAATCTGAGAAACTGTCATTAACATTTTTTAGAACTTAAAAATCACCAATAAGCCAGAGACTTCTCAAACTGGTAGTAGCAGAGAATTAGATACTTTCGATCATTCTGAAAACAGAATTCTAAGCCTCATTTGTATCAACTTTATCTAGAAATATAGATATTTCCCTTATGTATGCTTCAGAGGTGCTACAGTTGAAGAAAAAGTAGTAAATAACTACTTGAATTTGATCTTGTGTAAGAGTAGTAAGATTTGGCCCAATGATCAAATGAATCTCAGCGATTTATAGCAATGTGGTAAACTGAAGGGAGGAAAGATGAGAAAAGATTGTTTCTATTAATAAGAAGTGTGGTTCCCTCTGGTTACTTCAGAATATTTTAATTTCTATAATGTTCTTATAGAATATACTAAACTAGAAGGAACAGAAGAATAAAGAGCTTCCAAGGTTTTAATCATGAAGATACATAAAGGCAACTGTTTAATTCAAGAGCTTAAAAAAATAAAAAATAAAGAGACTAAAACTACATTTCAAAAAAAGGCTGAACATCTATGACCTCACTAAAATGTCAGTTGAAGCTTTAACTTTCAAGACCATCACGTAGAAAAGTGTGGAATAACCACCTGTCTACTTGTTTCCGATTCTTTCTTCACAATACGGTTTTCTCCTACTTGACATTCACATGTTGTTCTGGCTATGCCATATAGGCACAGTGGCAACACTTGATTTCCTTGATCTAAGCTGTCAGTGGAGAAAAGAATACTTAGAGTCTCTGGTATCTGGCTTACCTTTCACTTATAACATTTATAACAGGTGAGGCAGAAACATAATGTCAGTTTTGTCTGATCATTGATGACAGCTTATCTCTCATTCTTTGCAATCAGAATACAAAATGTTTGTAGGCTTCCTATGTGGCCACCTTATGCGAAGAGTTGACTCATTGGAAAAGACTCTGATGCTGGGAGGGATTGGGGGCAGGAGGAGAAGGGGACGACCGAGGATGAGATGGCTGGATGGCATCACTGACTCGATGGATGTGAGTCTGAGTGAACTCCGGGAGTTGGTGATGGACAAGGAGGCCTGGCGTGCTGCGATTCATGGGGTCGCAAAGAGTCAGACACGACTGAGCGACTGAACTGAACTGAACTGAACCTATTACAAACTTTAATCCAAAAGTTTTTCTGTGTATGAATGTATGAATACATGCATTTTTCTAAGATAAGTTTCCAAATATTTAACTGCTTAGTCATAGGGTATGTGCACTTAAAATTTTAATAAATATTATAAAATTTTTCTCTAAAACAGCTATAATTTATATTCTACCAGCAAACTACAAGTAGTCATTTCCCACGTACTTGACAGTGCTTTATGTTATAATTAAGCTGTATTATATATACCAATCCAAGGATAGAAGTGGTTTGTGTTACTTATTAGTCAAATTTATATGTATTGATAATCTGCATTTTAAAAAAATGAAAAGCTAGTTCCTTGAAAAGCCCAGTAAAATAGTCAGCAAGTAAACACTGAGAAAAGATACATTATAAACAAAGAACACTGAGGAACAAAAGAAAAACACAAAAAAATACTATGTACAACTTTATACCAATTTTTGACAAAAAATAATAATCAAGTGAACTAGACCATTTTTTAAGAAAAATAAATTTCCGAAATTGGCAGAAAGTATCAGAAATCAAGAGTAGTACTAAATGAAACTGAAATGCCCTAGGAGCAAAAGGTAAGATCTGCAAGACTAATTTCTATTATTTTTTCCAGAAGTCTAGAAAAATATAGAGAGCTACAGAACGTAATAGATGCTAAGAACAATCCTGATTCCAAAGCTGTACAAGGATGGTACAAGAAAATAACAAAATCTAAGCTAAACTCATAAAAAAAAACTTCCACTAATACATTAAAAATTATGTAACAAACATAATAGGGTTTATTTCAGAGAGTTAACTATAGATTAACATTAGAAAATCTATCCCTGGAATTCTGCATAGTGGCTGACTTAAAAAGTTACCCGATGACTTAATAAATGCTGAAAAAAATCAACCTGAAAAAATTCAGTACCTACTTTGTAACACAAACACACACACACGCACTCCCCCTCATAGCAAATTGGAAACTAATGAGGAACTTTTAAAATGTGATAAAAAGAGTATCTATGACAAAGCTATAACAGAGATGTGCATAAATTTTTTTAAAAAATTGGGAAACTGTATAAAATTTTTCCTTAAAAGGACTTAATGTCCTTTCAAGAAACTGCCACTGACTGCCAGAAGCATGCATTTTTAATGTACAAGCGTATACTTCTGTTAAACAGAATAGCATGATTACCTGCTTTAGTGCCTTCTTGCTGTGCTTCTGTGATGAAGAAATGACTTTACCTGCCGGAATGGTAGGAGATGGGCAGCCCGAATGAGGAGAAGATGGCTGTGACAGCCTAGATGATACTAGGGGGAGAAAAACGATAATTCCAAGTTTTGTTATCAGAGGCGATACCAAGCACCATTCCTTTCCCAATCATATAGTGCTACCTGTATGAAGAACTGTGACCAAACACTTTTTGGGAAGGATCTTCTTTTTGGAGGTCTACTGCAAACAGCCTCCCTTTTCAGTTTATTTCCTCAGAAAGCTCTAGTGAAGGATGATAGGATGGGGAAGGGATGAATGTTAGTATTCATCACTTCTCTCTCATTCTTTTTTTCAATAGAATTGACTGAAGAAGCAGGAAGCAGAATATAAACCATGAGTCATCAACTGAGGTAAAGTTTAGAAGAGATTCTAGAACCTACTGGACAGTATGTATGTCCTTAAGGTAAATCTAGTAACAACATGGTGTTGTGGAAGAGCCCTGGGTTGATAGAAAAGGTTCCAGTTTCCCTTATCTTTAAAATGAAGGCAATAAGGTCATTCCAGCTCAAACACTACCATTCTCTAATTCTTATATTCCTTCAACTCTAATATCCATGTGAAAGGGTCCTTTAGGACTTCTGATGGAATCAGTGTAGGTATACATAGGATGGAACCACTCTCTACTTCATCACTAGCTGTTTTATCAGACTCAGCCAAATCTCAGTGTTGCATGAAGGGTTTTCCCCAGCAAGGGTCTATACCCCTTATAATAAACACAATTAAGATCTTCCTGTTCTCCAAAGTTCAAGAGTATATAATTTACGATACAAGATAATAAAGAAATTGCTGACTCAGACTCAAAAATAAAAATGACGACAGCAGTAGACAATGTTAAGAAGACTCATCATACTTAACTTCAGCTTTGTATCCCAGCCCTAACTGGGGGTTTATATATGGGAAAGAAAGTGCGTTACTAAAAAAAAAAAAAAGAAAAAAAGAAAAACACACATTAATTGTAACATATAAAACAAAAAATGGAGTTGGATAATTCTTGAGATGGTTAAGCAACAAAAAGAAACTAAATTCTTAGTGCACTCAGACACTGACCAATTTTTTAAAATAACAGTTTCACTGAGATACAAATCCTATACCGTACAATTCACCTGAAGTGCAAAATTTAATGGCTTTTAAAATATTTGCAAAGTTGTGCAACCATCATCAGAATCAATTTTCATCACTCATTTAAAAATTCTGTACTGGTTAGCTGTCATTCTTCTTTCCCCCTACTGACTTCCCTCTTTAGTGATGGGCTTTTTTTTAATGAGTGTTTTAAAGATTTATCTGTGTTTCAGCATGTATCAATACTTTATTCTTTTTATCACCAAATAATAATCTACTGCATGCATATACCACATTTTGTTATTCATGAGCCGACAGACATTTGGGCTGTTTTCACTTTTTGGCCATTTTGAACACTCATTAGCAGGATTTTGTGTTGGACATATGTTTTCAACCCTCCTGGGTTCATATCTAAAAATGAAATTGCTGGGTTTTTCAGTAACTCTATTCTTAAACTTTTTAAGGAAGTCCTAAACTGACTTCTAAAATGGCTGCACTATTTTTACAATTCCATCAGAAATGTATGAGTGTTCCAATTTTCCACACTCTTGTCAACACTTGCTATTGTCTGTCTTCTTGATTTGACCTATGTTTTTAATGGACATTATGAAAATAAAGCTAAAAACTATTAATATTTAACTATAGTTACTTTCTTTTTAATAGTTTGCAGAAATCTGAGAATATACATGTCCTCAACTCCCCCAATATCTAAAAATAAACAAAAAACAAACCAACTAAAACGACCCCATTAAAGAATGCAAGAATTCTAACTGTGGCCTGGAAAACACAATAAAGCTATCTGTAATTACCAGGGCAAACCTTTGGAATGTTTCCCTTTAAGGCAAAAGCCCTTTCTAGCAAATGAATCCATAAACATATCTTGAAGCCAACTAAAATAAATCAAGAAAATTCCAGGACCTACCAATGAGGAAAATCTCCCAGAGTTGACTTAATGGCAAACACTGGTCTCACAACTTTAATGAAACTTTCAAAATTAAAGGTTCAGAACTACAAAGAACAAGCATGATTTAAACACGTTGATAAACTCATCTCTTTTAATCCTTTGAGTGCCTACGCTATCTCTAAGACACATGAACTTTATTAGAGTAACCAAGAATTAAACACCATCTATTTGCCTAATGCAAATAAATTTGAACAGAATTTCATTGAACTCTTATAACTATCCTCTAATGCGAAGAATCAACTCATTGGAAAATATCATAATGCTAGGCAAGAGAAGAGGATGAGATGGTTGGATGGCATCACGAACTCCATGGACATGAATCTGAGCAAACTCTGGGAGACATGCTGCATGCTGCAGTTCATGGGGCTCCAAAGAGTTTTACACGACTTGGCGACTTGAACAATAAGGTAGGTACAATTTCTCTTTCTATTCCCACCCAATCTCCTCCAATTCTACCCTCTGAGATAACTAAATAGTATAGTTGGATTGGTATCCTGTTGACATTTTTCTATGCAAATAAAAACATGAAAAAATTTCAAGGATGTCTATTTATATATAAATACTAAATGTAAACACCTGCATATTGTGATGGTATTATCTAAATTTTCCTTATCTAGAAATTTAATTAGCCTGCAAAAGGACTCAGGTAGTAAGGAGCACAACCAACATTTGAACTTTGCATAGTTTCAGCAGAGTGAGTACTTGCAGTGTGTTAAGTGGTGGCCACTAAGAGTCTGTCCATGTCCTAACCCCCAGAAATGTTATATTATTTGGAAAAGGAGACTTGGCATATATAATTGATTTTGAGACAAGGAAATCATCTTGGATGAGCCCAGTGGGTCTTAAAATCAAATGATGAGTTACATTAAACACAAGACAAACACAGAAGAGAAGTCCATGTGAAGACAGAGGCAAAAGACTGAAGGATCATCTTCCTTTTAATAGCTACATAAAATTTCATTGTGCAGATGTATCATAATTTCTTCAACTGGACTCTGATGAGTAGTAATTTCTAGTCTTTTGCTCTTATTATTACAGTTTTAAACACTGGTTCCTAAGGTATTATACCAATAATGATACCATTATTATATAAAAAATGCAAATTATTGAATACCAACCCAACTCTACTGAACAAGAAACTGTGAAGGTATGGCCCAGGAATCTGTGTCTTAATGGCTCTCCAGGTGATTCTAATGCATGTTCAACTATAATATACTGAGAAACCAGCTTTCCAAAGTGATTTAGAACTTGAGGCTCATTACAGCCAATTTTACTTATATATTATATAGTTTACTGAAGTAGTTTCAGCTTGTTGGATACATCTGTACCATCCACTGGGTATAAGCTCAGAAGGCACCACTTTTCAATATAGCATTGGGAATTTCCCATTTCAACAAATGATTATCATATGGAACAAGGTCCACAGGGTAATGGACTGTTCATATTAGATGCATTTGAATTAAAAGAATTAGTAAATAATCTTAGTATTTTTTCTCCTGAAGATATTCAGTGAGACCCTCTGAGGTATTAGAGAGACTATCAGAAATAATGGAGCAGTAATATTAAAATTGAAACTGAGCTTTATGCAGTTAAAGGATTAATGGTTGACTGATAACAATTTAAGTTCCCCAAACTGTATTCATGGTCAAAAAGAGCAATACTTTTCTTAAGGGAGAGTTTTAATATTCACAAATTAGTAATAAAAATAATTTTACTATTAAAAATATATGAAGACAATAATAATAATAAATAATTTTATCAGAAGACAAAAACAATAATACACGTAGTTGTTTCATGCTGCAATATCGTATTTCAGGGAAAAGGCAGACTTCACTTAGATCCGATCCTACCAAAAAAGCAACAGAAAAAGTTGATTTTAATCATTCTTCTGGTGTTATTCCATCTTACCTTGACTTGGAATTCCATAAAGCTCTTCTCTGAACATTGTTTCCTGTCTGGAAATTAGGAACCAAAACTACAAACTCCTAAGTTCTTCCACCTCACACAGAAATCAATAAACTAGTTTTAACATTTGACTGAATTTCAAGGTTCTAGTCTCTGTTCCTATCTGGCTGAAAGGTACACCTATTTCAAGAGTCTCTATCGATTTCCAACTAGAAGTATCAGTTTTGCTGTCAGAGCTCTTTATTTTTGTACATAAAAGGAAGTGGGTTTCGATACTATCTCAGTGTTCTTCCTGTCTTACAATGCATTTGAAATAAAGTGATGTCAGATTGAGAGTAAAAGCTCTAAATAAGAAAACAGAATAGACACACATTTGTTTTACCTTTATTAACAACTGCAATTGTCTTAGAACTGTTCTGCAGCATGCTACTACTATCACTGCAAACTACAAGTTTTCCACTTTAATTTGCACTCGACTACAACAATACTCATATGTATACAACAGAAAACTAAACCTACATTTCTATGCCTATGCCATATGCATGACTCAAGAATGAGAGAAGTACATCCTATGAGAGACTAAATCATTCTTCATTATTGCTAGCTTAGCATTTATCCATTTCTTAAGATATCAGAGCTGCCAGAGTCGATGTGAATTCCATATGACATCACATACACTTCTCATCTCCACCTTTCAAACACCACATGAAGTTCATCCTAGTCTCAGTTTAACAGGCTACAATCAGAAAAGATCTTAAGATCTCAACATAAACTGAATTTGCTATAACCTTGATGTTAATATCTTCTATTATTTTGCCAACTATGGGGCAAGGCTGTAATATTTTAATCTACCCATTAAGCTACTGAGAGGAGGAGAAGGGGACAGAGGATGAGATGGTTGGATGGCATCACTGACTCGATGGACATGAGTCTGAGCCAACTCCAGGAGTTGGTGATGGACAGGGAAGCCTGGAGTGCTGCAGTCCATGGGGTCCCAAAGAGTTGGACATGACTGAGTGACTGAACTGAAGCTACTGAGAAGGGGTTCAATTGTTAATTCTTAAATCTTCCTGTAATCACAACACATTTACCTCACAAATAGCCTTTCACAACCATGGAACAATCACTACCTAAAACAGCTATTGCAGCCTATGAACTACCAAAAAGCAAAGACCTACACAACTGTGACTTTGTTCCTTGTTTACTGACCACCTTTAATGCTGATTTCCCTGTTTCCAGCCACATCCAGAAATTATGAATCTGTTTCTCTTGTTTGATGACCTGGTTTGGTTCCTAATCCTAAATCAACAATTCCCAAACTTAAAAAGTAAACCGGGGGGAAGCAGAGGAGAGAAAGAGGCCTAAATACGTTTGGCTCCATCTTCCAAAGAAGGTACAGAAAAAAAAAAGGGTAGGGGAGTCTTTAGTATAATCTGAGAAACGTTAAGACCCTGGACACATCTCTCTTCACTACTGACTGGGATTACTTTTAAAAAATACATATCAATCCTGAGGATTTCCCTGGTAGTTCAGTGGTTGAGAATCGGCCTTGCAATGCAGGGGACGTGGGTTCAGTGCCTGATCAGGTAACTAAGCCCGTGCACTCCAGAACCCATGTGCCACAACCAGAGAGTTTATACACTGCAGCAGAGATCTTATGTGCCGCAACTAAGAAAGACCCTACGCAGCCAAATAAATCAATAATTTTTTTTTTAAAAAAAAAGGAATGTTGGTCCCAGGTCCCAATCTTGCCTTGCCTTTGTTCCACTTGTTCATAACACTTAGGGTCTGGGGTGTTCTCTAAGTGGTTGTGATCTTAAAGCTAAGATCCCCTGGTTTCAAAATTTGTCCAAATAACATGTGTAGCAACTGTTATGAGAGAACTCAAACAACGCAACCAGTTATCTAAAATTTTCTCCAAGAGTAGGCCACACATTAACACAGAAATGGTAATAAACCTGATGACTTTTCTAATACAGTTCAAAAATCAATAGCTCTACTAGCACTTAAAACTGAGTCAATTATTCTAATAAGTGTAACTATAAATTCTAGATCCAAAGACAACTCACCTACAACTGAAACCTAAGAGGATATCCAAGCTACGGAAATTCTTGGATGTCTATTATGCTCTGGCATATCACTATTAAGTCCTTATAAAGTAACCAGCATGAGCTGGCTTAAAATCTGTCTTGCTATATATGGCTCAATTTATCAATATTGGGGTAAAAATGATTTTGCCTCTTCAAAAAGGCTGTTGAAAAAGAAGCTACAGATAATTATCAAGACTAGGTAATAAAATGTATCTCTAAGTGGAAAATTCATCCCAAGGAAGCTGCAGCAACAAAGATGTTATTCTCTAAAAAAACGGTTTGGGATAAACTATAAAGCAGAAACCAAGCAGGAGACGAGGGCAAAGACTAGCAGGCTAAATTTAGTCTTTGCTAGTAGAAATGAAAAGCATTCTTTTCCTAGTAAGGAGTAAGCTGTTAAAGCAATTAAGTCCTCAAATTTTAGAAGAGAGTATTAAAGAGGTAAATAACATAATAGCATCCTAAGAAGGGTTACAGGTAGCCAAGAGCTGAAAATAAACCCAGGTAAAAATGTAGAGCCACGTTGTCCAATGTGATGGTGACTAGCCACATGTGGCTCTTTAAATTCAGGTTAACATAAAGTGAAAATTCAGCTCTCTGTCACACTAGATATATTTCAAGCGCTCAAAGACCCATGGTGCTAGTGACTACTTTGTTGAGTTGCACAGCATAGATGCAGAACACTTCCATCACTGCAGGAAATTCCATGGGACAGTACTGATCTAACTAGTAAGGGAAAGAGAATAACCGACCTGGGGTCTGGAAAAAGAAGAACTATTAACAAGGGAATTATCCTACGGCATTCAGTCCTGTATTGAGGGGTCAGGTGGATTTACCTTTCCTTTTCCACCTGCTCTTTTTTCCCTCCTTGTTGCTGCCACCATCACTGCTGCTGCTGCTGTTCTCAGAACTCTGGGAATCTGACTGACCATCACTGCTTTCTTCTGAACCTTCTGAAAGCTCTTTCACCCCATCCGGCACATCTTTCTGAAAATGTAGGCATCCAATTAGGATTAATCATTACCATTCAGCAAACAGGAATTAATTTATGATATGCATTATTGTGACTTGCAATTGTGCTGATTATTCTTTAGGACTGTAAGATTCGGTAGCAGAACCAGCAATTTCTGATTCCTGCCACCTCTCTTCTTTGTGTCAAATCAGCTACTGTTTGCTTCTATACTTAAAGATAAGAATTACACATGACAATCTTATGCACGTACAACACAGAGCCTTAGACAAAAACTTGCTATATATAAGTCCAGGTAAATGATGAAATGAAATCTATAAAATGTATACAACAATTTTTTAAAATGTAAGCACACCCATCATCCATATAATGTATATATATTTGTGTGTATATAAGTGCCATTATGTATTATAAATTCAGTTAAGAGTCTGGACAGCAAGAAAGAGACGGTAATTATTTGAATTTATTTGGTTCCAAAAATTGGCTAGTAAGTAGCAAAAGTCAAATATAAAAGGAATCATTAAAAAAAAATCGTATGAATCTTTGGTTTCTGCACTGCATAGTGAGAATGCTAATCAGAAACAATTCCTGTATCAGCCACAGCATGATAGATATAACAGGGAAGCTGTAAAATTAAGAATCTAGTGTTTGAATCTTGGCCTTATCTTCTCCTAATGATGCAGCCTTGGGCAAAGTCTTAAACACTCATGCCTCAGGTTCCCTGTAAGATGAGGTAATAGTACCTACCTTAAAAGATCATTCTGAAATTAAATGAGTTAATAAATCTAAAATGCTTAGTACAGTGCCTAGAATATGATAAGGTTCAATAAATATTAGCTGGCTACTATGTATTTATATAGTATATAAAATATAAATACATTAGTGAATGTTATTTCTAAGTTATAAAACTACAAATGATTTTTTTTCTTCTCAATATAATTTTTTTCCCACATAATTTAATTATCAGATCAAAAATTGACACATGACCATCCTACCTGCAACTGGCACTCACAACATTATAGTCAAGGCAGTAATCTCTGGGGGCTTCCCTTTTGGTTCAGTGGTTAAGACTCTGAGCTTGCACCAGAGGGGGCATGGGTTCGATTACTGATAGGGGAACTAAGATCCCACATGCCACAGGGTATCGTCAACCAAAAAAAGGAAGAAAGCAACCTCTGATCTGGTAAGGAGCTGTTTTTTCTCACTTATGTTTAACTCCAGTGCCATTTCACATGTTATACACTTTCTTAAAATACATATCCCTTATTTTTCTATTCTTTCTTTCAAAATCCAGGAAACTTTTACGGATTAGTTGCCTAAGAGACCTCTTGATCCGTAAGTTCAACAAATACTTTAGTACAAATATAACTATCTTCCTAAATTTGTGATCCCTCCAGGATCAACTCACGCCCCACATGTTAGAATCACTGCATCTGTTCTTTTACTCCAAGGAGTTCACATTTTATTTCTCTAATGTTCCTTGCCTCCATCTCTTTTAGCAGTCTCATGAAAAGTGTTAGTCGCTCAGTCATGTCTGACTCTTTGCGATCCCATGGACTATAACCTGCCAGGCTTCTCTGTCCATGGAATTCTTCAGGCAAGAATACTAGAGTGGGTAGCCATTCCCTTCTCCAGGGGATCTTTCTGACCCAGGGATCAAACCCTGGTCTCCCACATTGCAGGCAGATTCTTTACATCTGAGCCACCAGGGAAGCCCCAGTCACTCATAGTAGAGCCCAATTATCACTCCTAAACAATCATAACCATATCTTTTTGACAAGTTTTCCTGCTTAACTCTTAAGTGTATCCTACTTGAATTATCTTCCTAAAAATGGATTTGATCATGCTGTTCCCCTGAAAGCCTCTGCCACTTCCTCAACACATGCCTACCCTCCCTCCTCAACTGCTGAGTCAAGTTTTCAAAAGCCTCCATAGTGTGTTCTTCACCTAACATTTACCCCACCCTGACTCCCTACCACACCAGCCCACACACAGATTATGGCCTAACCACTCCAATTTACTCCCAAGTCCATTCTGAATCCTTTTATCTGTGCCTCTGCTTAACCTATTCCCTTGTCCTGGAAGGCCCTTCCTCCCATTACTTATCTACCAAAGTTCAACTCAAATTTTACAACTTTAAAATAGTAAAAATAAAAACAAAAACTTCCAAATCCCTTTATTCAAGATGAATCCTTATTTCTCTACACTATAACAGCACTTTATAGCACAGTACATTCTGTCACTAATTATTTCAGTAACTATGTGAGATTTAAGAGATCAGGAACCTTAATTTATCCTTCTTTATAGCCTCTAAGTGTCCAATACAGAGTAGGCATTTAATAAATATTTTTAACAATATGGAAGGTCTACAATAGCTAAAACCTAAAATAAACATAGAAAGCTCCATGTGGGCTAGATCCCTGTAACCCCAAGAAGTTGAGCAAGGTATTTTAAAAGAAGGTATTAAAGGTGAGTTAGATCTTTTAAAAATTAGCGTGCTGCACACAACCACCAAGCACAGTGATGACTACAGCCGAAGCTAAAAAGGTAAGAGAGGAAAAGAGCTGCACACACAGGTGGACATAAGTCACTGCTGATAAATTTCCTTTGAGAAATAATGCTCTCCTCAATTCATCTGGCTAGAGAGGGCTTAACCACACCCTCCTATCAAGGGTGATCATGGGCAGCCATCAGAAGATTCAATACTTTTGGCAAAGGTGATAGTTTAGGTACAGGCACTTGCGCCAAGCCACACCAATTAAGCAGGGCTCCTGCTTCAGTTTGTGAGACTCCTTCCCCCTAGGCTTACAGCGTGCAGAATGGGGCTTGGGAGTGAAGTCAGGTAGATGAGGAGAAGGCCTGCCTTAGAATGAAGCCACAAGAAAGCAGAGAGACCCATTTCTGATGACAATCATTTGAGCTCCTGAATTCAGGCTGAGTTTTCCTAAAACTATGAGCTATGCGAACTAATAAATTCTCTGTTTTCCTCAAGTTCATTTGAGTTGGTTTTTCTGTTTATAACTGTAAGGACAGTGATAAGTCAAGATCCCTTTTTTAGTGCAGGAATTAGAAATTAGCAAGCTTGTTATGGTAAAAGAAAATGGAAATCCGGTCAGATCTGAGTTCATATTCTGGCTCTAATACTATCTGGCCAACACTGGGCAAGAAAGTCCAATCTTCTGAACTTCGGTTTTCTCCATTATAATAAAGAAATAATAACCACAGTTCTGAATTGTAACGGAGAATTAAATGAGAAAGTAGTATAAAGCATTAAAGCTATATGCTCCATGGTAACACTCATTATTATTTAAATGATGTGAGGCCCTTTAAAAAGTCACTGGAAGTAATTTTCAATTCATCATTTCAAAATAATATTGTGGCACAGAATGAAGTGAAGTTACTTCTCCAATCTATCTACACATGGCTACAGATTAAAGAAAAAAGTACTGCACGTGGGAATGAAATTTTTACTTCTTCTTGAAAGTAAGCTCTTCAAGAACAGAATTCTGTCTCTATGATTCAAGTATTATTTATATATGGTCACTTTCTGTTTTCACTTTTAAAATGACTCCCTAACAAAAATATTTACCTTCAAAGTATATACTCCCATTCTACCTGGAACCTTATAAAAGATGCCTTCTTCACCTCGGGAGTTCGTGTGCAGCATGGCATTCAGGCATGCAAGAGGGGAGGTTCCACTGTCAAAAAAACAAAAAGAACACAATGATTAGTTTCTAGTCTCGGAATAGCCTATGTAACACTGAATTAAGATAAAAATTAATGGATTAACACTCATTTGATAAAACGCATTTTATAAACTATATAAAGTCTATAAATCTAGAGAGGTGGCCATGGAGAAAATGGATGTAAAATTCATTCCCAGATATCTAAAGAAAAAACAATTTTATAATTTTTTTAAACTCAATTCAGCATCTAACATTTAAGTCAAGAAAAATTTCCCTCACATAAGTATTCTGTAAAGATTTTATTTTACTTACAATTTTATTTGTTAACACACTTCAATAAAGCTGAAAAAGAAATTTTTTTTAATATATTTCACTTAGCACAAGCCTATTCAGAAGTAAAACAGGGAGAAAGAAGAAAACACAAAGAGAAATAAACAATATTAATCTCCTTCCATATTACTGCACCAGAATGAATTTTAGTTATGGAAAGAACATATTTCCATGGCCTTTTTTAAACCAAGATATAATTGACATATAATATTACATTAGTGTCAAGTATGTAACATAATGATTCCATATTTATCTATATTATAATGGTTTCTTATATTTAGACCTCTCATAAGATCACTTTAAAAGACTTATAAAACAGGCTTTGGAATATTCATCTATGTAGAAACTTGATTAAAAGTTTACTAATTCTAATATATTGTTGTTTATTCACTAAGTTGTGTGGGACTCTTTTGCAACCCCATGGACTGTAGCCTGCCAGGCTCCTCTGTTCATGAGAATTTCCAGGCAAGAATACCGAAATGAGTTGCCATTTCCTTCTCCAGGAATTCTTTCCAACCCAGGGCTTGAACTCACATCTCCTGCATTACCACCCAGCCACCAGGGAAGTTAATATACATTTATCATATTTTCTGGAGTTTTAGCTATATAATAAATTATCTGTAGAAAATTCATATATTACATTTTCCTTTCTAATGGCAATCAATTCATTTTCCTAAATGGAAATGTGTGGCATCCTACAGGATAGAGCAAACTTTTGACATAAGAGAGAAAACTCCAACACTACAAAAGAAAACCTTAATAACTAAATAAAAAATAAACATTTCTGTACAGCAGAGAAATATCATCAACAAAATTACACAAAACATACAAAGCTAGAGTAAGTAACTGCATAACAAATGGCAGACAAAAACATGAATAATCCTAAGAGAGCTTCTTTTAGGAAAACACAAACAACCAATTAGAAAAAAATGGATTAAGGACATGAATGTGCAGTATAAACGACCAACAGAATACATGAAAAGCTGCCCAAACTTATCAGTGGTTAAAGGAAAACAAATGAAACTGAGACGCCACAGTCAGACTTGGAGAAATCAAATATAGTCAAGTCTCTGTCGGCAGTACTGTACTAGTGTCGGTTTCCTGGATTTGCCATCATATTACAGCTACGTGTAAGAAGCCACTACTGGAGGAAGCAGGGGGAGGCACACATGGGACTATTCTTACAACTTCCCATAAGCTTATAATTACATTTTAAAAAGCGAACTGATAAAACCCACTGCTGGTAAGGTTACAGGAAAATCAACACTCTGGTGGGACTGAAAACTGCCACCCCCTACTCCACCTTCAATTCCATCTTAGGAAAGTAACATGGAAGTTAAAATTAATTAATAGTTAAAATTAAAACTATTAGGGGCTACTGATTCAACAATCCCACTTCCATCAATCCCCCCAAAATAAGACCACAAAGACTTACAAACATACGTACAAGGATTAACTTCAGCATTGTTAAAAGTGTCAAAGCACTGAAAATGACTTCAAAGTCAATAAAAGAATGGCTGACCAAATGTTCGTAACGTAACCAACAGGATATGAATCAATAACAGCTACGTTAACAGCAAAAAGAGTGCTAAATTCCAGGAAGCATTCTGGTTAGACCTCACAACAATCCTTTGAGGTAAGCAAAATTATTACACCATTTTTACAAATGAACAAACGAATATACTGAGGTGTTAATAAGTAAGCTGGTTCAAGATCACATAGTGCTTTGTAAGTGGTGAAGACAAAATTTCAGTAAAAAGAAAGAGGCAGAAAAGGAAATAAACTGCTTAAAAAGAACATATAACTAAGTAAAAAGAAAACATGCTATAATCCGTAGCTCAATAACCTATCTGGTAAAAGGTTTGCCCTAATTTTTGGTATTCAATTTCAGTATTAATTACCCACTCTGTTTAGTACTGCTTATTAAGTATCCAATAAACTAGGGTCTCTGGCTCCAAAGAGGAAAGCTTTCTTGTTCAAAGTTTAACAGGACAGTTAGACAAGGGAACAAACTGCCACAGCACACTGCAACCAGTGCTAACAAAAGAGACACAAGTTCACAATCCCTGACCCCAAAAACTTAAGGCCAATTGTTTCAGACATAAAAATCTGCATTTTTGAAAGGCAACATGATATGCCATATTCTATGTAACATCACCAGAGAGATTAGGGGCAGCAATCGTATAACCAAATTCAGTAAAATACATGAATATTCACACTAAGTAGGAAAAACAGTTTAAGAGAATTGTCGACAAAGGGAAGTTTGGTACCAAATGACTGAAAAACCTTTTTCAAGCATTTTAGATTTTGGCATTATGGAACGGAGATTGCAGGTTTGTACAAAGTACTTTAGGTCTGAGAGAAAGTAACATACAGTCTCATCTAGAGCTTAGCACCTAGAACCCAAAACAAAACAAACAAAAAAAACACCAAAAAACAAACAAAAACCCCAAGCCAACCAAAACAAAACAAAAAAATCTCTTACGGTAAAACCCATAAAATGAAAGTAAATGGCACACACATCTGGTGAAAAGATGTGGTAACAGATACAGACACCATCATATTTTCCTCACAAATCTGGTGTAATTTTCCTTTGAAGGAAACATGAAAGTTTCAAAAAACCCACAAGATATACAGAACACTACACTGTTTAAAACAAAAATTTAGATCTGATTTCAGGAAAATATAAAAAACCAGAGAACCCTTGAAAAATTCATTTTTATGAATAATGAAGCAATGGCAGAGAAGTAAAATAGGCCACACTGTCCATGATGGCAGGAATATATCTTCAAGGGAAGTAACTCCAGAATGACATAACTAAACAGAAATAACCGAGTGACTTGAAGGAACAGACAGCCCCTGCATGAGTGACAAAACCCTGGTAGTGCTGCTGCTGCTGCTAAGTCGCTTCAATCGTGTCCGACTCTGTGCGACCCCAGAGACGGCAGCCCACTAGGCTCCCCTGTCCCTGGGATTCTCCAGGCAAGAACACTGGAGTGGGTTGCCATTTCCTTCTCCAACGCATGAAAGTGAAAAGTGAAAGTAAAGTCACCCAGTCGTGTCCGACTCTTAGTGATCCCACGGACTGGAGCCTACCAGGCTCTTCCGTCTATGGGATTTTCCCAGGCGAGAATACTGGAGTGGGCTGCACAGAGGAAATCAATACTGATGTCAAGTCAAGTAAGGATAATATGGGGCTGAAGCAGCTGAAGCAAGAATACCTCAAAAGATTATGTAACTATCATGAGATAATTTAGTTTCTAATTTTTTTGGTCCATGTTTAAGAGATTGGAGTTGGAGTAGGGGTTGGGGGTGGGGGTGGAGAGCAGTTCTCAAGGAAAGGAATAAGTGTAGTGTTATAATTTTATGCTGATACACTTCATACACAAGGCCAAAGAACAGAAGTAACTTCAGTCATACTGCCAACAGCCTTATTTGATTCTCTCTGCAGTAAAGGGGGTTAACAGTAGCCAGCAGGGCTGAAAGACCTGAGGCCTATAATTAACACTGCTCAGAGGAAACAAACATAGCAACTCATGAAAAGAGACCACTGTGTGGCCTAAAGAGCCAGGTTTATGTATTCAGACCAATCTTAGAGTTCAGATCTGAGTGTATCATGGGCAAGTCAGTAAATATCCTTAATCTGCTCATCTGTGAAACAGAAGAACCACTATCTACTTCATAATCTGTACAGAATCTTAATTACATACAGCAAGTATATGTCACAGAGAAGTGACTGAGTAACTGTGGTATTTACCTTCACTTGTTTCCCACCCCAGTGTCATAATATTCCAGTGTTCCCTACCTATCTTAAGTGACAGTAACTTCACTCACCCTCATCAATTCTCCACTCTGAAGCCAGTGATCTTTTAAAAATATGTATGATTGTGCCATCTCTGCCCAGCTGAAAACTGATCCATGATATCACAATGTGCTTAAAATAAAGCCCAGAATTATCAAAATGATCTGACCCCTGTGACACCGTCTCTGCTCTGGCCTACTCTAGTTTTCTTTTCATTTTTTAACTTGCAATTCTTCTGACTTCTTGGCCTTTGTACTAGTTAATGCTCCTGCTTCCAATGATAAGCCTCACCTTTTCTCTTAGAAACTCCAATTAATTCACTCTTCAGATTTCAGCCTTAAGTACCTTGTCTGTGGAAGCTATCTCAATGTTGTATAGAATCAATACTTCTCCTAAATATATTTCATTTATAACTACACATATTGTCATGAAAAAGTTTTAATTTAACATGTGACTCTACTGTAGGCCAGCCAGATTCAATAGCATGTGATTTCACTGAAGCTCTGGGAAGCAGATTCTCTCTTTTCTTCTATAGTCAAACCCCAAAGCATACAGGCTCCATCTGCAACTATGATGGATGAACCTGGTAAAAATGGAACAAAAATGAAGGAAGCAGAGCCAAAATTCTGATCAAACTGCCAGAGCACCTGGATCAAGTTTTGCCAGGTATTTTCACTTTTATCACGATTAATTTTCTTTAATGTTTAAGCCAGTTTACATTACAGTTCCTGTTATTTGCAAATGAAAATACCTTAACTGACAAAGCATCTAGATCAAAAGCATTCATAATGACAGAGATATGAAAAGGATACAGAAGAAAATTATAGGAGACTATTCAAGGGTGACAACTCTCTCCTACCAATGAGAAAATATTATGTGTATGAATCAACAGTGTATATTGAATGATGGAAGGAGAGGCAATATGCTACTCAACAGGCACAGCCTAATTGACCCAAGATACTCCAAAATATTTATCTTAATTTTTTTCTAAATCTTGAACTTCAAGGAGTAAGAAAGAATCAAGCTGAGATCTAGGCATGAAAAGCAGAAGTGGCAGAGCACATTACTGTTTTTAGGTAATCATTCACTCCCTCTATTGGGCCACCTTACAGTAAGTAACATGTATTTATTCCCTTGCCCCTCTTGGGCTTGGCCATAAGACTTGATCAATACAATGGGAACAGATATGTCAGAACCAGAGGCTAGCAGCTGCTTGCACAGTTTGACTTACTTCCTCCTAATTGCCATGAGAGCAGGCCACTGATTTCGGAACCCACAGCCGAGAGCCAAGCTTAGGCAATAACTAATCTCCAGTTCCTCTAAAGACATGAAGAAGAAAAGGAACTATCTGTTGTTATAAACCACCGAAACCAAGACAGTTATGCAACAAAAACTGACTGATAAGCCGAGTATAAGGCAGGGAACATCTGCCTTCTTACCAATACTCAATGCCAGACAGTAAAAAAAAAAAAAAAAGCTAAGATATCACTCAAAGAAAGAAGTAATAGAAAAATATTAAGTCCATGAGAACTCAGGGAAAAGATGATCCATTAACTTAAATCTAGCCAACAAAGAAAGAAAACTCAGGAGTGGAGAAACATTTAGGGGGGGGGGTGTTGCAATTCTAGTGATAAAAGAGAAACGCAAATACTTTCTATTTTTTTTAGCACGTGATAATGCACGTTCAGAATTTTTCTGTTTTCTTTTTCCTCAACTTCAGAGATCATTTAGGAATTAATACCTTAAATGAAGTGTATTACTAATGTTCAGGGAAAAAATTAGTACAGCAATTATCTTAGTTTCTTCAATTAAATGTAATACAGTGGTAATTCCTGGTTACTGAATTTCAGGGTATTTTCCAGTGTTTATTTTTTCATTACTGATTGACCTGGTTTTGGCTACTAGGAACCATTTTAACAAAAATTTTATAGTAAATACTCTAAAATATATGAATAAATTTTAAAACAATGTAACTTCTAAAAGAGAGTAAGGCTCTTTTTCAAAATCACTTCCTTTGTTAACAGCATGCTAGTTAAAACAAAAACTAGAACAGCTGGTAAAGGAGCATAGAGACTATATAAATTGAAGTGAGAGACGTCCAAAGAGAAAAGACACATTGACTAGCAAGGTATTTGTTCACCAAGTACCAGAAGAAACACAGTCAAAAAGAGTCAGTCATTAATGCTCACAAATGCAGAGAGGGGATGCCTATACCTAGAATTTAAAGATCAAGAGACAAGCTCAAGGTGAAGAAGTTAGGTGGGAGGATCCAGTGGTTTTAGAATGAGTGTGTTTAGTTCATTATCACCAAAACATTTAATCATTTCAATTATAGGATAGTGATATTCAGGGAGAAAATTAGCAATTCCCTTGAATAATATCAATATAAAAGGAATCATGACATTTTGATAACTTGAAAAGTATGTCAAAATACATTTTCAATTTTCAAATGTCTATTTTGATAAATGACTCATTATATCACAAACCTGTTTAGGCACCCATGTAAAAGACTTCTCTTACCTGTTTGTATAGGGATTAAACTGCTACCTACTACTCAAGTAACAAAATAAACGAATACAGTAGAAAATAATAACCCAGAGAATAAACGAAAAATCTATGAGTTCATGCATAAACTCCTAAGTGCTAAGTCGCTTCAGTCATATCCAACTCTTTGCAACCCTATGGACTGTAGCCCACCAGGCTCCTCTGTCCATGAGATTCTCCAGGCAAGAATACTGGAGTGGGTTGCCATTTCCTTCTCCAGAGAATCTTCCTGACTCAGGATAGAACCTGCGTCTCCTACATCTTCTGCATTGGCAGGCGGGTTCCTTACCACCAGCACCACCTGGGAAGCTCCAATGAGTTCATACTAATATAAATAAAAGAACAAATCAATGAATGGGGGAGAATTCATTGCCATATAATTCTAACTAACAAAAAAGAAATGACAGAATTAGAAAATCACCATATGTGGCCACCATACTGCAGACAAGTATTATCAGTGGACATCTTGGTGGATACACTCTTAAAGGACCCCTAATTATCACCACTTCCTACTCACCTCCTGTGTAATTCCCTCCCCATGATGTAGGTAGGACCTGTGACTTGCTTCTCACCAACAGAATACAGCAGAGGGGGCAGAATAGTAACTACATTACAAAAGATTGCATTATTCTTGCAAGGTGACTCTCCCTTGCTGGCTTTCAAGAAGCATATTAGGCTGGGTGGCAAAGAACTCAGCGCAGCCTTAGCCAACAGCCAGCTGGAAACCGAGGCACTCCATTTTGATAAATCTAAAGGATCTGAATCCTGCTAGCAACCACACAGCTTAGAAGTGGTTTCTTCTCCAAGGAGAGAAGTGGTTATTTCTCCAATCCTTCTCTTATTCTCAAATAAGAACCAAGCCCTGGTCAACACCTTGGCTACAGTCTTGCAGAGAACCCAATGAAGCCATACCCAGACTGCTGACACATACAAACTGAGATAAATAAATGTGTGTTGTTTTAAGCTCCTAAATCTATGATAATATGGTTAAGCAGCAAAAATAACAATAAGATGCTAAAACTAGTGGGCAAAGACATAATAAGAAACAAGGTATTTACACAGTCTCAAAGTATCTCCCTCTACACAAAAGATACTAATTACAAAGGGGAAAAAATAATACCTTTTTAGTGGAGAACCACAGCAGACATCACATAAACTGAGAGACTGGGCTAATCAATCCAATATCCCAATAATGGGATAAGCTGAAATCACATACTTTTGGATATAATGTAGTGAAAATGACATATTTCTCTGACATTCTTGTCAAAAATGTACAACCTGAATCTAATCATGAATAAAATCAGACATACCTAAATTGAAGGACAGTCTACAAAACAGCTGATCTAACTCTATAAAAAATGTAAAGGTCATGAAAGACAAAGACTAAAGGAATGTTCTTACATTAAAGGAGACTATGAAGATACATAAAAGCTAAAAGGAAATGCAATGTGTAACTGTGGATTGGGACATCAGCAGAACTGTCAAATTTAAATAAAGTCTGTTGCTTAGAAAGTAGTATTATATTAATATCTTGATTTTGACAATTACACTGTCATTACATAAGAATATATTGCCTTTAGGAAGTATACTCTTGAAATGTTTAAATGTGAATGGGGCAGAATGTCTACAATTTACCCTTACACATTTCAGAAATATCAACTCAACAGATAAAAGTATATAAAATGCTTACATTCGTGCAACCTAGGTAAAGTAACATAAAAATTTTTATAGACTGCTTTTTTAACTTTACTGTTTTTGCAACTTTTCTTAAGTCTGAAATTCAAATAAAAAGCTAAAAAATATGCATCATATATAAGAAATCTATAAAAACAATATGCACCAATGAAAAAGTATGAAGTGCTGATAAATGCTACAATATGGTGATGGTTGTTGTTTAGTCACCAGTCATGTCCGACTCTGCAACCCCATGGACTGCAGCTCGCCAGGCTTTCCCTGTCCCTCATCTCTCACAAGTTTACCCAAGTTCATGTCCATTGCATCAGTGATGCCATCCAACCATCTCATCATATAATTTATGGTCTTTTGAGGTTAATCCACATGCTACAATATGGATTAACAGCAAAAGACCATAAATTATATAATTCTATTTATATGAAATGTCTGGAAATGGCCAACAGAGACAGAAAGGAAATTAAGAAGATGACAATGGGAACTGGTACTAACTGTAGAGAAGCATGAAAAATCTTATTGGGGACTACAGTGATAGTTGCACAACTCAATAAGTTTATTTAAAAAATCACTGAACTATAGAGTTAAAATGGGTGAAATTTATGGCATGCATAATATACCTCAATAAAAGTTTTTTAGAAAAAGATGACATGGAAAAGAAACTAACTTGATTTCTCATTCACTGAACATCTACCAAATAGTTACCATGTAACTGCACAGCAGTAAGTGCTGGTGATATAAAAAATTAAGCGAAAGTTTCCTAAGTACACATTCTTACATTTTAATGTAAAAATAAATGAACTGAGACTGAGAGAAGCCAAGCGATATGATCTCCTTATTTCCCAGTGTGCACTCATACACTATAGTTGTCATTTACTTCATGATTAGTTAACATTGCCCTCCCACCGGTGAGATGAGGCAAGCTGGTACACATTTCACATGGGCAGTAATGTAAAAAATTTAGCCACAATTGTAATTTTGCTATAAACTCAAGAACTGAACAGAATCAGAAACTTAGGTTTAGACTTTATTAAAGATCTCTTCCAAAAATTAACTGATAATTTTTCCCATAACTAATCATGCCAAATTTCTCCACGGAAAGTCTGGACATTTTCACTTTTCTTTCATTTTTAGTTTCTTTCTGGAGCTTGAGGATACAAATAAAACTGTAAGTGAAGTCTGTAAAAGTATTCATAAATATACAAGGCCCATCAACTCTCAGTAAAAATCTTTAGCTCTTTTAATCTTGTCTGTAACTCTCCTAATTCTGAAGGCCCTTATAGTACTCTTATCACTTGTTATATCAATTCTGTATCATCACACTGTAGGCAGAAATTTTTTAAAATTCACTCGTATTTTTCTACAACCTTCTATCACTGCCTGTATTTTAAATTTGACAGGGAAAAATTAGCGTCTATAAAAGTTTAAAGAAGTAACCTCTGCTCATGCCCTCTCTACCTCAGCCATTTGTCTTATTATCTACAGTGGTTGTTTCTCCCACGTTATGTAAAAATGCATCCTACTCAAATTACAACAAAATCCTACAACTTTATTGGGGCAAAATATGACCAGATGGTAAAGAATTTGCCTGAAATTCAGGAGATCTGGGTTCGATCCCTGGGTTGGGAAGATCCCCTGGAGAAGGAAACGGCAAGCCAATCCACTCTAGTTCTTGGGATAGCAAAGAATCAGACACGACTGAGTGACTAACACTTCTGCAGTTTCATAGATAACGTAAAATTTACCATCTCAATCACTTCTAAGTGTACAATTCACTTCCACTTAAGTTCTTTCACATTTTTACAACACCGGGCTCCAGAACTCTTCTCACCTTACAAAACTAAAACTTCATTAAACAACTCCCTTTTTTCCCCCTACACCAGCCCCTGGCAACCACCTTCCTATTAATCCTTTCTCTATATAACTTATACTCTAGGTCTCTCATGTAAGTGAAATTATATGGTATTTTTCCTCTTCTGTCTGGTTTATTTCATTTAGTATGTGTCTCTGAAGTTCATTTCATGTTGTAGAATGTTAGAATTTTCTTCTAAGGCTGAAAAATATTCCGTTGACTGTATATGCCACATTTTATTTATCCATTTGCCAATAAACATGAGTTGTTTCCATCTTTTGCCTATTGTGACTAATGCTGCTATAAACACTGGTGTAAAACGATCTATTCAAGTCCTTGCTTTTGATTCTTTTGTATGTGTTCAGAGAAGTGGAACTGCTGGGTCAAATAAAATCCTACAACTTTTAATCATCTTTACCTTACTTTCACTTTACAAAACCATCTCTCAGGTGCAAACATCAGGTAAAATCCATAAGCTGACAAGGAGCTTCACAGATCATGAAGCCCATTTTCCTACACGTTATATCCCCTCCTAAAACATCCTAAACAGGTAGTCTTTTGCACTAGCTCATAATGTGCTGGTGGAGGCTCCATGCGTTTCTAATTATTCATAAATTCTTCCTTAAGTTAAGCCAAATGCATCTTCTTCTAACTCCATTTATTAGTCCTGATTTTATGATGTAAATCAATGGTCATCATGGTGGAAAACTTAGGAGGTTCTTTTCTTTCCTCTGTGTGATTTTCTCTACTGTTTGAATTTGCTTAAATGATCTTGTAATAAGCCATCTTTGTAAGTGGAGAGGAAAAGAAATTATTTCATTAATTCAGATGACAGCCCTTCAAGCACTTTAATAAGACTCTTCATGAAGCCCTGAAGTCTACTTTTTCAGATTTTTGGCCTCTCCTTTCCTCACTAGCACCCCTTCTCCAGCAACTAAGCTAAAGAAATCTAATATAATAAACTTCTACTACTCATCCTCAAAATTCACCAGTGTCTTCCAACATTTATTATCCCCAGTTCAAGCCTTTGGCGAAGAGCTTTAAATGACTCCAGTCTTATTTACTTATTCCTAGATACTCCACTTTGCAACAGACCACCCTGCCTTACCTCAACTTAAATCCTAATCTCATTTATTTTTCTGTACTCCTTCCTATAGAAAGGCCTTGTCAAAACTAGGACATAGTCAGCTTACCTACCTCTGACTCAACTGTTATACACTCTATACTCTTCCTTCAAAGTTCAATATCCTGAATTTCAATAGGATTAAATAATAGAATCCTGAGTTTCAAAGTTAAAAGAGGTGTAGAATTATCTAGTTCCCCAAACAGATGCTTGAATAAACCCTATTTCAGGTCAATATTAAATGTGAAAAAACAATAAACTCATCAGAGAAGGCGACAGCACCGCACTCCAGTACTCTTGCCTGGAAAATCCCATGGACAGAGGAGCCTGGTAGGCTGCAGTCCATGGGGTCGCAAAGAGTTGGACGCGACTGACCGACTTCCCTTCACTTTCATGCATCGGAGAAGGAAACGGCAACCCACTCCAGTGTTCTTGCCTGGAGAACCCCAGGGACGGGGGACCCCTGCCATCTATGGGGTCACACAGAGTTGGACACGACTGAAGTGACTTAGCAGCAACACACACTCATTACCCACATACTAATGAAAAAAAATCAGCACCACATTACTTTAAAATCAACAGCTGATCTGTGGCATGCTTACCCTGACAGAGTATACAAAGCAAACTGAACACAACGGTGTCCTTATGATAGAAAATGGTGCGTTTAGAAATCATTAAACTAATAGTTTCGGTAGGCTTTAAATTCACTGAAACACTGTGTACTCTTACAAACTCTTTCATTAAAACCTCTTGCTTGCTTGCTTTCCCTTGGTCACATTACCCGTAATTCTTCCAATGAGAAGTTCATCTGGTTGAACTACTTATCTACTTCTTAAAAAGAAATAAATGCAGTTTTTAAATGTAAAAAGTAGCATCTACTCATCTGTTCTCTAGAGAATTAGTTTCTTCAAACTATTTTCCTCCTCAAACATGTTGTTAAACAAATGGAAATAAAACCCCTGGAGAGAAGGTAAGAGGGTATGCTGGGAGGAGAAGGCCCAGTTGGGACCACAAAATGAGAAGTCTGAACAGGGCAACGAAAGGCACAAAATAAATATGAGAGCAATATAGGAATAGCATAGAGAGGGAAGTCAGAGAAACAAAAAGATCCTTCAGAAACTGTGTTTATACACTCTCTCTATCCTTTCAATACTTCACTCTAAATCTTCAGTCTCTTCACCTTCCTATTATTGTCTTTTTTTCCCACTATTGCTTTTTTAAAAAGTGTAGCTTGTCCACTACCAGTAAGATATGAGCAAAATCATTTCAAAAGGGGGGTGAGGGGGGGGATGGGAAGAGTCCAGTGTTTCTGTGCTTTATTTTAAAGTAAATATATGGAAGATAAAGTGCTTGACTCCTATCAGTCCACAGCCATTTCCTCTACTGGTTTCACTACAAGAAGTTGCTTGAAAAGGTCACTCTAACAGCTACATATATAGAGAAATATCAACTGCCTTTATTTCAGCTGATCAAGATACTAACATTTCTTAACTGGCTGGGTCAAGTTTCAAAAAAGTGGTATGTTTCTGAACTAAAGAGGTATAGACAGTTGAATGTGAGGATATATTACTCGAGGTAAAAGAATTAGTATAGATAACAGAAACTGGAAACAAAATACTGGTCAACATAAGTTATGGAAACAGTCCTGAAAGAAATGAGCTAGAGAAGAGTAAAATTTTATCAGGTTTGATTAAGTATATCAAAAAGTAAGAATCTGTTGTCATTTTCTATCTTTGTTCTATCTGGTATTCTTGTTCATTTAACAGTAAAGATTATACACCTAAATGGGCTTCCCTGGTGGCTCAGTAAAGAATCTGCCTGCAATGTACGAGACTCAGATTTGATACCTAGGTCAGGAAGATCCCCTGGAGAAGGGAATGGCTACCTACTCTAGTATTTTTACCTGGAGAATTCCATGGACAGAGGAGACTTGTGGGCTACAATCCATGGGGTCGCAAAGAATCAGACACAACTGAGCAACCGTCACTTTAATTACCTAAATAGCTAAGACTATTGATTACAATTATTTTCTGCTTTTAAACAAGAACTGTCACTCTCGACACTCATATCGAGCCCTAGAGTTTTGAAACAATAAATGAAATACATAGATTGTACCAATTCTTGGCATTTTCCAACTCACAGAATTAACTTAGAGTTATGGTAAAGGTGGATAGGAAAATGTGGATACGTGAGAAATCACATGTGTATACTGTAATACTCAGAGCAAACACTAAGAAATTATGCAGAGACACAAGAAATGCAGTATAAATAAGCCAATACAGAATCCTAAAAACCCATGGCAAGGCAATAAAAGAGAAACAGGACCAAGAAGCAGAGGAAACAAATGGAAAAACAACAGAATGGCAGGCATTAACTCTAAAATATCAATAATTATCTTAAATATAGTATAAATATACAAATTAAGAGGCAAAGACAGGCAGAGTGAATTAAAACACATACATACATACATACACACAAACACACACATGCACACCCACATACATAAATGAATCCAAATAAAGCCAGGTAGATTGCATCAAAAGCAATATACTCCTGTGATACTGTACTGTGGTGATGCACAATGTTACCACTGGGAGAATCTTATAATTGCTTGGGGCTTAAGTTTTTCTGTTGTACTCTTATCTTCTACAGTAAGCAATGTAGCGGACATTTGTTGTCTCTGCCTAGTCAATATATTCTCTCTTCCTCTGGAAAAGAACATGCAATCTTGCTTTGAGGAACCATGCCCTACCCCACTGGAAATAGTCTTTGTAGGACTGTCCATTAATATGTCTCACCATCCCTGGACACTAGGCCAGTCTTCCTTGAATTTTTAACCTGGAGAAAAGTAGACATAGACTAATTCATCCCAGCTGGAGGGCCCTGATGAGCCCATCCTTCAAGTGTCGGCTACCTGATCTCTGTAGCTAACTTAGTTCTCTTAGTTCCAGAGCCTGTTTCTTTCCTTTGAAACTGTAAGCTACCCCATATTCAAATAAATCTCATTTTGATAAAGTTATTCACATTTGGTTCCTATTATTCATACCAGAAGAACCTAGTGAAGTATAAGACCCACTCAAAATACAGAATTTTTTCTTGCCTATTTAAAAGTTTTTAAATTATAATTTTAACTGTTTATATGACCTGAAATAAGGTTTCCCTCCATAAACTAAAATTCAAAAATGAATAGTTTCTTATAAACAAAATTAATGGAATAGAAATTAAACTAGAGTTAAAAAGATTTACTAAGCTCTAACTAAAAGCCAAACATGCCATGTCCTAGTGAAATGGAAACACATGGATATGGTTCTTACTGTCAAGTGTCGCAGGCATATAATAACTCAACATGGGAACTGTTATAACAGAGGTGTACCTAAAATGTTTTATCTAAAATGGCAGACAAAAAACCAATTCAGTGAAGACTCAGACTAAGAATTTTAACCTGTTTTGGGCCTGGTTTTAAATAAGTGTCATTCCTTTAAAGGATTTACCAATCAGCTCAGTCATGTCTGATTCTTTGCGACCCCGTGGACTGCAGCACGCCAGGCTTACCTGTCCATCACCAACTCCTGGAGCCTACTCAAACACATGTCCATCACATCAGTGATGGTGAATTTTAACCTGTTTTGGGCCTGGTTTTAAATAAGTGTTATTCCTTTAAAGGATTTACCATTTAGAGGGTTTACTCTCTCTAAACCAGTAAGAGCATAAACATACATTTTTAATCTTACAGCCATACAGCAAGTGTTAGCTCACACATTTCCAATCTCTTAAATATTTTCATTATTAGTCTGTAGAATATTAGGTATTCCAATGCTAGAAAGTCAAATAATCATCTCGAAACTAAATGTAGACTGGGTTTCTAAAAGTATAACCAATGATTATTACAAATTATAAGAACAACAACAAAAAAGCATATACAACCAATATTTACACATTAATATCACTCGTATTTCTAGACTAATTAGTTTTATGAAGTAAACATCCAAGAGTAAGTTCAATTAAACTTGTAAAAGAGTGCTTTATAACTGTATAGTACTTCTTTAGAATAAAGTAATTCTTACCTTCTGGAGTTGGAATGCACCCCAAGAAAATCAAAGAAGGAAAAGAAAAACAAAAAACAAAGAGCTTTTAATTTTTCTTTACAAAGCAACAATTAAGCCAAAAAAATAAATTCTCCATTCCCTTCCCAACAATATCCATAATTCTTCAGATTAGTACTCCCCCCCATACTTTGCTACATAAAACACTAACTTCTTTAGAATTTACAAGTTTAGTCTCAAATATCAGTGTCTAAAATACATCAATTAAAATTAAAGAGTCTAAATCATTTAAGATAATAATTGTAGTACCTTAATTACGTGGCAGAGTAAAACTATTACAGCAGCTTAAAGTTAAATGTGGATACAATGAATATACCTCATTCTTTAATATCCTTCCCATGCATTTCAAATTTCAAGGAACCATCATAAACCAATCGGCTATAGACGCTAAGGTTTATTAGCTTCCCTTTGTTCCATAATGTAACTCATTATGAAGCTAAATAATAATAGACAAAAATACCCTTTTAATAACCAAGTTTTTTGTGTTTTATTAGTTTTTTTATAATTAATCCTTCTGACATCCCTACAAGGTATGCAGGCTTGGAAGGAGACTAAAATTAGCAGATAAAGAACGTACAGGCTGAACTCAAAAGTTTATCAGCTAACCTTAGATAAATATGGTATCAATTTAATAATATTCTTTATTCTTAAACTGAACTCTAACGAAATCATCTCAAAGCAATTCAGTTTCACAATCAAATTATCTGCTCTGTGGCAATGATTTTTGCCGCAAAGTAGTAGAGAATGAAGATTTTATTTCCCTTGCTTTCTTTTCCCCACTTTTATAAGAGGAGGTAAGAAAAAAATTTAGATAATTGATCTCAGTTTTTGTGTGAAGTGAACTAAAACATATTTAAATACCAGGCGAGGAAGAGTATTTTGCACATAAGTAAATGCATTCAATACTAATCAGATACAATCAGGACTCCTCCAAAGAGGTAACATTTTAATCTGGAAGATGTTTATTAAGCATAATTTTTGCTATATGGTTCCCAGAGAGCTTTACAATTCTAACTCTGAAAGGGCTTGCTTGGGATACAAGACTGAAACACAAGAAAAAACTCCCTGTAGTGAACAATTTTGAGCTCTGCAAGGTAACACTATAAAGATCTGTTTAAATGATCCTATAGGAAAAGTTCTTTAAAAATGTACTGGCCCTGTGAGGGGAAGGGATAGTCACAGAGTTGGGATCAACATGTACACACTGCTCTATTAAAATGGATAACCAACAAGGTCCTACTGCATAGCACAGGCAACTTTGCTCAATGTATGTGGCAGCCTGGATGGAAGTGGAGTTTGGAGGAGAATGTATGGATATATATGGCTGAGTCCCTGTGCTGTCCACTAGAAACTATCACAACACTGTTAATCAGCTATACTCCAATATAAAATAAAAATTAAAAAAAAAAACCTACTGGCCCTCTGAGAAGACAAGTTATTATAATGGCTGAAGTTTACTCAAATTTACTCAAATTATAATGGCTGGAATTTACTTCAAATTCTTCCAGAAAGCAATTTACAGTTAGACAGCCACTAACCTACTGTTCTATGTTAGCACATGGTATAAGTTTTATTTGAAAAATAGAGCAAATATACTAGTCAGAGGGAAGGGAGAACGATAGATGTAGAGGCAGTATATACTAAAAAAAAAAGAACAAAAGTTAGCAGGAAGCTTGACTTTCTCTGAGGCTAGTTGTGCTACACTGGCCAAGTCTCAATTTCCATGGGCCTTAATTCTTCAATAATAAAATGAGATATAACTGTAATATCCTAATTATCTTTTCCAGCTATATCATTCTATGACTGAAATCATGTGACTGCTTTTGGGAAAGAGGTTGGGGAGGGAGAAGAGGATGAGGAATGCAAAAGAGAGTACCCCTTAAAGAGTATTATTAATCTGAGGGATAAAGCTGTAAAATAGAACTAGACAGACTCCTTTTGTAAGGAATGCACATCCAAGTAACTTAAACTTAGTCTTCCTTTCCAGATCTTCTTCCATAAAGAATCAATGCTTTTAAATACTTCCCAACTTGTTTCAGAGGTGGCAAATAAGCAATGATCAACCTAATTTAAAAGCTAGGCAGTTGGCTATGCTCATTTATTAGCTGTACGCTTACCTACTCACACCAATTTTACAGTGTAAAAGATTCAAATTCATACAGGCCCCACCAAAATTACTATTATATATCATGACCCCTTGGGACCACTCATAAATGATCTCAGAAAACATTAAATCTGTGGATAAAAAATTCATGAATACTTAGAATATTTTAAATTTCTTTTTCCTCTTCTACTCATGAATGGAAAGATCAAAAAGCAAACAACCAAAAACTAGTAAAAAGAACGAGTCTCAGGAAATGAATACTATTTTCTTCTTTCCTAAAAAGTCTTTCTCTACTAGGTGATATTTTGATAAAAAAGAGTCAAGATAATACAGCCAACAGAATGAGCAAAGCTGGTAAAAGAACTCAGGGGTGGAGGAGTAGTTATTAAAAGCAATGGTTACTTTAGAAGGGAGGCTTGAAGTCCTAAATTCACTGCTGTAAAAGCACATTTGTAAATAATAATGGCAGCCACAAGTGATAGGCAGAGAAAATGTGTACAAAAGACTAAGGACAGAAGTAGTCAAAAATGGTAACATTTTAAGGATTAGCCAGAATGGTCTCAAAGTATACATAAGCACTCGATTTATGTACTATGTACTATTCTCTGTATGTTTTATCAGTAGTATGCATGCATAATGTCTATGTTTAGTTGCTCTGTTTTTAAAAAACAAAACAGAATATCCAAATAGCACATAGTCTCTCAAGTTGCTATGTGTTAAGTACATACTGGAAGTAATAAAATATCTGAAATTAACCCTAAAACAGTCTGGGGTGGGAGAACTATTTATAATTTATGCGGCAGATACACACTTTTTAGTGTAGAATTTTCCAAAAGTAAAAATTTACATTAAAAAACTGTCTTCAGTGCCTAACTTATAAACCTAGACTTGTAAAATAATTTATTTTTAGATTCTATAACATATCTGGAACTATTTATTCATCAACATCCAAAAAACAGATACCTACTCTACAGCTCCAGTCATCACTACTTTTTTTTTTTAATTGTTGTCTTAACATGTATAACAAAACCACTCCCCACACTTGAACACTTCTCCTCACTCCTCATGATGTTCAAAACTTTTTTTCTGAATCCACTAAATATGCTCACTGGATTCCTTACTAATTAACTCCCTTCGCTTTCCCAGTTTATTCCTCTGTTCTTCCTCCTTATGGTAAATGGCAGCTGTACAATCAAGGAATCCTAGGAATAATTTTTCATTTCTTCCTAGCTTATACCTCCCATATCCAATCCATTAGCATGTCCTGAAACATGATCTCAAATCTGTCTGTTCTTTTCACCCTAAACCACACCATATCTTGCATAATTCAGTAAAAGTCCTCTTTGTCTCCTTAATCCCTTCAACTCTCAAAATGCTGCAGCACATCCTTCATAAATTATATCTAAATATCAGACTACATGTCTTGTAATTTTCAGATGTAAATGTTTCAGGGTAGGCTTAGTATTTCCATTTGGAGAGAGCAATGCTTCACCATGCCAATGGACTCACACTGGTTTACTGTGTTCTATTCACATACACTTACTTATTTGGTTTTAGAAAACACAGGTTCCAATTATAGAACTCATTGACACTGAGGTTCCAAACACCTAGTCATAAAACACCTGTGTTAAATGGCCTACACCAAACTATGACAACTCCCCTTACTGCAATTTAAAAATGACTGGAAAACAAAGGCCACACCAAAATCTAGAATTCCATTCAAAGCCAAAGAAAACACCAGGATTCTCCAAGTGGAAATTTGTGGTTTACCACGGAAGATTCCATGAATTTAAAGCTCAATCCAATTTCATGATTTAAAATTGACTAGGACTTCTGGTACTGGTAAAGACAAAGCAGGCCCACAACAGCCAGCCTATCTGTCTGTTACACCAAAATACTGTAGACAAAAATCTAAAAAGCAACTTTTACAAAAAAACTTGTACATGAGTACAAGTAACATTATTGTTCGTAGTAATATTATTCATAATAGCCAAAAAGTAGAAACAACCAAATATCCATCAACAGATGAATGAATGAATAAAATCTGGCATATGCATATAATCGAATATTATCTGGCAACAAAGGAATGAAGTACTGATAAATGCGACCATATGAATGAGCCTTCAAATTCATTATACATGAAAGAAGCCAGTCACAGAAGACCACATATTATGTAATACTAATATTATGTAATATATAATACATATTACTTCATTATACAAAATATCCAAAATTGGCAAATCCATGGAGACAAGAAGCACATTACTAGGGCTGGGACACGGGGAGAGCTGCAGGGGACAAGGCAGGGGAGTGGCACCTAGTGAGTACAGGGCTTCTTTCCAGGGTGATGAAAATGTTTTGGGTGAGTAAACTTTAAAAAAAAAACAAACACCTGAGCAGTATGCTCTAAAATGTAGACTACAATGGTATGTGAACTATATGTCAATTTTAAAAAAGTAACTACTTAAAGCACTGAAAATTAAGATAGCTCGCACGCTGGGAAATAAAAACCTAATTCACATGAGATCATAGAGTATAGAATTTACCGTTACCCACAGAAGGCTGGCCTTGCCTTTGGCTTAAGAAATAATCACTAGGCCCTATCAGGGCCAGCCACATAGAAACACCGCAATCTGGAGTAGGGGCTTTGATACATACCAACAATGTAATTTAAGGCGGGGGCTGGAGTCACATGGTATTGGCTGACCACAAGAAGGGCTGGACACTGAAAACTGAATAATGCCTATATAATGGACCCCAAATATATAAAAACTCTGGACATCAAGGCTCAAGTGAATTTCCCTGGTTGACAATACTCTGCTTACTGTCACACATTGATGCTGACAATTAACACTATCCTAAATCATTAAGCTCAACATTCAGAAAACGAAGATCATGGCATCAGGTCCCATCACTTCATTGCAAATAGATGGA
>SJYA01001681.1:0-43478 GCA_006410615.1 Neotragus moschatus | reverse complement strand
ATGCTGGGAGGGATTGGGGGCAGGAGGAGAAGGGGATGACAGAGGATGAGATGGCTGGAAAGCATCACTGACTCGATGGGCATGAGTCTGGGTGGACTCCAGGAGTTGGTGATGGGCAGGGAGGCCTGGTGTGCTGTGATTCATGGGGTCACAAAGAGTTGGAAACAACTGAGTGACTGAACTGAACTGAACTACTTGCTAAGGACATAACAAGCAGTCTGTAAGTACTAGAATGGTTTTGAAAATAACTTAGTTTTTAATTATAAAAAACTCTCAGTCAATTTCTGGTAAAATTACATCCATAAAATGTGCCATGTAAGAAAGTAGGTGTTTGATTATTAACTTCCGTTGTTTGAGCTGGAATTTCTGTAGGCGCTCTCCACACAGTACATTATATAAATCAACAATGNAGCAGTCTATAAGTACTAGAATGGTTTTGAAAATAACTTAGTTTTTAATTATAAAAAACTCTCAGTCAATTTCTGGTAAAATTACATCCATAAAATGTGCCATGTAAGAAAGTAGGTGTTTGATTATTAACTTCCGTTGTTTGAGCTGGAATTTCTGTAGGCGCTCTCCACACAGTACATTATATAAATCAACAATGATAATATTCTGTTACCATAATTTAAGCAATATTGTGTGCAACATTTGTCTCCATGTTGTCTTTAAGGCTTTTGAAAATGTTTAGTGAACACATATTTAAAGGCATCAAATTGATAAATTCTAGTTTAATGTTTTTCCACATAGATCACTCACTTGGCCATAGGATAGTAAGTTTACTGACACTTACATGTCTAAGTGTAGAGGCCTTCAAGTCTTGAATTACTTAACCGTTGTCTTCATTTCAAACGTACCTTCGGTCCCCACCTGGGCAGCATGATGTGAAAGAGCAGAAGACTCGGAGCTGACATGAGCTGGTTCAGATTCCAGCTCTTCTGTTCAAAAGCTGACCGCTCTCGGACCAGTGATGTGGTCTGAGTTTCTCAGTTTCCTCATCTGTGAAATGGGGCCAGTACTTGCTGTGCAGCTTGCTGTGAGGATTGGAGATAATCAGCATCAGGTTGCAGCACAGAGCTTGGTGCACAGATCTTACCCCCAGGAGCTGTGAGAAGCCGTGTGCACGTGTACAAATGATGCAGCAGATAAGACGGGTCCTTCACGAGAAATGAGAGATGTAAACAGAACCCAGCAGGAAGAGAGACGAGTCCAGGATAGTTCCATGGGAAAGTGTGCTTGGGATGAGCCTGGAAAGATGGGCAGGATGTTGACAGGCCATGAGAGGAGGGGCGATTCCACAAGGAAGAAAAGCTGTAAGGAAGGAGAGCTCCTCCTGTTTGACTCTAGAGTCCAGCCCTCCTCTGCCAGGGCCTCACATCCAGCCCCTGTTAACCATTTCAGCAGTCTGCTCCCTGGTGCTTCTGCTGTTAGTCTCCACCATCACTGAAGGGCCCTTGATGTGCTTCTGGACGGATGGCATCAAACCAGCATCACCATTTCCTAGTTTGCCTCTCATGTGTGTGCCTGCTGTTCAGTGAGAACTGGTTAAATTTCAGGGCTTCCCTGGTGGCTCAGACAGTAAAGAATCTGTCTGCAATGCAGGAAGACCTGGGTTCACTCCCTGGGTTGGAAAGATCCCCTGGAGAAGAAAGTGGCAACCTGCTCCAATATTCTTGCCTGGAGAATTCCATGGACAGAGGAGCCTGGTAGGCTATAGTCCATGGGATCACATAATTGAAGTCGACTGACTAGCACTTACTTACTTACTTAACTTAGAGGTAACAAATATGAATAAGAACACTTTCCTGTCAACGGAAGGAACTGTAATATATGCCCAACTCAGGCTTTTCCCCTTTGATCTAAGCAGAACATGGCAGCTGAGAAATCAACTTTACTTGCTTTTACTTCAAATCCTCCAAAATGTTTTTCCCCTTGGTGGCTTGTTCATATATAATGTGCAGAGTCAACAGCACACTCGAAGTGTTACCACCAGACTCAGAGACAATTTCTCATGTCCTGGAGAGGGAGACTGTGGGTCCTTTTTCTAGAATGTGGTTAAGATGGCTGTATTACAGTGTGGTGCTTTTTAAAGAAGAAAACCATTTGAACAACATGAAATCAAAGCAGAAAAACTAAGCAGGACAGTTTGCAAGGACTGTGAACAGTGAAAGAGAGGCCAAATAATTCTGTGTGTGTGCATGAGGCTGAGAACTTAACACAAAGCTCATTTGAAATGAGATGAGCTTTCATTGAAAGCTCAGTGAAAGCTTTTCATTGAAAGCTCCTACTGTTGGCTTGGTGAGAAAATAGGGATCCATTACCAACAGCAAGTTATAATCAACTCATGTCGTTTTTTCATTTGTGCAGGTGTTCACACACTTTACATTCTCACAGCATCCTTGAGTCCAGTGACTCTGGTTTCTGCAGCACATTCTATAGAAGAGGAAAATGAGACTTAGGGAGATCAAAGGATTTCTTGGTCATGGTGGCATCATGTGCTACTTGCTTTCTCCCCAAATTTGCTGCAGAGAGACAGAGAAGTAAGGGCTTCATCTGCAAAAAAGTACTGCTGTGCATCCTAGGTTGATGCCTGAGGAGTTTAGTGATAAAAACTCCAAACTCTGTCTATGACAGAATGTGCCAATTGAAAATTATAGGCAACCTAAGACTTCTAATATAATACCGTGTAACTTAAGTCTAAGATAGAGGAATCAGAGATCAAATTCCCAATATCTGTTGGATCATAGAAAAAGCAAGAGGATTCCAGAAAAGCATCTACTTTTGCTTCATTGATATGATAAAGGCTTTCACTGTGTGGATCACAACAAAGGGTGGAAAATTCCTAAAAGAGATGTGAATACCAGACAACCTTACCAGCCACCTGCGAAACCTGCATGGAGGTCAAGAAGCAACAGCTAGAACTTGGACGTGGAACAACTGACTGATTCCAAATTGGGAAAGGAATACATCAAAGCTATATATTGTCACCCTGCTTATTTAACTTACATGCAGAGTACACCATATGAAATGCCAGACTGGATGAAGCACAAGCTGGAATAAAGATTGCTGGGAGAAATATCAATAACCTCATATATGCAGATGATACCACCCTTATAACAGAAAGCAAAGGGGAACTAAAGAGCCTCTTGATGAAGGTGAAAGAGGAGAGTAATAAAGTTGGCTTAAAATTCAACATTCAAAAAACTAAGATCATGGCATCTGGTTCCACCACTTCATGGCAATAGATGGGGAAACAATGGAAACAGTGACAGACTTTATTTTCTTGGGCTCCAACATCACAGCAGATGGTGACTGCAGTCATGAAATTAAAAATGTTTGCTCCTTGGGAGAAAAACTATGACAAACCTAGACAGCATATTAAAAGGCAGAGCCATTACTTTACTAACAGAGGTCCATCTAGTCAAGGCGATGGTTTTTCCAGTGGTCATGTGTGGGTGTGAGAGCTGGACCATAAAGAAAGCTGAGTGCAGAACGGAGGCTTTGAGCTGTGGAGCTAGAGAAGCCTCTTGAGAGCCCCTTGGGCTGCAAGGAGATCCAACCAGTCAATTGTAAAGGAAATCAACCTTGAATATTAATTGAAAGGACTGATGCTGAAGCTCCAGTGCTTTGGCCACCTGATGGGAAGAACCAACTCAGGAAAGACCCTGATGCTGAAAAAGACTGAATGCAGGAGGAGAAGGGGATGACAGAGGACGAGATGGGTGGAAGGCATCCGTGACTCAGTGGGCATGAGTTTGAACAAGCTTCAGGAGATGGTAAAGGACAAGGAAGCCTGGAGTGCTCCATTCCTTGGGGTCACAAAGAGTCAGACACAACTAAACGAGTGAACAACTACTTAAGCTTGATTTCTGTCTTGTCATTTTGGGAGTGTTCTCGTCATCTATTCTTTTTTTTCCCCATGGTGCCCTGGAGAAAATAGGCTGATTTGTCTATTAACTTCTTAAATGATATTCAAATACAACTTTTTTTTTTTTCAAATACAACTTTTGATTGATTCCCAGATCCTCAAGTTACAACTTTATTTCCTTCTTAGTTTTGAGTTTTTCCTTCTTTCATAGACAAGCATCTGCTTAGTCCAGCTGATCTGCTGGGTGTCCTTTGAATACACCATTTCTTTCCCTTTGGTTTTCCTGCCCAGCTTGCTCGTTCTGCTCCCATTTCTTGTACAGACCTTGTCTGTCACTCACTTTAAGTATCACCGTGAAGACTTCGGGCAGGTGTTATCCCTTCTCTGAAAGTGGGAAGCTGAGCCAGAGATCAGCAAAATGTCTTTTTAAGAGACACTCATTCCTTGATGAAAACAAGTCCTGTGCCTTCACCTCCTGGGCCACCAGCTCTCACACCTGTCTCTAGCACAGACCTTCACACCTGCACGTACAAATGCAACATGACACCTCTGGGGGTCATCTCAGGTCGTCCATGAGTGAAGTTCCCTGAACCTGCATCCACCATCTTCCCCAGCTCAATAAATGGAGACCCTGCCCTTCCCCTTTCTCACCCCAAACACCACAGTCTCCTCTTCTCCTACAGCCACACCCATCCTGTCAGCAGGTCTTTGGACGCCGCCTTCAGCACGTGCTGGAGTGTGAGCCCATCTCTCCATTGCCGCTGCTCTCAGTCTGCTCCTGACCACCGTCATCTCTCACCTCGGGTATTCTGGGAGCCTCTTCGCTTGTATCCACCCTCACCCTTCCCCACTTACTGTCTTTTTCTGTAAAGCACAGGAGCGATTCCTTAAAACCTCAAACCAGGTCCGTCCTGCCCCTCCTCCTGTTACTGGAGCGCCCCCAGGCTCCTCCTGCTCTGTCTCTGCCCTCACTCCCCTCATTCTCACTCTGCTCTCCTGCCTCCTTGTCCTGAACCCCTTGGGCATCTCCCCCGTGTCCCTGTGCTCGCCCCTCCCTCTGTGTGGAGCAGCCTCTTCAGGTCTGCCTGAGTGCCACCCCCCCCCAACCCAGATCTGCTCACCCTTCTCTGAGCAGAGCCCTCTGACCCCAATGTAGACTCACTTCCCTCCTTCACTCTCCACCCCCCTGAAACGGCTTCCTTTTCCTTCCTGTCCTCAGTACTTGTGCTCAGGTTAACTTTCCATCTTCCATTATGGAAAGAAACTCTAGCAGCTTTGTTTCTTCACAGCTGAGTTCACTGTGCCCAAAACAATGCCTGTCATACTGTAGATCCTCAGTAAATACCTGTTAAAATGGCCAAACGCATAGATGCTGTGTAAAACTACAGAATGAAAACAAAAGACACTGAGAGGTTTTTTTTTTTTTTTTTTTTTTTTTTTTTTAACGATCAAGGTTACAGTTTAGTTAACCTGACTTATACCCACTGCTCCAGCTCCCAGGTAGCTTGGTGGGAAAGAATCCACCTGCCAGTGCAGGAGACGCAGGAGACACTGACTTGNTTTTGGTTTTTTTTTTTTTTTTTTTTTAACGATCAAGGTTACAGTTTAGTTAACCTGACTTATACCCACTGCTCCAGCTCCCAGGTAGCTTGGTGGGAAAGAATCCACCTGCCAGTGCAGGAGACGCAGGAGACACTGACTTGGTCCCTGGGTCAGGAAGATCTCCTGGAGCAGGAAACAGCAAACCACCCCAGTGCTGTTGCCTGGAGAATCCCATGGACAGAAGAGCCTGACAAGCCCTAGTCCATGGGGTTACAAAAAGTTGAATACGACCTAGCAGCTGAGCATGTATGCGCGTTAGTCAAATACTTGTGTGAGGAACTAATGCTAAAAGTGTAAGATGGTAGTAGAACACATTTTATATCTTTCTCTTTTTCCNAAGATTAAGATACAGAACCCCTGCCTCTCTAGAAGCAGTTCCATGTGTCAGCCCTTCTTCACTCCTCTAGGAATGGGGGGAGGCTAAGGTTTCTCAAGCTCGAGAGCAGTTGATTTCATGTGCAGAGTGGGTGATCCTAGTGTGAGGCAGGGAGTGTTCATTGTGTTATGAGCACAGGATCAGTGGGCAGGAGTATAGCCTATTTTGCTCATCTCTAGATGTTTTGGGGTCCCCTTATGGCTTCCTTTGAGGATACTACCCCCAGTTTTAGTACTAATAAGACAACTATTTGGCCAGGGGTGAGCACCCCTGCCTGAGCTGGGGACCATCCTCACTGTCGGGTCCCTGTCTTCACAGCAGATGGGGGATGGCTGTCCCTTCATCCCCCAGAATTGTCAGTGCTTGACTGTTGAGTGAACTTGCTGTCTTTGTACCGNGTTTTAGTACTAATAAGACAACTATTTGGCCAGGGGTGAGCACCCCTGCCTGAGCTGGGGACCATCCTCACTGTCGGGTCCCTGTCTTCACAGCAGATGGGGGATGGCTGTCCCTTCATCCCCCAGAATTGTCAGTGCTTGACTGTTGAGTGAACTTGCTGTCTTTGTACCGCCAGTCATTTCATCGTGCATGTTACAGATTTGATGTGGTGAGTGGTGATTTCATTAAAGAGGTGTGTGAATTTTGCCTCCCAAGTGGAACAAGACACAATATATCCTGCATCATTTTCTAGTTCTGCAGTATTTGACGGTACCCAAAAGCTTCCCTGCATTTCTTCCAGTGGACCTCCTCAGGGGTGAAGGTGAGAGGGGTCCCAGCGAGGGTCCTGGCCAGCTCCCTCCACCTGAGCTGCCTTAACCACAGCTGCTCTCATTTGATGTGTTTTGCATCCTGACATTTTTTCCCTGGTGTTTTATTTGCTACTGAGGGAATCAGCTGAGTGTGGTTTCATGGGGTCAGAAGATAGGGAAACATCTGCACATTATTTTATGTGACTTTGTAAGGGAGGGAAACTCTGCAAGGATGTGTCACATGTGTTCAAAGAAAGTGATGAGATTGGTTGTCACTTAAGCAGTTACCTGATCTGGGGAAGCCTAGCTGGCTGCTTGTGGTTGGTTGTTCCTAAGTTTTTTCTTGGATCTGAGTGCATTGATTCTGGCTTAGGTTTTGGTTTGTAGGCACAGACTACCAAGGCTTCAGAGCCAGCCCAGCCCCATGACCTCCTTGTTTAATTACTTTATCAGGTGGAATATTGACTTTTCAGTTGGGAACTTTCTGAGTGTGTAGTGGCAGTTGTAGAGACCATGAAGAGGCCTCTCGTGGGTTTTCTCTCCAGGGCTGGCTCCTGTTATCGTGGCCGGGCACATGATAGTGTTACAGTGACCATGGGCAATGAAGATTAATGAGAGACTCTCACCCACCTCTGGGTTAAGTTTAAATTTCTTTTCTGGAGTTGTCACATGAGGCTTCTGTCAATTCCCATGTTGTCTAAGAAGACTGTGCTGATTCTCCCAACAACCTTTGTACTTCTTCCTTCCCTAAGTGCCCAGGGTAGTCATGTCAGTGGCCTCCATTTTTGACACATGAGCACACGTTTCTTTCATATCCCTTAGCACCTACCATGAGGACAGGATTTGGCAGAGAATGCAATGTGCTGAGTTGACTGAACTAGGTTTCTCAACAAGAATTCTAGAGCCAGGGATCTTTTTTTTTTTTTCCCAAAAATCATAATTTAAAACCAGATAACTTTTCTTGATTAGTATTTAGGTTGGTTTAATATTATCAAATATAAATTAATTCCTCTCAACTTTTTAATTTTAGGGCAAGATGGTGGAAAGAGGAACTTACTCTGAGTTCCTGAAATCTCAGGTAGATATTTTTTCCATTTTTGAGAAGGGGAAGGAGCCGTCTGAACCATCTCCAGATCCAGGAGCTCCAACTGTGATCTCTGAGTTTTTGGTTCAGTCTCTCCAGTCTCCCAGACCCTCATTGAAAGATGCGGCACCAGAAGACCAAGAAGTGAGTTTCTCACCCTGCAGGGTGCCCGGGTCTGTCTGCTCTTGGTGGTCTCATGGACCTTCAGTCTGCTCTGCTCATGACGTCTTCATTTGTCCCAAAGTAGACCCTAAGGTTCCCAGAGTCTTGCTCCATGGAACTGGTAGAGTTAGAAGAGCATGAGGGGAGCAGGCCTGCTTGGGGTGCCCCTTTGGGTGTAGGAAGGAGAATCTTATGGAGACCAGCAGTGGTTGTACTGCTATGAATTTCTGGGTTTATGTGACTCACGTTGAATGAGAACTCAGCAGTTTACCGGAGTTACATGCTATTTATGCTGGTGGCCCCCAGCTTCCCTTATGCATCCAGAGGCTTACTGTGAACATCCCCTTAGACTGAGTCCTGCTATTGCCACATTAAATCAGCTACTTTTCCTATGTGTTGAAATACTCTAGCACTGCATGTGACTGATGGTATCATTTTGCCTCAGCGTCAGGTGGTTTGTGATAGGACAGAGATAACGTGTGCAAAGGACCTGACACATGGCAAACTCTTCAGTGTTAGTTCCCGTCTTCCTTTCTTACCCGTCAAGACTGAGAACCACATCTTATCAACCTTGAATCCCAGTGGCCAGGATACAGGCAAGGACATCCTGACCTTCTGTGACTCTATAATGCATTCTAAGTCCTCCAGACAGAAATGCTGAAATGCACTAGATCTCCCTTAAAAGCGTATTCACTTGATAGCCAAATCCTCAGTATGCAAGCCCAGGAGCCTGGAATGACTCTGATAAGTATTTGGATTAACTGTTCACTTTCCAAACTCAGGAACCACTCTCTGAAACTTAGGAACCAAATAGATTCAGATCATATGCTTGTAATGTGCTTTCCAAACTCATATTACTCCAACTCTCTCTGTGAACTCAGTTTACTGAATTTGGCTAGTATTTTGAGCCTCAAGTATGTTTTGTGCTTCCATCCTTGAATGACAGTCATCTAGAGGGATAGATTATCTCCATATCATTTTGTGTGTTATTTTAGAGCAAGCTTCTGTATTTATACATTAACTGATTTTGTTGTGTGTCAGAGTCATGATCTATTTTAAGCAAAGCCACCCAACCGTTAATAATCTCATGTGAATGACCTTTGATTATTTCTCATCGATTCCTATGAGTGGGATGACTGGGTCCAGGGGTAAAAGTGTATGTGATTTGGCCAGATATTCCCACACCCTTCTCCATAGGAGATGGACCAGTCTGCACTCCTAACAGTGTATGAAATGTGTCTGTTTTACAAAGCTTCGTGGTGGAGGGCATTGTTGAACTCTTGAAATTTGGGGGTTATTATTTAAAATTTCATCTCTCACTGCCATTTTTCCCTTTTAGATGGACAATATACAGGTTGTACTACCTCTAGAGGACCATTTGGAAGGAAAAGTTGGTTTTAAGACCTATAAGAATTACTTCACAGCTGGTGCTGACTGGCTTGTCATCATCTTCCTTATTCTAGTAAACATCGCAGCTCAGGTACGTAAGGGGGTTTATTTTGGTTTGTGCACTCAGTCTTATATCTACATACTGATTATACTGTACTTTAGAATTATTTTTAAATATGTGTATTAAGAGATTTATCTCAACAACTTGGCTCAACAACTTGGTGAAACTGAAATCAGCAAGGCAGGACTGCAGGCTGGAACCTCAGTCAGGAGCTGACCCTGCTGTCTTGAGGCAGAATTTTTTCCTCCTCCAGGAAGCCTCAGGTTTTGCTCTTCAGGCCTTTGTCTGACTGGACGAGGCCATTGCAATGTGGAGCGTGATCTCCTCTACTGAAATTCTGATGATGGATGAAACATCATCCACAAAATACCTTCATGGCAACATCTGGATGAGTGTTTGGTTGAATCACTGGAGACTGGCCCAGCCAAGGTGGTACCTGGGACTGACCATCACTGTACCTGTCAAGCTTTTGCTTTGAAAAATTCCAACATTTGTACTGTTATTACTGCCTTTTGCAGTCCACTTAGATTTACATTGAAGTATGTTATGTTTGGGGAGCAAAGTCTTCTATGGAAAAGGGGGTTTCTTTTAAAGATATTAACTTGTAAGATGCCCTCCCCTGACCTGTGGTCATCTGGGATGTGGGGCTTGGTGCAGACCTGAGCTGGAAGGACTGTCTCTATGTTTTGGAGCCTTTCCATCCCAAACCTGGTGAGCGGGGTGTGAGGCTCAGTGATGTCAGTGTGTGAGTGACTGCTGTTTCCTGCTCCAGGTTGCCTACGTCCTGCAGGATTGGTGGCTTGCATTCTGGTGAGTGATTCCTGGTCTGACCCAAAGTGCTGTAAAATCTACACAAAGCCTCACTTTCCCGCAGAGTCAGGGAGAGAGATGAGGCTCATTCAGCCTCCTCTTCTGACCCTCAATTAGGTTCCCTGAAGAAAAATGAAAGTTCCTGTGGGTGGTGTGTGATCCCCTTGTGGTCTCTCCCCATGTCCCTCCCTTCAGCAGCTTCTTCACAGACATTTCTTTTCTTTTCTTTTTTTTTCTTTTTTGGAACTTTTAATATTGTATTGGGCTATGGCAAATCAACAATATTGTGATAGTTTCATTTGAGCAGCAAAGGGATGCAGCCGTACATATACAAGTATCCATTCTCCCCTAAACTTCCCTCCCATCCAGGCTGCCACATAACATTGGGCAGAGTTCCATGTGCTGTACAGTTAGCCCTTGTTGGTTACCTGTTTTATATATAGCAATGTGTGCATGACCATCCAAACATCCTAACACTCCTTCCCCTCAGCAACCAAAAGTTTATTTTCTAAGTCTGTCTTCACAGATAATTTTGAAAACTGAAAATCGTGCTTCAAATTTTTAGAGGGAGACATACACAGGGCCTTGTGGGCTGGGAAACACTTTCCAGCATAAAATACATTTCTTGAATTGAAGTAATTCTTGTGATATTTGTGTAAATTCTATGTATATCTATAGTGTAATAGTTTTTATTTCCTGTTCCATAGGGCAAATGTACAAAGTGACCTGTATTCTGGGGCATTAGTAAAAGAAAATGAAGCTGTAGTGTTCGTTCTAAACTGGTACTTAGGAGTTTATTCAGGTAAAGTTGAGTCATCTGCTCTATAATACCAGCATTTAAGGTGTGTATTACAATGAGTCTGTGTGAGCAATGAGGGCTTCCAGAGTAATCCAGTCATGTCTTAACAAATTAAGTATCTGAATCACATTTACTCTCTGAATTAATTAGAATAATTATTTTAAAGATCTGCCAAAAGAAAAGAGGTTGAATGAAGACTCTTAATTTGCTCCATACTGGATTTTGGTCTTTAAATCAGCATTGCATATTGAGAAAATCATCCATTAGAAATATGTAGCTATTAGAAATATTATCTATTCTAATAGTTGCTTTTGCTAAATCTTATATCCTTATAAGAATGGCCAAAGGGATTAGAAATGTATCCCCACCCTGTGGGGTTCAGTTATTCCAATTCTGAATAAACCCTGGCTTTTATTGATCTTGGATGAAATCCTTTGTCAGCATGAGCCAAAAATAAAGGCATTATTTCCTCCCAGGTACTTAAAACTCTGCTTTACCACACTGCTCACCTCCTGAGCTTCACTAATAACTTGAGAAGCTAAGCAGGGGAAGTCCAGTGTCTGGAATTAGGATTCTTTCTCTTTCTTAACCTGAGATTACAGTGTTACCTCCTCCCCAACTGTGTGATTGATTTAAAATTTGGCTTGCCAGACTAATATAAACATGACTCTCTCTATTGACAAGAGTATTTCAAATATATATAGTATAGCATTATATAGTATTTAAAGGATGTCTTTAACAAAATTTTTAAATGCCTTCTTTATTCATTCACCTGTTGATGGACATTTAAGTTGCTCCCATGTCCTAGCTTTTGTAAATAGTGTTGCTATGAACACTAGGGTGCATGTATCTTTTTGAATTATGGTTTTCTCAGGGTATATGCACAGTAGTGGGACTTCTGAGTCGTATGATAGTTCTATTTTCAATTTTTTAAGGAACCTCCAAACTGTTATCCATAGTGACAGTAGCTATTTACATTCCTACTAACACTACAAGAAGGTTCCCTTTTCTCCACACCTTCTCTAGCATTTATTGTTTGTATATATATGTTTTTATAATGGCCATTCTGACTGGTGGTTTTGATCTACATTTCTCTAATAATGATATTGAGCATCTTTTCATGTGCCTCTTGGCTATCTGTATGTCTTCTTTGGAAAAAGGTCTATATAGGTCTTCTGCCCATTCTTTGATTGGGTTGTGGTGGTTGTTGTTGTTTTGATATTAAGCTGCATGAGCTGTTTGTATATTGTGAAGATTAATCCCTGGTCAGTTACTTCTTTTATAATTATTTTCTCCCATTATCAGGGCTGTCTTTTCATCTCATTTATAGTACACATATGCACTGGGTTTGGGGAAGGGGGCTTCCCGGGTAGCTAAAATGGTAAAGAATCTGCTTGCAATGAGGGAGACCTGGATTTGATCCCTGGGTTGGGAAGAATGCCTGTATAAGGGCATGGAACCCACTCCAGTATTCATGCTTAGAGAATTCCATGGATAGAGGAGCCTGGCAGGATACAGTCCATGGGGTTGCAAAGAGCTGAAAATGACTGAGTGACTAACACGCAAATACACTGGAATATTACTCATCCATAGAAAGGAATGAAATAATATCATTTGTCGAGACATAGAAGGACCTAGAGTCGGTCATACAAAGTAAAGTAAGTCAGAAAGAGAAAAACAGAAAAAATACTTCTATTAATGCATATGTACGGAATCTAGCCTCTTCATGGATCACTGCCTTATCATGGCGAAGGGGCTTTAATGGAGCTATGATCTGTGCCATTTAGGGCCACCTAAGACTCATATTCAAGACTTCTGACAAAATGTGATCCATTGGAGGAGGGAATGGCAAACCACCCCAGTGTATTAGCCATGAGAAAAACCCAGGAACTGCATAAAAAAGCAAAAAGATATGGCACCGAAAGATTAGCCCCCCGAGTCAGAAGGTGTCCAATATGCTACTGGTAAAGAGCAGAAGATAACTACTAATAGCTCCAGACAGGATGAAATGGATGGACCACAGTGGAAATGCATTCAGTTGTGGATGGGTCTAGTGGTGAAAGTAAAATCTGATGCTGTAAGAACAGTATTGCATTTTAGTTGATACAATATTTTTTGACCAAAGTAAAAAATAATTTTAATAAAGAAAAATCCGCCCCCCCCCCAAAAAAAGAACAGTATTGCATAGGAACCATGAATCAAGGTAAATTGGATATGGTCAATCAGGAGACAGTAAGAGTAAACATCAACATCTTAGGAATCAGTGAACTAAAATGGACAGGAGTGGATGAATTTAATCCAGATGATCATTATATCTACTACTGTGGGGAAGAATGGCTTAGAAGAAATGGAATAGCCCTCATAAGCAACAGGAGTCCAAAATGCAGTTCTTGGGTGCAACCTTAAAAATAACAGAATTATCTCAGCTCATTTCCAAGGCAATCCATTCAACATCTCAGAAATCCAAGTCTATGTCCCAACCGCCAATGTCAAAGAAGCTGAAGCTGACCAATTCCTTGAAACCTAGAAGACGTCCTAGAACTGAATGCAGAGTTCCAGAGAATAGCAAGGAGAGACCAGAAGGCCTTCATCAATGGACAATAGAGAGAAATAGAGGAAAACAACAGAAAGGGTAAGGCTAGAGATCTCGCCAAGAAAATTGGAAATATCAAAGGAACATGTCATCCAAAGATGGGCAGAATATAAGACAGAAAAGGTAAAGACCTAATTAAAGCAAAAGAGATCAAGAAGAGATGGAAAGAACACACAGGACTATACAATAAAGCTCTTGATGATCTGGATAAACATGATGATGTAGCCTGTCACTCAGAGCCAGACATTCTGGAGTGTGATGTCAAGTGAGTCTTAGGAAGCACTGCTGCCTATAAAGGTAGTGGAGGTGATGAAATTCCAGCATAGCTATTTAAAATTCTAAAAGATTTAAAGTGATGTACTCAATATGTCAGCATATTTGGAAAACCCAGCAGTGGCCACAGGACTGGAAAAGGTCAATCCTTATCCCAGTTTCCAAGAAGGGTGTACTAAAGAATGTTCAGTCCACCAGACAATTGCACTCGTCTCCCATGCTAGTAACATTATGCTCAAAATCACTCAAGTTAGTTTTCATCATTATGTGAACTGAGAAATTCCAGATGTTCAACCAACATTTAGAAAGGGCAGAGGAACCAGAGATCAAATTGTCAACATTTTCTGGATCATAGAGAAAGCAAGGGAATTCCAAAACAACATCTACCTCTGTTTCATTGGCTAAGCTAAAGCCTTTAACTGTGGATCATAACAAACTGTGGAAAAGTCTTAAAGAGATAGGAATACCAGGCCATCTTATCTGTCTCCTGAGAAACCTGTATGCAGGTCAAGAAGCAACCATTAGAACCCTGTATGGGACAACTGATTGGTTCAGGATTGAGAAAGGTGTATGACAAGACTGTTTATTGTCACCCTGTTTATTTAACATATACACAGAGTACATCATGTGAAAGGCTGGACTGGATGGATTACAAGCTGGAGTCAAGATTGCTGGAGAGTATCAACCTCAAATATGTGGATGATACCACTCGAATGGCAGAAAGCAAAAAGGAACTAAAGAGCCTCTGGATGAGGGTGACGAAGGAGGGTAAAAAAAGCCTCCTCAGGGTAAAACTGAATATTAAACTAAGATCATGGCATCTAGTCCCATCACTTCGTGGCAAACAGAAGGGGGAAATCTGGGAGCAGTGATAGATTTCCTCTTCCTGGGCTCTAAAATCATTGCGGATTGTGACTGTAGCCACGAAATTAGAAGATGATTACCTCTTGGCAGGAAAGTTATGACAAACCTAGATAGTGTACTGAAAAGCAGAGACATCACTTTGCCGACAAAGGTCCATATACTCAAGGCTATGGTCTTTCAGTAGTCAGTCATGTAAGGATATGAGAGCTGGACGATAAAGAAAGCTGAGCACCAAATAATTGGTGCTTTCAAACTGTGGTGCTGGAGAAGACTCTTGAGCATCCCTCAGACAGTAGGGAGATCAAACCAGTCAGTCTTAAAGGAAATCAACCCAGAATACTCATTGGAAGGACTGATGCTGAAGCTGAAGCGCCAATACTTTGGCCTCCTGATGCAAACAGCTGACTCACTGGAAAAGACCCTGATGCTGGGAAAGGCTGAAGGCAGAAGGAGAAGAGGGTGACACAGGATGAGGTGATTGGATGACCCCACTGATTCATCAACTTGGGCAAACTCAGGGAGATGATGAGGGACAGGGAAGCCTGGCTGCAGTCCATGGGGTTGCGAAGAGTTGGACACAACTTGGCAACTGAACAACAACAACGTGGAGTCTAGAAAAATGGTACAGGTGGACCTCTTTTCAGGGGACGAATAGAGTCACAGATATAGAGAACAGACGTTTGGACACAGTGCAAGTGGGATAGTGAGGGAGATGAATTGGGAGATTTGGATTGACATACATACACTACTATATGTAAAACAGATAGCTAGTGGGAAGTTGTGGAGAAGGCAATGGCACCCCACTCCAGAACTTTTGCCTGGAAAATCTCATGGACGGAGGAGCCTGGTAGGCGGCAGTCCATGGGGTCGCTAAGCATCAGACACAACTGAGTGACTTCACTTTCTCTTTTCACCTTCATGCACTGGAGAAGGAAATGGCAACCCACTCCAATGTCCTTGCCTGGAGAATCCCAGGGACAGGGAAGCCTGGTGGGCTGCTGTCTATGGGTTTGCACAGAGTCGGACACGACTGAAGCAACTTAGCAGCAGCAGCAGCAGCAGTGGGAAGCTGCAGTATAGCACAGGGTGCTTAGTTCATGCTCTGCGATGACCTAGAGGATTGTGGAAGGGATTGGGGAAGGGAGGTCCAAGAGGGAGGGGATTTATGTATTCATATAGCTGATTTGCTTTGTTGAACAGCAGAAACTAATACAACATCGTAAAGCAACTATACCCCAATAAATTTTTTAATTAAATAAAATTTTAAATATCCTCAAAGGAAATGCTTGTACAAGCTTTCTACAATGAGTAAGTTTTGTAAAACTCCTCTCATTGACATTTGGTATTTATTTTATCTATCACTTGACAAGAAACTTTAATTTACCAGCTGTTTACCTTCTGAATTGGTGGACAATGAGGGTTTAAAGAAGAAGGAAGGGATTCTGTTACACATTCATATAGGATGGTGGGCTAAGGCAAAGGCCTTTTGATGGAATTCAAGAATTTAAGCAGCTTTCAGAATTTAAATAACACTGATGTGGCAGTTGAATGGAAAAACATACTTGATGGAATATATATTGCCAAAGTTATCCCCTCTCTGTATAGTATTGTGAGTTGAGATATTTGGAGGGCTCTTTTAATTCTTATATGTATAGTACTGATTTATGTCATGATAAAATTTAAATTTAAATGATTATAGTTATTTACAAATGCTTTGGGGTTCTATAAAATAGTGAAAAATTAGATTATCTTGTTTAGATTATCTCATGTCAAAAATATTTTGTAGTTTCTTGCAGTTCAATTATTTAAGAGATTATCCACTTGAAACTTAACATGGTCTTTTCATACTCTTTATAGCTACATGGGAATAGAAGTAGCTACTTTATTTTTAATATTTTAATTTTTATTATAGTTGCTTTCCAATGTTGTGTTAGTTTCTGTTGTACAGCCAAGTGAACTAGTTGAACATGTATCTTCTCTTTGGATTTCCTTCCCATTTAGGTTGCCACAGAGCATTAAATAGAGTTCCCTGTGCTACACAGTAGGTTCTTAAAAAGCTACTTTACATGGAAGTAAATTTCCTTGTAATTACAAGGAAATGATAGGTCATTTCTTCTTTTCCCTGTTAATCCATGTGCTGTTAGCAAAGCATTGGAGAAGGGAATGGCAACCCACTCCAGTATTCTTGCCTGGAGAATTCCATGGATAGAGAAACCTGGGGTCTACAGTCCATGGGCGTGCAAAGAATATGACACGACTGAGCACCTAACATGTTCACTTTCACCAAAGCATACCTTACTTTTAGATTATGGGATATGTTGTAAATAATGAGATTTGCAATGTGGAGAAAGGAAGATCAGCTACTTGTATAATTATCTTTATTTTAAGTTTTATTAGAACTTGTAATTGAATTAGGCAAGCCTAGAATGAAACTGCAGTTTACACATTCCCCCCATGTTGTTTCTATTTAGTGAGAGGAAAATAGTGATTTTTATATTTTTCTTTATAAATGTATTTATAATAGCCAGGACATGGAACCAACCTAGGTGTCCATCAGCAGATGAGTGGATAAGAAAGCTGTGGTACATATACACAATGGAGTATTACTCAGCCATAAAAAGAATACATTTGAATCAGTTCTAATGAGGTGGATGGAACTGGAGCCAATTATGCAGAGTGAAGTAAGCCAGAAAGGAAAACACCAATACAGTATACTAACACATATATATGGAATTTAGAAAGATGGTAGTGTTAAACCTGTACGTGAGACAGCAAGAGAGACACAGATGTGTAGAACAGCCTTTTGGACTCTGTGGGAGAGGGAGAGGGTGGGATGATTTGGGAGAGTGGCATTGTAACATGTATGATATCATAAATGAAACGAATCGCCGGTCTAGGTTTGATGCAGGATGCAGGACGCTTGGGACTGCTGCATGGGGATGAGCCAGGGAGAGGATGAGGGGTGGGAGCAGGGAGAGGGGGTCGGGATTGGGAGCTCATATACACTCATGGCTGATTCATGTCAATGTATGGCAAAACGAATACAGTATTGTAAAGCAAAACAAACTAAAAAATTAAAAAAAATATTTTTGAAAGCATCAAACTCTTACAGAATCTACTTTATATATTTATATTTATATATATATATTGTTTTTATTCTATATTCTATATATATAAATATCTATACAATTTTTATTTATAAAATGAAATGCACAGTATCTTTTTAAACTACCTGCCATGTGTTAGCGTGATTGAGGATAAGATGGAGATCTTGTGCTCAGTGATGTTTCTTTATTTCAGGGTTAACTGTGTCTACTGTCCTTTTTGGCATCACAAAGTCTCTGTTGATATTCTACATCCTTGTTAATTCTTCACAAACTTTGCACAACAAAATGTTGGAGAGCATTTTAAGAGCTCCAGTAGTGTTCTTCCATAGAAATCCAATAGGTAAGTCAGACACTCAAGTTTCATAGTGAATATGTCTTGTTAACACATTTAGTGCCTGATTACATTTTCATATTTGAAAATGGAAGAGATGCTTGGAAGAAAATCACTGTGCATGTTTATTCATTTTCTACAAAAGCTTCATTGGTAATTTTTCCTACCAGAGAAAATGTGAATATAGGAGCATATAAGCTTTTATTCCAATTTATTCATATCTGTAAAAATACATGAATGTTTACTTTACAGGATGATTTAGGAGTCCATTTGTTATGTGGCATATGAAACATCCAACAGATGATGAAAACATGTTGAAATGTTTTTGACTAATTGTTGAAACATTGACTGTATTACATAGTGTTAAGCTAACTAGGAAAGGCCTTCTTCCAGGAATGTCTCTATAGAAGACAGGCTGTGTGTTTCTCTCTTTCATTGTCCATCCATTTCTGGGACCACAGAGATCTGATATGTGCTCATATTTTGAGTTTTACCTAATTGGTAATGTAAAATTAATTAAAATACAAGATCAGTGAAATGTAAATATCCTCTTCAATAAAATGAACTCTAGTTTTACAATGGACTTGTGGTTACATTAAAGATGTCCTGTGGTATGTAGCAGGTGGATCTTCAATATTAAGTAAGAATATCCCTGAAGGTTTCCCAATGGTTTCAGCCTCCACCCTGAGGCCTTCAATCTGTCTTGCTTTGTTTGGAAGGTAGTCTCCTTCCTATGAAGAATTAGTTCATCAGAGTATATGTCCACTCTGTTCATTTGGTTAGAATTGTGCTGAGGCCCAGGGTGGCTTTGTTTTTGCAGGTGATAATTGACAGGGCTTGTTGAGGCAGAGATGTGACTGGAGGGAGCACAGCAGTAGCCTTGGCCTGGCCACCAACTAGCTGTGTGATCAAGGCCAGAGTAGGTAGATGCTACTGGACAGGAAAATCCCCAGGAAGGATGTTTTCATGGTTATAAGTATGGACTCAGGAGCCAAATTCCTGGGTTCAGTCCTAGTGCTAGTTACTAATAGTAATAGTCAATGATAGTTATGTTAATACTTATGTGCTTGTTATTTAATTTATCTGTGTCTCAATTTTCTTACCTATAAAATGAGGATATTGTTCATACACTTACCAGTATCTTGATGTTGTGGGCATTAAGCAGGTTAATACATTCACAGCACTTAGGACAGGGTCAGTGCCTAATGAACCTCAGTGAGGATGTCAATATGGAGTCTGGGAACTTCTCTCCTGTTAAATGGGAATGACTGCTGCCCTTCCTGTTTCACAAGACTGTTGTGAGGATTAAAGACTGTTTAGGGCAGCATCTTGTACAGATTTATTCAACAGTTCAGTTCAGTTGCTCAGTCATATCCGACTCTTTGCGACCCCATGGACTGCAGCATGCCAGGCTTCCCTGTCCATCTTCCCTGTCCAACTCCCAGAGCTTATTCAAATACACGTCCATTGAGTCAGTGATGCCATCCAACCTGTCATCCCCTTCTCCTCCCGCCTTCAATCTTTCCCAGCATCACGGTCTTTTCCAATGAGTNCCGACTCTTTGCGACCCCATGGACTGCAGCATGCCAGGCTTCCCTGTCCATCTTCCCTGTCCAACTCCCAGAGCTTATTCAAATACACGTCCATTGAGTCAGTGATGCCATCCAACCTGTCATCCCCTTCTCCTCCCGCCTTCAATCTTTCCCAGCATCACGGTCTTTTCCAATGAGTCAGTTCTTCATATCAGGTGGCCAAAGTATTGGAGTTTCAGCTTCAGCATAAGTCCTTCCTGAATATTCAGGACTGATTTCTTTTAGGATGGACCTATTAGATCTCCTTGCAGTCCAAGGGACTCTCAAGAGTCTTCTCCAACACCACAGTTCAAAAGCATCAATTCTTTGGCACTCAGCTTTCTTTATAGTCCAACTCTGACATCCATACATGACTACTGGAAAAACCATAGCTTTGACTAGATGGACTTTTATTGGCAAAGTGATGTCTCTGCTTTTTAATAAGCTGTCTAGGTTGGTCATAGCTTTTTTTCCAAGGAGCAAGCATCTTTTAATTTCATGGCTGCAATCACCATCTGCAGTGATTTTGGAGACCCCCAAAATAATCTGTCACTGTTTTCATTGTTTCTCCATCTATTTGTCATGAAGTGGTGGGACCAGATGCCATGATCTTCATTTTCTGAACTGAGTTTTAAGCCAACTTTTTAAATACATGTTCTTTAGTTCAGGCATTATGAGGAGCACAGGATGGTAAACTGCAGAGGCACATACAGATTTCATCTTATTATGAGCTGGAGTGAGGAAGTGATTGGAAGAGTCTTTGCTATTATAGCTATGATGTTGCTCTACGTTACCTGTTAATATAAAAACTACAGTTGTAATTTTGGGAGCATCGAGTGGGACTGAGTTTGTGACCATTGTTAACCAGGCTTTTGATGACCTGTAGGTATCTCCAGATGCTGATTTATTATTCAAGGATTTGGAACAAAGTTTAAATCTTTAAGGTCACTAATCCTAGAGCAGCAGGCATACAGAGTGTGTATCTTGTCTTCCCCTCCTGCATCTATCATCAGAACTTCATTGCTTCAAGAAAATAGAAGCCCAAATAAGTACTGCAAAGATAGGCTCAAAGGTTTAGGGGCATCAGTTATTATTCTTTTAGCAGTGTATTATATTGAACTCTTCCTTTTGTTTATTTTCAAAAGTAGAATTTGTAACAGATTGTTTACGGTGGACTTTTGTTTGTGATATATGATGGCATGAAGAGAAAACCACACAGAGTGGTATTGCTTGTTACCAAGTTCAAGCTCGCTCTGCTTGCCTCACAAGGCTGGTAAGACTTACAGACATGTGTTAAGCCAAAGAATAATGACTTTATTTGGAGACCTGGCAGACTGAGAAGATGGTAGACTAATGTGTCAAAATAACCATCCTATTGGAGTCTGGATACCTGGTTCTTTTATAGAACAGAGAGGAGAGGAGGCAAGGAAATAATGTCAAAGGCCATTTATCTTGTGCAATAAGAGGGTATTTGTTCATTTTTTCTTTTCTGCAGCCATTCACAGTTGGTGAGGGTCAGATTGTCTCCCTGTGAGCTGGAAAAAAGTCACTTTAACATTCATGCAGAGGGGCAGGGTTCCTTGACAAAAGCAGTGAATAGCAATGGTCAAAGAAACAGATCCAGCATGGAGTCAATATTGGCTCCTCCCTGTTATAGTTCCTTTGATGTGCACCTCCCCTGTCTGGGGCCAGTGTCCTGTTCTTTCTCATCCTGAGTCTCCTCAGGGAGCACCACCCTTTCAGGGATGGCTACAGCATCCTTTGTTTACTAATGTGACAGGTGACATTTTTAGTTTACACCAGATATTTACCAAAAATTTCCATATTCCATCCCACAGCCTTAAGGATATAGTATTATTGTGGACTCTGAGAAGGGAAATAAAATCAATCTTAGTCATTTAGTAATATTTCTGTTTTCCTGCCTGCATCTCTTTGGTCTTCTTAGATGCTTATTCACAAGTCTGTGCTTGTCACACCTGGTACTCCTCTGAAAATAACAACTTATTGCCCAAGTAGTAAACTCACAAGTTGGAAATGACCATAATCCAAAATTTCCCAAAATGTGAAGTTCTGAGAGCCATTTGGAGGGAAAAAAATTACAGAGAGGTTGTAATTACATTGATTTAAAGAGTATCACTTGGGAAAACTAATCTTCATAATTAAAGCCAAATTGGTATGACAATTAGGATTAACTTAGGTATTTTGCAAGTGTTTGTTTGCCAGTTTAGCTCTTGGAGTGAGTCTTAGATGGGATGGATCTAAAGGGAGGAAAATTCTCAAATCCAACCCTTCCTGCTACTGCCACATGGTTCCCCCGTTCTTTTAAAAATCAGGGCTCAATTTCAATTCCCCACCCACTGCCATTTAGTGGTATTTTTGTTTCTCTTTAGATATCATCCTGTTTTGTCTTTCTTTTTACCACTGACATTGGCTTATTTCATATGAATTTGTAATATATTAAATTTGTTCTTGTTTTACCGCTAGTCATGTCTGACTCTTTTGTAGTCCCATGAACTGTAGCCTGCCAGGCTCCTCTGTCCATGGGATTTCCCAGGAAAGAATACTGGAGTGGGTTGCCATTTCTTCCTCCAAGGGATCTTCCTGACCCTGGGATTGAACCCCTGTCTCTTATGTCTCCTGCATTGGCAGGCAAATTCTTTAGCACTGAGCCCCTAGGGAAGCCCAATACATTAAATATTTAATGGTGCTTAGTGGCACCTGACTCCAGTACTCTTGCTTGGAAAATCCCATGGGCAGAGGAGCCTGGTAGGCTGCATTCCATGGTGTCGCAAAGAGTCAGACACGACTGAGCGACTTCACTTTCACTTCTCACTTTCATGCATTGGAGGAGGAAATGGCAACCCACTCCAGTGTTCTTGCCTGGAGAATCCCAGGGACGGGGGACCCTGGTGGGCTGCCATCTGTGGAGTCGCACAAAGTCGGACATGACTGAAGTGACTTAGCAGCAGCAGCAGCAGTCACTCAGTCGTCTCCAACTCTTCATGACCCCATGGATTGTGGCCCGCCAGCTCTGCTGTCCATGGGGATTCTCCAGGCAAGAAAAATGGAGTGGGTTGTCATTTCCTTCTCCAGAAAGTATTTAATACATGTACTTTATATTTTTTTTAAGATTTATTGATTTATTTTTAGTTGCATTGGGTCTTTGTTGCTGCATGTGGGCTTTCTCTAGTTACAGCGGGCAAGGGTTACTCCTCATTGCAGTGCTTGGGCTTCACATTGTAGTCACTTTTTCTGCTGCAGATCTCAGGCTCTAGGCCCATGGGCTTCAGTAGTTGTGGTGCACAGGCTTAGTTGCTCTGCAGCATGTGGAATCTTCCCAGACCAGGGATCCAACACATGTCCCCTGCACTGGAGACAGTGTACCACCAAGGAAGTTCCTAAATATATATTCTTCAAAATTATTGTTTTGATTTGTTCATGAATTGTTTCTCTTAAAGCTTCTATCTGAGGAAATGAGCTATTTCTCATATCCTATTCTTGCAGGAAGAATTTTAAATCGTTTCTCCAAAGATATTGGGCATATGGATGACTTGCTGCCTCTGATACTTCAAGATTTCATCCAGGTAACATAACAGTCCTGTCAGAGTTTCCACAGAGAATAGCAGAGTGCCTGTTTCTCAAGGTCTTCTCACAGAGGCTAAGGATGGTCTTTCAGCCTGGAAATGCATCCTGTTATCTTCAGTAAAGGTCATGTTTGTGAGAGAAAGGTGCAGTTGTGATGGGAAGGCTGAGTTAACATGAGAAACACCTGGGGCAGGAGTGGCTACACAGTCACGTCAAGGTTGGTCTGAAGCCGCAGCATGCTGGATAAGCGGTTCTCCCTCTGATTCCAGGTGACTGGCATGGATTCCCTTTACTGTGAGTGCATTTCATAATATAGAAATATTCACCTCTCATGGAAAGATAGCATAGATTAACTAAATTATGCTTTGTATTGGGTTTCCCAGCTGGCTTAGTGGTAAAGAATTCGCCTGCCAGTGCAGGAGATACAAGAGATATGGATTTGATCCCTGGGTTAGAAGATGTCCTGGAGAAGGGAATGGTGATCCACTTCAGTATTCTTGCCTAGAAAATTCCACAGATAGAGGAGCCTGGCGAGCTACAGTCCAGGGGGCTGCAAGAGTCATACACAATTGAGCACAATCACTTTGCATTGTATTCACACAGAGGACAGATATGTATTGCAACATTTAATTTCGATAAAGCCACGTGTGGTTACTTACAAAGCAAAGATTGGGTAAAAAGAAGGTGAGAATAATACTTTACCAAGGATAATGTTGTTGTTTAGTCACTAAGTTCTGTACAACTCTTTTGGGACTGCATAGACTACAGCTTGCCAGGCTCCTCCATCCATGGGATTTCTCAGGTAAGAATACTGGATTGGGTTCCCATTTCATTCCTGACCCAGAGATCAAGCTTGTGTCTCTGGCACTTCCTTCATTGCAGGTAGATTCTTACCACTGAGCCACCTGGGATGTCCAAAAAGAACAGTAGAGAGTGCTAATTGAAAATACGAAGGCTTTAAGCCAGTAATTTGATTATGGAATCAAAGTCATCTCAGAAAATGTTTTTGGTTTTGTAGACAGTTTTGCTTTTCACAAGCTGATTGCTCTGTCTTAAGGTGCCTTAAAAAAGAAAGAGAGAGAAAGACTTACAGGAATACCTTCTACCCAGCGTGTTTGTCTGTGAACTTGAGAATCTAAGGAATGATGTTAGGTCATCTCAGCTCTCATCATCACATTCAGTATTGTTGCTCTTATGGAGTGTTTTTATTTATTTATTTTTTTCTGTTATTCTGTCTACTTATCAATGATTAAGCCTGTGGGGAATTTACTTTTTATTTCTAAGTGTTAATTTTGGAAATGAAATACATGTATCCAAAGCTGCACACAGAAATGCAGCAATGAACAGTGCAACAGTGTCCTACAGACAGTACAGCCAGTGGGCAAGGCTTCCACTGTTACCAGTGAGAACTAAGCTGAGACTCAGAGACAGAGGACTTTTCCTGAAAAGATGTCTGATTTTTTTCTTCTCTTCTGCAAACTTGTTTTATAAATGTGCCCTGCTGGGTTTGGCTACATAATTTATCCCCAGAAACAATTTTTCCCTGTAAACAGTGTCATGTTTTGACAGTGATTGTGAATTACTTTAAAGGATTTTGTGAAAGGTTCTGTTTCTTTGCAACAGCAAGCTAGGCAAAGGTTGGGTTTCCACTGTGTGCTTAGCTTATGGTTTGTTAGTCCTCATAATCAAAATTTGTCACATATTTTTGCATGGCATATGGAGGGACAGGGATAGATGCTATCTGATTTCAGTAGGAAATATTCTCATTAAAGAGGAGAGAAAATTCTAGTCTAGGTGATTTTCATTCCTCCTCTACCACTTGTAGTTCAATTATCTTGAAGTTTGGTGGAGGCATCCTGTAGTTCATTAGAAGTAAGAGTCTGCTCTTTGATAGAGAGACCTGGGATGAGCATGGAGCTTATGTATTCTTCACTGAGCAAGTAGTTAAATCTCCAAAGATGGATAATATTGCCAAGAGAGAGGGAAACATTTTAGGAGCCAAGATCAGAAGCTTAGGGAAAGCTTGATATTCAGAGAGAAGCAGAGAGAGAAGGGAAGTACAGAAGATGCATAATAAACAGCAAGGATGCGAGGAGAAACAGTGGAGACCTGAGGAAGACAAGTCTGTTTAGTGCAAATGAGAAGGTGAGTCCACGGAAACTTGCTGATTGATTTGGAATCAGGAGGTGTCTGGTGACCTGAGGAGCAGGTTTCAGATGGGAGGAGTTAGAGAGCAATAGGGCTGCAAATCCAGGAGGCGTGGGGGGGGGGGCGGTTTGAGATGAAGACAGGCTACTCTGGAAGGAGTTTGAATGAATCAGAATAGAGGCCCATCTGGATGCAGGGTCTGAGGAGAGGTTGCTGGTTGTTTGAGATTTTAGTTTCTGGGAGGGGAGTATGAGCGATGATGGGCGGTTTTTCCCTCTCTTCCTTCCTTCTCTTCAACAAACAGGGATTAAAGTTGAGGGCTTGAGGTAGAGGGGTGAGTCAGTCTCCTCCAGTGCTCCAGGGAAGGAAGACATTCAGAGACTCACCCTTTGATGGCTTTGGGATCCTAATTGTGGGAGCTCTGTGGAGGAAGTCTTGAAAGGCAAACTATATGTGGGGGCTGGAGGCAGTTAGGGAACCTAGTCCAGGGGTAGCTGGAGCTTCTATGAGGTGATCTTTGATCCCAGATGAAAGGAAAAGGCTGCTGTGGATGGTGGAGCATGAAGTGCTGGTGGAAGCAGAGTTCCTGTGTGGGACCCAGTCTTTCTGTCTGTCACCAGCTGAGAGGGGGGAAGGGAAAGGCTTGGAATGGTGTTATTCACTTTTGTTTAGAGCCAACTGTGTTCAAACTCATTTTTGATGGTTCTTCTCATCCTGGGTGTATTTGATAAACCTTGGAAAATTTTTGATCATTTTTATTTTTATTACTTCAAATATGTATTTACTTCTAAAGTATGCACTACTTCTTTTCCTTATCTAATTCCTTCTCATTTCATAAATGAGAGATTTCATAAATGGAATCTCAGATAATTTATTTAATATTTTGTAATAGTGATACCAAGTGTGGCTAATGAAAAGCCTGGATTCTGCGTAGTGGTCCACACTGCAAGACAGTCCATCCACTGCTGCTGCTGCTGCTGAGTCGCTTCAGTCGCGTCCGACTGTGCAACCCCATTGACGGCAGCCCACCAAGCTCTCCCGTCCCTGGGATTCTCCAGGCAAGAACACTGGAGTGGGTTGCCATTTCCTTCTCCAAATCCATCCACTGAGACTATGTAACTCAGAGACCGCCTCACAGCAGAGGGCAATCATGAGTTTGTGCACCATCCCGTACACTGACAGCTACCAGATAGGTTGCCTGTTCAGTCACATTCGAGTTGTTGGGAAAATTGGAGCTGTTCACTATTTCAAAGGATGAAGGAAAGCAGCATAAAAAATCAACTTATGTGATGTGATTGCACCTGATAATCATTCATGATGTCAGCAGCTTTACATTGTGGCAGTGCAGAGCCCCACATTCTCCCTTTCCAAGCCCCCATTCCAGCTCTCCCTCTTACCATCTCTGCCCCACAGAAGCCACATTCTCCTTTCTGTAAAATGGAGAAAATAATACCTGCTTCCTAAGGTTTGTTGGGCAGATAAAAATGAAGACATTTTAATATTATTATTCACATAACGTCTAAATGCATGTTGAACACTAAGTAATGGATACCTAATTTTAAAAATACCATGTGTGTTTTAGGTAAGACAAATAGTCTGATGACAGTGACATTTGTTGTTGTTCAGTCACTAAGTCATGTCTGACCATTTGCCACCCCATAGATTGCAGCACGCCAGAACTTCCTGTCCCTCATTATCTCCTGGAGCTTACCCAAATTCATGTCCATTGAATTGGTGATTCCATCAGCCATCTCATTCTCTGTTGCCCTCATCTCCTTTGCCTTTGGTAAAATGGCATTATGGTGCATTAAAGTTATTTTCAGAGACAGTTTCCAGGCCTATAAATATCATCTCATGAGTTTGTATCACACAGATTCTATGTTTGTAATCCTTAAAGATTTTAATGGTTGCTTTCTTCAGTAGACTCACAGGTAAAAGTCAGTTGTTTCAAGACAGACCACTGAGCATTAACTATTTCAGAGCAATCTAATTTTCATACAATTTGCCAACGTCCCAAATAGCACTGAATAAGGATCTCAATTATCTCCAATTCTTGTCATTGAAATCATCATCTCCAAGGAGTCTTCCTATTGCTAAACAAGTAAAATTGGAGGTGAGATGTGGAAGTTAAAATGCCTAAACCTAGGCATTTTAAGTTTAGGCATTTTAGTTTTCAAAAAAGTTTGGAACTGTTCTGAGTGTGTGAACTTGCACACAGCTGCTCTCAGCAAAATACTGTAATCTATTGGAAAAGGCAGTGGCACCCCACTCCAGTACTCTTGCCTGCAAAATCCCATGGACGGAGGAGCCTGGTAGGCTGCAGTCCATGGGGTCGCGAAGAGTCGGACATGACTGAGCGACTTCACTTTAACTTTTCACTTTCACGCATTGGAGAAGGAAATGGTAACCCACTCCAGTATTCTTGCCTGGAGAATCCCAGGGATGGGGGAGCCTGGTGGGCTGCCGTCTATGGGCTCACACAGAGTCAGACCTGACTGAAGCGACTTGGCAGCAGCATTGAGGAAAACTAAGTTGAAAAATGCTTATTTCCCACACACCCCCTCATTCAGGGGAAAAAAAAAAGAATCAGCAGCTTGGCAGAGCTCAACTGACTTTTCACATGCTTCCGTGGACACAAAGGGCTTATTCTGAGGTCTCTTGAGCAACCAGTGGTGAGACCACCAGGGTCTGTGTCATTACCTCCTCAACACACATAGAACTCACTGACTGCAGTTTTATGAAGAGAAAATGCCCAAGAAAAAGAAGATGTGAAGGAGGTGCCATCAGTCATTTTTTTTCAAAGTGGGGAGCACAAAAGAACAGGCCAGTGCATCTGGATATTTAGAACAAAGCCTGAGACTCAGTATAATAGTTCATAATGGGTCACTTGCTTTTGCAGCCTTTGCTTGTGTCAGCACCACTGACCCTTGTATTTCATTGTGTGGAGATGTCAGGGAAAGTGTGTAGAGAGTATCCCAGCCTCTCCCACTGAACAATGACTTAGTCATTCAAAAAATGTTTGTTTTTAACATATATGTAATACTAGTGCTTTGTGGATATTTTCTTCCAGTCAGTGGCTTGCCATTTATATCCTTAGTAGAGATCAAGGTTTAATTTTGATGACATCTAATGTTTGCCATTTTTTTCTTTTCTTTTGTAGTTGACGTTTTTGTATCCTAAGAAATCTTTGCGCATCCTTAAGAACGTGAAGATACTTTTCTGTGTTCTACCTTTTTAGATATTGGTGCATCTTCCACTATGTTTTTGTATTTGAAAGAGTAATTAGTGGTTGAAGTTTATTTTTTCCAATTATTCTGGACACATTTGTTAAAGACTTTTATGCACTGAATTAAGGAAATCTGCATCTGTATAATTTATTTTGTTCCTCAAAAGTTACAGTTTATGCCAATATTTAGATCCTTATACCAATACTGCATTCTTAATCACTGTACATTTTAATAAGAGATGAAACCCATTGTTTAAATTGTCTAACTTTGTACTTCTTTGTCAAGGTTGCTTTGGTCATTCTGGATTCTCTATGTATAAATTTTAGAAACCTTCCAATTTGCTTTTAAATAAAAGGCTGCTGAAAATTTTATCAATATTTCCTTTTAGCTATAGGTTATTTTGAGAAGTTTGAGTCTTAACAATATTGGATCTGCAATTATGAATATGTATCTCTCTGCTTATTTAGGTCTTTTTTAATTTTAGAAATATTTTGTAATTTTTAGTATAGACATCTTACACTTCTCTGGTTAAATTTATTCATGGAATCATTGGATTGTTTTTTAAAATTATTTATCTAGTTTTGGATGCAATATACCTTCTTTTGGAGAGGGCAATGGCACCCCACTCCAATACTTTTGCCTAGAAAATGCCACTGACGGAGGAGCCTGGTAGGCTGCAGTCCATGGGGTTGCTGAGAGTCGGACAGGACTGAGCGACTTCACTTTCACTTTTCACTTTCATGCATTGCAGAAGGCAATGGCAACCCACTCCAGTGTTCTTGCCTGGACAACCCCAGGGATGGGGGAGCCTGGTGGGCTGCTGTCGCAGAGTTGGACACGACTGAAGCAATTTAGCAGCAGCAGCAGCAGCAGCAGCAGCAGCAGCAGCAGTGCCTTCTTTGCTATGCGTGGGCTTTCTTTAGTTGCGGGGAGAGTGGGTGACTAGTTGCTGTGGGTGGGCTTCTCATTCTGGTGGCTTTTCCTGTTGCAAAACATGGGCTGTAGGGTGCATGGGCTTCAGGAGTTGTGGCACATGGACTTAGCTGCTCTGCGCATGTGGATTCTTCCCAGGGATCGAACCCATGTTTCCTGTATAGGCAGATGGATTCTTAACCACTTGGACCACTAGAGAAGGCTTTTTTCTGATACCATTATAAACTTGCTGGTTGCTAGTCTATAGAAATATAGTTGATTTATGTGTGAATTAACTTTGCATTGCCTGGAGTTGATGACAGTAGTTTTTATTTATTTATTTATTTTTCTTTTTTAGTTCTGTAAGATTTTGTCCATATACAGTCATGTCAGCTGTAATAATGACAGTTTTGTATCTTCATTTCCAATATTTGTGACTTTTGTTTCCTTTTCTTGACTTGTTGTGGCTGGAGTTTCCAGTTAGTGTTGAAGACAGTTGGTTAGATTGGTTAATCTTGTACTCTTAGGGCAAAATCTTTCAATATATTTTACATTACAAATAATATTATTTCCAATTTGCAGGTAGGCATCTATTGTCAGGTTGAAAAAGCTAAACTTAACATTCCTGGAATAGAGTTTGCTTGGTTGTAATGTAGCATTGTTTTTATGTTTTTTATGTAGTTGGTCAAGAATTTTTGTATCTGTTGTTCATGAAGGAAATTCATCTATAATTAGCTTTTTAAAATATTTTGTCAGCTTTTTGTATCAGGATTATGTAGCCTCAAGAAAATACATGGGAAATATTTCCATTTGTAATGGCCACTTTAATGTGACTTGGTGCTTTCACTGTTGTGTGCCTGGGTTCAATTGCTGGTAGGAAAACTAAGATCCCATAATCTGCATGGTATGGCCAAAACAATAAAGTAAAGTAAAATAAAACAACACAAAAACACAAGAGAAGACTGTATACATGGACATCACCAGATGGTCAATACTGAAATCAGATTGATTATATGCTTTCAGCCAAAGATGGAGAAGTTCTATACAATCAGCAAAACCAAGACAGGGAGCTGACTGTGGCTCAGATTATGAACTCCTTATTGCCAAATTCAGATTTAAATTGAAGAAAGTAGGGAAAACCACTAGACTATTCAGGTATGACCTAAATCAAATCCTTTATGATTATACAGTGAAAGTGACAAATAGCTTCAAAAGATTAGATCTGATAGAGTGCCTGAAGATCTAAGGACAGACATTTGTGACATTGTACAGGAGGCATTGATCAAGAACATCCCCAAGAAAAAGAAATGAAAAAAGGCAAAATGGTTGTCTGAGGAGGTCTTACAAATAGCTGAGAAAAGAAGAGAAGCTAAAGGCAAAGGAGAAAAGCAAATATAATATCCATTTGAATGCAGAGTTCCAAAGGATAGCAAGGAGAGATAAGAAAGCCTTGCTCAGTGATCAATGTAAAGAAATAGAGCAAAGTAATAGAATGGTAAAAACTAGAGATCTCTTGAAGAAAATTAGTAATACCAAGGGAACATTTCATGCAAAGATGGGCACAATAAAGGACAGAAATGGTATGGACCTAACAGAAGCAGAAGATATTAAAAAGAAGTGGAAGCATACACAGAAGAACTATACAAAAAAGATCTTCATGACCCAGATAAAAACAGTGGTGTGATCACTCACTTAGAGCCAGACATCCTGGAATGTGAAGTCAAGTGGTCCTTAGGAAGCATCACTACAGACAAAGCTAGTGGAGGTGATCAAATTCCAGTTGAGCTATTTCAAATCCTGGAAGATGATGCTGTGAAAGTGCTGCACTCACTATGCCAGCAGATTTAGAAAATGTAGCAGTGGCCATAGGAAAAGGTCAGTTTTCATTCCAATCCCAAAGAAAGGCAATGCCAAAGAATGCTCAAACTACCGCACAGTTTCACTCTTCTCACATGCTAGCAAAGTGATGCTCAAAATTCTCCAAACCAGGCTTCAATAGTATGTGAACCATGAACTTCCAAATGTTCAAGCTGGTTTTAGAAAAGGCAGAGGAACTTGAGATTAAATTGCCAACATCTGTTGGATCCCAGAAAAAGCAAGAGAGTTCCAGAAAAACATCTGTTTTACTGACAACACCAAAGCCTTTTACTGTATGGATCACCACAAACTGGAAAATTTGGAAAGAGATGGAAATACCAGACCACCTTACCTACCTCCTGAGAAATCTATATGCAGTTCAAGAAGCAAGTTAGAACTGGACATGGAACAGCAGATTGGTTCCAAATAGGGAAAGGAGTACATCAAGGTTGTATATTGTCACGCTGCTTATTTAACTTATATGATGAGTATAACATGCAAAATGCTGGACTGGATGAAGCACAAGCTGGAATCATGATTGCCAGGAGAAATATCAATAACCTCAGGTATGCAGATAGCACAACCCCTATGGCAGTAAGTGAAGAAGAACTAAAGATCCTCTTGATGAAAGTGAAAGAGGAGAGTGAAAAGGTTGGCTTAAAACTCAACATTCAGAAAACTAAGATCATGGCATCTAGTCCCATCCCTTCATGGCATATAGATGGGGAAACAATGCAGACAGTGGCAGATTTTATTTTGGGAGCTCCGAAGTCACTGCATATGGTGACTGCAGCCATGGGATTAAAAGACACTTGCTCCTTGGAGGAAAAGCTCTGACCAATCTAGACAGCATATTAAAAAGCAGAGACATCCCTTTGCAACAAAGGTCCTTCTAGTCAAGGCTGTTTTTCCAGTAGTCATGTTATGGATGTGAGAGTTGGACTATAAAGAAAACTGAGTGCCAAAGAATTAATGCTTTTGAAGTGTGGTGTTGGAGAAGACTCTTGAGAGTCCCTTGGACTGCAAGAAGACCCAACCAGTCCATCCTAAAGGAGATCAGTTATGAGTGTTCTTTGGAAGGACTGATGCTGAAGCTGAAACTCCAATACTTCGGCCACTTGATGTGAAGAACTGACTCACTGGAAAAGACCCTGATGCTGAGAAGGATTGAAGGTGAGAGGAAAAGGGGACGACAAAGGATGAAATGATTGGATGGCATCACTGACTCAATGGACATGAGTTTGAGTAAGCTCCGGGAGTTGGTGATGGACAGGGAAGCCTGTCGTGCTGCAGTCCATGGGGTTGCAAAGAGTTGGATATGACTGAGTGACTGAACAGAACTGAGAAAATAAAGGGTTCAAATTCTTAAATAAATATGCAATTATTCAGATTTTCTATGTCATTAGGTTAGTTTTTTATGTCATTTTAAAGACATTAGTCCTTTACATTAAAAGTTAAAAGTTCATCTGCACAATGTTTATTATATTCTCTTTGTAATGGTCGTGGTATCTTTTGTATTTAAGTGAAAGCTAAAATGTTAGTTGCTCAGTCATGTCTGACTCTTTCCAACCCTGTGGACTGTAGCCTGTCAGGATTCTCTGTCCATGGGATTCTCCAGGCAAGAATACTTGAGTAGGTTGGTTGCCATTTCCTTTTCCAGGGGATCCTCTCAACCCAGGGATCAAACATGGGTCTCCCATGTTACAAGCAGATTCTTTACCATCTGAGCCACAGGGAAGCCCAATGTCTTGTATTATCTCCTTTTAATTCATATTGATAGTAATTTCCCCCTTTCTTTTCTTTTGCATTTTGTGGTGATTTCAAAGAACCAACTTTGAGTTTGTTGATTTTCCTGCTTACAAGTTAGTTTTCTTTTCATTTGGGTCTTCTGTCATTTAGTTGCTCAGTTATGTCTGACTTTTTGCGACCTCATGGACTGCAAGCATGCCAGTTTTGCCTGTCCTTCACTATCTCCCAGAGTTTGCTCAAACTCACGTCCAGTCAGTTGATGATGCTGTCGAACCATCTCATTCTCAGTCACTCCCTTTTCCTCCTGCCATCAGTCTTTCCCAGCATCAGGCTCTTTTCCAATGAATCAGCTCTTCGAATCAGGTGGCCAAAGTATTGGAGCTTCAGCTTCAGCATCCAATCTTTTCAATGAATAATCAGTGTTAATTTCCTTTGGGATTGACTGGTTTGCACTACTTGCTACCTCCAGGACTCTCAAGAGTCTATTTTTTCTTATTTTCATTCTTCTATATACTTTGATATGCTGTTTTTTTTTAATTTATAAGATAGAGCTCAAAAGTCTTGACTTTTAGCTTTAATTTTTTTTAAATTTTATTGGAATAAAGTTGATTTCTAATACTGTGTTTATTTCACAGTATTATAAATGTTCAGCAAACTGGTTCAGTTAAACATATACATATATTCATTCTTTTTTAGATTCTTTTCTCATATAGGTTACCATGGGATGTTGAGTAGATTTCCCTGTGATATACTTTTATAGTGCTCCTCTTTTTAAAGTATACCTTTTTAAATTAGCAAATAAGTAGACTTCAGACTTAAGCTTTGTAAAAAACTTGAGCCCTGACAAAAGTAGAAAGGAAGCTATTACTCAATGAGATACACTAAACCTGAAAGAAGAAATACACCATGTTTCCCTAAAGCTTCCTATTGTGCTGATTAACAAACTGTGAACCAAACCCCACCATTCATTCATCAGTGGCGTTAGCTGTGACTCTCAGTTGGGAGCAAATTTAAGGATACCCAGGTCCCAGAGCTTACATGGTTGTGAAAAGGTCCAAGACAGCCCAATGAGGGATGAAGAGTGCGATAAATGTATCCCAAGCAAAGGGCAGGTTTAGAAAAGCTTAGTCTTAGGGTTTGTACGTGTGTGTGTGTGCATGTTAGTTGCTCAGTTGTGTCCGAATCTTTGCAATCTTGTGGACTATCGACTGCCAGCGTCCTCTGTCCATGGAATTCTCCAGGCAAGAATAATGGAGTGGGGTTTCATTCTCTTTTCCAGGGGATCTTACCAACCGAGGGGTCAAACCCTGGTCTTCCTCCATTGCAGGCAGGTTCTTTACCATCTGAGTCAACAGGGAAGTCCAGGGTTTGTATGGATCTCACCATATAGCTGAGACTCACCCGTGTTTTATAATATCCTGATTTAACAGACCTAAGTGAGCTGGATTATATCAAAGGAGACAGAGGTGATGAAGGAGGGATTTGAGAATCAGCGCTGATCTCCAAACTTTATGCAAGCAGATACAGTAGCTTGCGCGTTTCAGGAAGACTTAGCACTGACCCTCTGTTAGTGTTAAGCTTGTGTACTTAGTCGCTCAACCGTGTCTGAGTCTTTACAACCTCATGGACTAGAGCCCTCCAGGCTCCTCTGTCCATGGGGATTCTGCAGGCAAGAATACTGGAGAGAGTTGCCATGCCCTTCTCCAGGGGATCTTCCCAATCCAGGGATTAAAACCAGGTCTTCCACATTGCAGGCCTATCTCAGCACAATATCGGGCTAATGGAATTTCTCCTCCAGGTATAGACTGTCATTCTCTGCAAACTGAAGAATTTTTCTGAATTGTGAAAAATCACCATTTTCTCTCAAGTGGAAGATTTCATCTAAGAATTTGTTTTTTATTTGTCCATGTGGGTTCATAGAGTTTGGAAAGAATTTCCCAAATGGTGTGTTCCAAATGGGAAATGTATAAAAATACAGAAAAGTGATGAGTCTCCTTGTTTGGGCGGTATCAGGACTTGGGTCACTTTCTCTGGGTCAATATGCGTCTTTCTATATTTCCACTCTTATCTCTGTGCCATAGTGTGACAGAGATGCAGAAGCACTGGCCGTGGTGCTGTGGTCCATCAGATGGGCCTGACATCCAGCCAGGTGGGGGGGATTGTGTGTAGCTTGAATTGGGTTTTTAGGAATTCCTGGAAATGTAGGAGAAAGAAATGAGGTCGGCTTCAAGGAAGGGATTTATTGTGTGTTTGTTGTACACTAGGATCTTTTGTTTCCTTCTTCAGATGTTGAATTTTTTTTAGATACTATTTTCATCTTCTACAAAATTCTATAAAGGGTTTGAGGTGGCTGGCAATGAAGATTCACAAATGTATATACATATAAAAGTAAAACTGCTCAGTCATGTCCAACTCTTTTGGATCCCATGGACTGTAGCCTGCCAGGCTCCTCTGTCCATGGAATTCTCCAGGCAGGAATACTGGAGTGGATTGCCAGTCCCTTCTCCAGGGGATCTTCCAAACTCAGGGATCAAACCTGGGTCTCCTTCATTATAGTCAGGTTCTTTACTATCTGAGCCACTACAAACCAATATGCTCTGTGTGTGTGTGTGTGTCTCTCTGTGTGTCTGTGTGTCTGTGTGTGTCTCTCTCTGTGTGTATAATAAAACCTTTAGAGAGATCCTTTTTGAATTGCTTTAGAATTTAGGGCCATGAAACCTGAAAGACCAAACCTAACTCCAGAGGTTCTGAGAGCATTAATAATGGGTCTTCAGTAGGTACCTAATAAAAAAGCATTGGCACAGCTTCCATGGAAACCTTCATTTTGATTTTACCTCTGCTTCCCAGGTTACCTGCTGGGCTGGGTTAGTCCTAAAAGGCCCTCACTGGAGTGGTTTAGTTCCTCAGTCTTGTCTGACTCTTTTTGACCCCATGGACTCTAGCCTGCCAGGTTCCTCTGTCCATGGGATGGTCCAGGCAAGAATACTGGAGTGGGTTGCCATTCACTTCTCCAGGGGAACTTCCTGACCCAAATATCAAACCTGGGTCTCCTCCTTAGCAGTCACATTCTTTAATGACTGATCCACCAGGGAAGCCACCTGGGGAGAGCCAGATTGTTGAGATGGATGAATGTTATCCATCAAATGATGCAAGTCTACTAAAAAACAGTAATTTGGATTTTTTACAATTGACATTTTAGTAATTTTTTTTTTTGACAACAATGGCAAGCCAAGTGACTAAAGGCTTGACATAGAAGGAGCTGGAAGGACCCCTCCCCGTGAACATGAAGGTTGTAGTGTGGTGGGATGCACAGTCAAGCCACTGGCTGTAAGAAATTGTTTTCTGTAAGTCTAATTGGAGGGAGTCAGACAGCCCTATTTTTCTCCACTTATGATTAGCACTTATTCCTTCAGAACTTCATCTACTTCACTCTGAGTTTTCTTTTGATACCACAGCAGAGACAGGGAGAAACAAGAAAAGCACATGGGTCTCCACCAAGATCATGTAGTTTGCTTCCCAAGGGCTCCTGGCCACAGAGTCACAGTTCTGGTTGTTTGTTCCTCCCGCCTGTACCTGTGGCTCTGGGATTCCCTGAGCACAAACTGCTCCTCTCCTTCTCCAGGATGAGCAATGCCTTTCTGCGAAACTTTACGACAGCCATACCCTGCGAACCTCATATAGCTTATCTGTAAAGAACAACCAGTATTAACTCAGACAAGCATCTCAACCTTCTTATCCCAGCTCACTTTTGGTCAAAATTTCCATCAACTGTGATTACTGCCTTCAAGTCATTCATGCCATTCTTTCTATTTGTTAAACAAGCCTATAAAATCAGTCATGAGTCTTAGAATTGTCTAAAAATATTCAGGTATTCTTCCCTGTGTTTCCCCAACACACTGTGCCATGTGCAGATCACCATGGATTTGTATGGACCTGAGATCATAAACTTCAGAGGCCTTAGCCAAGACTGGGTGAATCTGTAAGTCCCTACCACCCCACCCCACTTTCATAACAGGCAGACACTAAATGGTGATTGCGTTCTTATCGTCTGATATGGTCCACCAGTGTATCATATTTTTCCTGATAAAGACGGATGCTTAAATCAGCACCAATCTATGATTTTGTTTTCTATTCTACTTGCTGTCTTTTAAGACCAAGTTCCATTTCCCAAGAGTAAATCATCTCAAGGGATAATNATCGTCTGATATGGTCCACCAGTGTATCATATTTTTCCTGATAAAGACGGATGCTTAAATCAGCACCAATCTATGATTTTGTTTTCTATTCTACTTGCTGTCTTTTAAGACCAAGTTCCATTTCCCAAGAGTAAATCATCTCAAGGGATAATGTGATGATTAAGGGAATGTTGATGGAACTGAGGGCCTTACACACAGTACACACATTGTAACTGGAATCTGGTGGTGTTATAATCATTAACCTTTGGAATGGGTATTTTAAATACTTAGTGTAATGATACAAATGTGCCTGTATGTTGGAAATAAGCTTAAATATGTCATAATGGCTCACAGCACGGGCTTCCCAGCTTTGTGAGAGGCTTTACAGTCTCCATTAAGTTGCTTTACCTGTCCCTGTGCCTCACTGTCTCCATTTGTAAAATTAGATAATACTGATACTAGATAGCTGTGAAAAGAAGAGAAGTAAAAAGCAAAGGAGAAAAGGAAAGATATAAGCATCTGAATTCAGAATTCCAAGGAATAGCAAGAAGAGATAAGAAAGCCTTCCTCACTGATCAATGCAAAGAAATAGAGGAAAACAACAGAATNGAAATACATTTTATTTTTTTATTTTTTATAGTTATTTCCAATTTTATTTATTTATTGCTCTTTATTTTTTATTTATTTTTACAATACTGTATTAGTTTACAATTTAAAATGCTACTGATTCAAAAATTAGTGAACAGTAATTACTCACCCATGAAAAAGAATGAAATATAGCCATTGCAGCAACATGGTTAAACCTGAGAGTATTATTCTTAGTAAAGAAAGTCAGAGAAAGACGCATATGATATCACTTAAACGTGGAATCCAAATATTATACAAATGAATCTATACACAAACTAGAAATAGACTCAGAGGCATAGAAAACAAACTTGTGGTTACCAAAGGGGACTGAGAGGGAGGGAGGAACAAATTAGAAGTATAGGATTAATAGTCACACTACTACNCAAATATTATACAAATGAATCTATACACAAACTAGAAATAGACTCAGAGGCATAGAAAACAAACTTGTGGTTACCAAAGGGGACTGAGAGGGAGGGAGGAACAAATTAGAAGTATAGGATTAATAGTCACACTACTACTAATATGTCAAATAGATAACAACAAGGATTTAGTGTAAAGCACAGAGAATTGTATTCAGTATCTTGTAATATCCTGTAATGGAATATAATCAGAAAAAAGAATTGAATGACTATACATACCTGAAACTAGCACATTATTGTAAATCAACTATACTTCGATATACTTTTTAAAAATTGTGAGCAATTTCCACCTAGAAAGACACCAGAATTTGGAGGGAGGCATGTTTGAGAAAACCTTAATGAAAGAACCAGTTAAGTGTTTCTTTATCTAAATCTAGCTGGGATTTTGAATTTATCAAAGATAATTTCAAAGAGAATCTCTCATTCCCAGGTCATTAAAGTGAAGCTTGGTGTGAACAGGAGTTTGAGGGTCACATGGAGGGTTCCCTTTGGCAGGACGTGTGACCACAGAGCCCGGGAGACAGTGGTTTCCTCGCATCCCACCTCCCTGACTTTCTGTGTCGTGTGTCTGTCTCTGCATCCCCAGCTCGGAGCCCAGTATTTTCCCACTTAGCATCTTCTCTCCGGGGACTCTGGACCATCCGGGCATACAAAGCTGAACAGAAGTTTCAGGAGCTGTTTGATGCACACCAGGATTTGCACTCAGGTCTGTACGTTTCTAGAGATGATTTCTAAGGATGGGATGTGCTGCCTTCTGAGGCTGACTCCCTCTCAGGTGGCCTGGCTGGCCAGCGCCTCTCTGTGTGTCAGCCCACGTCGCCTTCTGCACCCCTGCCTCCCCGACCCCTTCCCCTCAGCATCTCCTCTGTGTTCCCCTCTTCCCCCCTCACAACCCTGCTTTTCTCCCCTGACTGGCCTGCATTGTCCTTCCATCACTGTGCCCTGTGGACTTCTGTCTCTTTAAGGTAGGAGTCAATAAACTTTTGTTTTTTTTCCAAAGGTTCAGATAGAAAATATTGTAGGCTTTGTGTGCTGTCTATGTTACAGCTTACTCACCTTTGCCATTGTAGCACAAAGACAGGCAAAGACCAGACATCAGCCAATGACTGTGTTCCAGTAAAATCTTATTTTCAGAACCAGGTGGTGTCTGTTCTTGCCCCTCAGTGTGTGGTTTTCTGACTCTTTTCATGGCAGACATGGAGAGTAGCAGACATATTGAGGAAAATAATTTCCTGATTTGCTACCTACTTGATTATGCTTTGTATCAGTGAAGAGTGTTTTTTTTTTTCCTGCCTATGTAGAAAATTCAGAATTTCATCTAAGTACCTGGCCAAACTTTCCAATCATTAATGTATTTTGAAGATAACATGGCATTTTGAAAGCCACAGATCCTGTTAGCTGATGGTCATGTGGACACTGGCTCCTAAGAATAACCACCTCAGGCCCTGTAGAGAGGGCAGAAGGTGCTGGAAATGGTGTGAGCCGTGCTCTCTGCTGTCAGAGCTGGGAACAGCCAACCCTTTGAGAGGAGGATCTTCATGTTGAGGCCCAGCACTGCAGGGAACACACCAATGAGATGTTTTTCCATCTTCTTTCCTGTGATAGTGTTTCTCTTGATAACCTGTGGGTTGAAGTTTTCAAAGCATGCTTCCTGGACTGATTCCTGGGTGTCCCATGTGTTGTTTTGTGTTAAACCTAGTTTTCTGGAATCCAGGTTCCTTTGAAGTTACAGGTGTGTAACTTTGCTGTTCTACCTGTGTAAAATCTTCTGTAGCTTAACTAAGAAAATGCTCTCCCTCATGAGAAGCAGCTAAGATGGTTTTTCTGTTCATGTATTACACTTATTATGGTTCACAAATGCAGAGGCGTGGTTCCTGCTTTTGACGACGTCCCGATGGCTCGCTGTGCATCTGGATGTCATCTGTGCCATCTTTGCCACTGTTGTTGCCTTTGGAGCCCTGATTCTGGCAGAAAGTAAGTACAGATGTGGATATCTGTGGTATGTTTACAGTTTATAGCTTTGTTTGTAGTTGTTAAACTCTTGCCATCTTGTCTAATATATACTCGCTGGTTCTAATGAGTTGTATTAAAGTGTCTGCAGCATGTGACTCCACAGTGTCAATATGAAGTCATTTGTGTCTTGATGAGAGCTTTTGTCATTTTTCCATTTACTTATTTATTTACAGTAGGTCCTTGCTGAGACCATTAAAAAATTTTTTTTGATTTGCGTATGGTTGATTTATGATGTAGTGTTAACTTCAGGTGTATAGCCAAGTGAATCTGTTATACATAAATCCACTTTTTAAAAGATTCTTTTTTCATATCCCATGAACATTGGGGTGCATGTATATATTTTTTAGTAATTTGCATTTTGATTAATACTTCAAATCAATTGTCCTTTAGAAAAGATTTCTGTTTTTCACTTTCGGAATCTTTAGGAGCAAAGAACAAGTATGACGTGCCTGCTCCAGCAGACCTGTGGTGACTTGGGCCCCTGCTTTGGCTAACCCAGGCCATTCTTTCATTTTTATGTTAAGTTTTATTTGGGTATAGTTCATTTACACTGTTGTCTTAGTTTCCAGTGTACAGCAAAGTCAATCTGCTATACATATACATATATCTACTCTTTTTTAGATTCTTTTCCCAAATAGATAATTATAGAGTTCTCTGCACTTTACAGTAGTTTCTTATTAGTAATCTTTTTAATATTTTATATTTAGCAGTATGTGTGTGTCAATCCCAGTCTTCCAGTTTATCCCTTCCCTCCCTTATCCCCTGGTAACCATAAGTTTATTTTCTATATCTGTTACTCTACTTCTGTTTTGTAGATAAGTTCATTTGTAGCCTTTTGTTATATTCCATATGTAAGCAATATCACATTCTATTTTTCTCTTACTTCACTCAGTTTGAAGATCTCTAGGTCCAGCCATGTTGCTGCAAATGGCATTATTTTGCCCTTTTTAATGGCTGGGTAACATTCCATTGTATGTATGGCACCACATCTTCCTGTCCATTGCTCTGTTGACACGCATTTAGGTTGCTTCCATGTCCTGGCTGTTGTAAACAGTGCTGCAGTAAATATTACGGTGCATGTATTCTTAGGAATTATGGTTTTCTTTTTTTTTTTTTTCTTACCCAAGGTCAGAATTTTTTATTAAGCACATTTCCATTGGCTGGACAAATGACCTTATAAATCCTTATGTCAAACCGTATAATATAAAGAATCTTCACGGAGAGATTTTTGTTGTGCCCCTTAGGATCTCTTTGCGCCCCAGAAAACTTCACATTAATTTTCCTTATATAGTTGCATCACACCATGATTCTCCATATTCACTAATATATATACAGCATTCAAAATTTAAACTTTTGCCATTTTTACTCAAATATTTCAGTTACTCATGTGTAAACCTCAAATTATTTCACCTTAATAAAGTTTATTAAAAAATATATATATATACTCTCCAATTCAGAACAATATGATAGAACCTCCCATAGTGTAACAAAATCTCTATATAAAATATTAATTCAGTCTCCTTTTAACAAGTTTTCTCTGGATATATGCCCTGGACTGAGAATGCTGGATTATATGGTAGCTCTACTTTTAGTTTTTAAAGGAACCTCCATATTGTTCTTTATAGTGGCTGTACCAGTTTACATTCCCACCAACAGTGTAGGAGTGTTCCACTTTCTCCACATCCTCTTCAATACTTACTGTTTGTAGACTTTTTTTGATGGTCATTCTGACTGGTGTGAGGTGAAACCTCACTGTAGTTTTTTGCTTTTTTTTTTTCATTTTTTCCCATTGTAGTTTTGATATACATTTCTCTAATAATTAGAGATGTTGACCATCTTTTCACATGCTTTATGACCATCTGTATGTTTTCTTTGGAGAATGTCTGTTTTAATCTTCTGCCCATTTTTTGATTGGGTTGTTTATTTATTTTTGACATTGAACTACATGAACTGCTTGTATTTTGGAGAGTAATCCCTTGTCAGCCACTCCATTTGCAAATACTTCCCCCATTCTGCAGGTTGTCTTCATATTTTCTTTTTTTCTGTGCAAAAGTTTTTAAGCCTAATTGGGTCCTATTTATTTGTGTTTCATTTATTTTCATTGCTCTAGGAGGTGGGTAAAAAAGTTTGCTGCAATTCATGTCAGAGTTCTCCCTATGTTTTCATCTAAGAGTTTTCTACTGTCTGGTCTTACATTTATGTCTGTAATCTATTTTGAGTTTATTTTTGTTGATGGTCTTAGGGAGTGTTCTGATTTTATTCTTTTACATGTAGCTGTCCAGTGTTCCCAGCATCAATTATTAAAGAAACTGTCTTTTCTCTATTGTGTATTTTTGCTTCCATTGTCACAAGTGACACAGGTACATGGGTTTATCCCTGGGCTTTCTGTCCTGTTCCATTGATCTATATTTCTGGGTTTTGTGCTAGTAGTCTACTGTTTCAATTACTGTAGCTTTGTAGTGAAAGGTTGTTGTTGAATCACACAAAGACGCTAGAGGAGAAGAACTTAATCTGGGGCCAGAGATGAGGCTTGATCGCTCAGAGCTTTTGTGTAATAAAGTTTTATTAAAGTATAAAGGAGATAGAGAAAGCTTCTGACATAGGCATCAGAAGGGGGCAGAAAGAGTACCCCCCTGCTAGTCTTTACCTGGATGTTATATAGTCACTAGCAGTCTGTTAATGAAAGAAAGGAATGTCTTAAAACTCAAAATGGCACCAGGCCCCTTACCCATAAGATGTATTTTGGGAAAATCTTGGCACCAAATGGTTCATCCTGGGCCATAAAATGATTAACTTGAATTTTGAAGAAGGGCAGATCACCATACAAATAGTTTCATTTACATAGATTAGGGGAACAATGTATGAGTATAACATGTTGGTTTGTCAAGTAGGTTCTGAGCCAAGAGGCAACAACAGACTTGAAGACAGAGTTTGGGGTAAATGCATAGTACATTAGCATAGCTTAAGATAAACATTTCCACGAGAGAAATGCATTGGTTACCTCTAGGTTTGAGAATAGTTAACTTCAGGTGAAACAGGTGTCATTATGGCAACACAGTATGTCAAGGCTGTATATTGTCACCCTGCTTATTTAACTTCTATGCAGAGTACATCATGAGAAATG